>CM069907.1:101833714-101881080 GCA_036172215.1 Camellia granthamiana | reverse complement strand
TTTGAGCGATTACTAATAGGTGGGGGTGGGGACATTGTTTGTAATTCTGAAAGTAAATCCAATGACACGTGATGTAGCTGTCATTACACGGGAAATTGATGGATCGTGAACCCCTTTATAATCCAACCCGCGTTGACAACTTTTTACAGAATAGCTTGCATTTAAAATGTTTTCAGTTGTGGTCTCATAAGAATCTTCGTCGTATGGACCGGAGACAAATTTGAGTGCGCCTCTCAAAAATTTAGACGCCACGTCAAATGAAGATACACAACTTTGAAGAGCTAGCTTTGCTGGAGGGGTTTATACTATGCTTAGGAAGCACAAGAGATATATGATTCCTGAGTTTTGGTATGTCATTTGTTCCTATGTTGATGGTGACTTTCACAAGTGTTACTTGATCTAGGGCTAATGCAGTTCGAGGATCTATTTTGAAAGTTTCGAAGCAGAATGTTTTGTTTTAGTCTAGTTGCAAAATTCGTTGACTAGTTTATAGGGAGTAGAATTCAAAGGCATCCGAGTAGACTTTGTTGGAGTTGGGACGTGAAAGAAGAGAGATAAAACAATGGTTACGAATATGGTTGTGTGACTCATTGAATCTATTGCGATGTGATTGATTGGCCTTTGCTTGTGTTTAGTGGGTGATTTTTTCACAAATTATAAAGGCAAGAAAATGTCTATTTTTAGAAGGTTGTCTCTAGTTGCCAACCTTGACCCAATGAAAAGAACTAATTAAGGATTTCTTCTAATATCTTAGTTGGGTTGACTAAAGATAGCAACAAGCCTAAGCACTATTGACTAGCTCTATGTTCTTAACAAATTTCCAAAGTTGTCTAGCACAAGGATTACAAGACCTTCTATGAAAAAAAAAAAAAAGTGGATCTATTGATTTCTTACATAGTTATTGTTGAAAGTGCGATGTATGAACGTCGTGCATCATATACAAGTGGTGCGTGTTGTACAAGTCAAGTCTACATGGTGAAAGCAATAGTATGGTGTTTCTTAGGAGGCGATCAAGTGAGGCTCCTGGTTAATAATTCATATTTGTCTACACTTGCTTTGGGAAAATAGAAAAATACCGAAAGAGAAATAATATTCATATTGGTAATAACCTTAAGTCACCATGGCCAATGGCAATAATTGTGGACCTTACATATAGATTTTATAACGATGCATTATATTAAGGGAATTTTTCACCAAAAAAAAAAGGACTTTGGCAAACAGTGCATTTTTAAAGAAATAAGAAGTAATAAAATCTATGTTAAAATTTAGTTTTTAATATTAGAATATTTTGTTGTAGATCAATGTCGGCTTTGTCGTGTTCAAGTGTGCAAGTGTAGTTGGCAACATAGTGGTAAAAGTATGAGGAAGTGAAGACTTTCACGGCATGCATTAAAGTCATATAGTCGTCAACCCCATTTTTCATATGTGTTCACATTGTGACTTTGCCTATAAAAAGGTACCCATCATTTGTAAAGCAACGTATGGTTAATAGCTAAAACATATTTCTCTCTCAGTTACACTATTTTTCTGCAAATTCCTAGAATTTGAAATTAATTTTGATGACGATTTTTTACATCACTCTTGTACTTTCCTATCGTGGAGTCATATTTTTGCGTTTGTACGTTAACCGTGTCAACTCTTGGACCATCTACTTCAAACATTAGCTGGATACATACAGTACGAATCTAGTGGCACATACGGTGATCGATTCCAAGTTACGATTAAAAAGTTATGACGCTTTTTGTGAAGTCGAACAAAAAAAAACATTTAAGACCAAAGACACAGATTGCAAAACCTACTGTGATACCATGAAGAAACTCACACGATCACTAAAGAAGGAATTAACGTGGTTCAGCAATGCCGACATCCATGGGAGAAAGAAAGAAATTCACTATTGGGAACTCATGAATGAGAACTTCAAATAAATAGGAGAAACAACCACCAAAAAGGGAAGACTCCCAATTACAATCGACACAAAATAAATTCTAATGATTTGAAGTAATATCCATGATTCCCAAAATCCCATTTCTTCCTTATCACCAAAAAGAAGGATCAGAAACAAGCACCTCCAACTACGAGCACATCATCATTACCACAATGACCCAAAAAAGATCACAAGAAGCCCATCATCAATCATCAAGAAACAAGCCTAAAGTCACTGCTGAACATCACTTTCATTTCCTCTCTTTATCCAAAAATTTCCCCCAATTTTAAACATTTTTTCCACTCAATTTGTTTTTGTACCCAAGAAAAAAAAAATTTTGCTTCGTTCATGTTCAATTGTTTTTTAAGCATGTGAGCACATTTGGAGAACATTGTTCTGCTATTTCTGGCACTCATTTGAAGAGCAATTAATTGTGAAATTTTGGCACTCCTTCAAGGAGCAATTATTGTGTTGGTCCATATGGGATGTGCGGAATGTAATGTGGAAAGATCGAAAACTTGGCCATGTGGGATTACTGGTCCAACCGGATAGTTACCAGTAAAGTAGAAAATTCAAGCTATTCGAAGGGCAATGTGCGAATGAGTTTGCAATTGACCCTATTGATGAAATGAAGTAAATTAGGATGGAAATTAGAGTTTGTCAATAAAATATCATGCTTTGATTAGTTGGATTGAGCCTAATTAAGGTCTGACACCCCAAAAATAATAACCATAATTCATCCCACGATATTAATTAAATAACATGTGCCGAAAAAATAGTCTTCCATTCATATGATCCCATTGTACAAAAGTTACACATTCAATTATACATTTATAACTCTTAACCCTAAATCTATAGCTTGTACCACAAATTAATGATATGAAATAAAAGTTAAATAGATATATGTAAGTGCCCTAGTGGCTACAACTTTCCAAGACAATGCTTGGTTACATTAAAAGTGAGTTTAAACTCAATACAATTAAAGCTCTAGGCTTGTATAAAAATAAATACAACAATAACAAAACAAGAAGCTCATGGCTCCAAGTCCTCCCAAGCTATGGCCTTGGCAGAGGCATATCATCAGCACCTAAAAATAGTTTTCCACATAGGGTGAGCCAAAGCCCAATAGAGATACTCTAACACAGTGTATTAATCTTAACAAAGCTATAAGGTGAATACATATGCAATGCTCGCGCCAAAACATTTTATATCTCTTTTAATAAAACATGCAATGCCAGGTTTATGTCAAAATTCATGAAAACATTTCTTTTGCAATAGAAAACACAACAGTGGATACAAGCACTAGGAATCTCTAGATATGTGTTTGCTAGTAGGCTATATAAGCACTACCAATACCATTTTTACTGGTATTAACCAGAAGGCTTGGCACCTAACTGTGCGGGTTTCTGGACTTTCACCAAGGACACACAAGCCAACAATAATACCACAACCACACCTTTACCCAGATTCACCATTTTTCTCGAAACAATATACATTTTCATTGTGTTAAGTATGCAACAATGCTCAATGTAAATGGATGAGAAATTAGTTTCAATTCTCCTAATTCTCATGCAATTTCTACAACAATCATACTTATCCTCCACTGACAGCTCTAAACAAATATCTCTAAATAGATAGATAATTTCCAATAAAGATAACTTTCCAAAATTTCAAGATGGAAGTGATAATGCATATCTAACTCCACCATCATCATCATCATTCCAATTTCATCAAAACCTAACATTATTTCCATTTCCTCTTTACAAAATCAAATATTCATATTTTAGGGCAAAATCCATTTTTTCCGTATAAATCAATTCCAAGGTTAAAAATCCACCATTTTATCATAACTCAACCACATTTACAAACCCACAATCATATTCGAGAACCCATTTGAAAACCACTTTTTTTATTTTTAAACCAAAACCCTAGATTTTGTTCAAAAATCCTGTCATGACCCGAACCCGCCCCTATGGGTTAAGGACATAACCGGCCAGTAATCAAGGGATTACCTACGGCCTCAAATCAAACAAGACATAACTCATCAGAGTAAAAGGGCCAAACAGAAGCAAATTTAACACTTTGTCCATAGAGCTGTGCTTATATGCACATCATAACATTTCACATAAGTATTCGTTAATAACTCACATCAAAGGAAAGTTAACATATAAACTGTACATACAGGATCATTCAAGTCTAAGTCAGTCAAACCCAAAGTTTATGTACAAAAGTAATCCAATGTTTTCGCCAACATCACAAAACTATAGCAAAAGAACAAAAGAGGCGAAGACAAGTCTCGTGCGTGAGACGTTTGGGTTGACTCTCCAAAACCTTTACTGTTTCTCACATATTTCACCGAGACTGGGTTTGGACATCCCTTGGCTCACCTACATAAACATGAATGAGCGTGAGCGAAAGCCCAGTGAATAATATCAAATAAGGAAGATACATGAACAATCTTTGAAACAGTTACATTAAACGGCCTTGGGCCCAATTAACTCATACCCGACGGCCTTTGGCCCAATCGTTCAGATCCGACGACCTTCGGCCCAATCGTTTATACCAAACTATCATTCATGTCAGACGACCTTTGGCCCAATCATTCATATGTCAGACTATCATTCATGTTAGACGGCCTTTGGCCCAATCATTCATATGTCAGACTATCATTCGTGTCAGACTATCATTCATGTCAGACGGCCTTTGGCCCAATCATTCATATGTCAGACTATCATTCGTGTCAGACTATCATTCATGTCAGACGGCCTTTGGCCCAATCATTCATATGTCAGACTATCATTCGTGCCAGACTATCATTCATGTCATACTATCATTCATGCTTGACGGCCTTTGGCCCAATCATTCATATGTCAGACTATCATTCGTGTCAGACTATCATTCATGTTAGACGGCCTCTGGCCCATCCATTCGTGCCATACGGCCTCCGACCCATTCATTCATGTCATACAAATATTTGTTCCCCAATTCAATGTAACAACTTATAAGACTTATATAGAAATAAGCAATTGGACAAATAACATACTTCAGATATCTTTATTAAGATATTACTCACTCTGTTTTGCCGGGGGATTCACCCTTGAGCTTGACCTTACACATTACATAACACATATAGGTCACAAACAATTCAATCCATTCTTAATTCATACATCCCTCTTAGGCTTCTTTCTTACCCTTTTAATTCATTCATAATGCACAATGCATGCCTAAGAGTACTTAGAAGTGAAAGAGAACGAAAAATAAAACACAGAGCTCCTTTACAAATTTTCTGAAACAAGGGTCCCCGCTCGAGCGTGGCTTTGGCCGCTCGAGTGGACCCCTTGGGTCTGCAAAAATACTGGTTGCCTCATTTTTACGCTCGAGCGTGAATCTGGGCGCTCGAGCTGAAAGTCCCACTACATGGCTCCCCGCTCGAGCGGACAGCCATGTCTGTAAAACTTCTGGGAGCTCGCATTTCCTGCTCAAGCGGCACTTTCCCCGCTCGAGCGGACATGCCAAACTCTGGAAAATCCAGAATTGTTCTTGAGGCTCAAACTCGACCTTCAAAGGTCGAAAACTCATAATTTCGGTCCAAAACATGCAAATACATCATATAGCATATGGATGTAAGCAACATGAGGCTAATCATTCAAAATCATGGTCCAATTCTTCAAAATTAATCAACATTCCTTTGTATAATCATGGCTCATGCATTCAAACCTTATATAAGCTCCATATCTTTAATAATCAAACATGCATGCCAATTTTGACTTCATTTCTATTTCAAATGATGCAAATGGTGTTCATTCTCATGAAACTCAACAAAACCATGCTTGCATGTATGATCCAATGCTCAATCTTTCATAATTCACATATTACATGCTAGATTATGTAATTTCATAGGAATTCTCTACATACATGCACACATGGACTTCAATCTCAACTTAATCAACTCAACTCATGATCTAACTCACCATTTAATCTTCAATTCACAAAATCACAACTCAAACTCATGAGTTAAGGGTTGATTACTCACCTAGGAGCTTTAATCTTCCAAACTTATGCTTAATTCTTGAGTTGGTCTTCAAATTATTCAAGCTTCAAGATCAAAACTTCAATTTCCTTCACCCTCTCTCTCTAGCCGACCCACTCTCACTCTAAGGTGTAAAATCTGATTTTTGAGCTCCAAACAACAAAATGAGAGTGTAATTGGCCCTTTATATAAGCTCCTCTAATCACATTGTTTTAATACTAATTAATTGAGCACTATTTCATCAATTTAATCTATTTAATTTGATCCGAATCAATTTTCAATTAAATTTCACCGTAGGCTCTAAAAATTACGCTAATCACAATGGCGTAGTCAATTTCGGTTTCTATGGCCGATAGGGCTTTCAATTTAAATTCCAAAGCAGAAAGTCAAACAGATTTTCCCACAGTGAACAGATAGAAATTCAAAACTACCTATATTCATATAAATGGTACTCAAAATCATACCAAACACATAATCATATTCATAATAAGGATCAATTAGCATAATACAGAACAGGGTTATCACAAATCCCCTTTCCACAATATTGTTTAGAAAAACAAATAACGAAGTTAAAAACCATCTAAAAGTGTGGAGAAATCCCTACCTCGAAGCTAGAGGACAAGGGAGAGAAAGAAGAAACCTTGACAAAGCCGAAAATCAACTTTGCTTCAATTAGAATGAAGCTCTAGGTGAGCTCTACCTTTTTATCAAAGGGACTAGGATGTAGAGATCAATGGATGATAGTGCATTTGAAGGTAGAAGATGAGTTCTAGAGAGAGAGAGAGATGAAAAAGTGATCCAAAAAATGACTTTTATGAACTGATAGACACGCAAACCGCTCGAGCGACTAGACACAAAAAGTGAGACCGCTCGAGTGAACAAAGTTACAACTCGAGCGCACAATGACACCCTCCTAGAAGTTTTGTAGACAGAGACTAACCGCTCGAGCCAAGAAGGATCGCTAGAGCGCAAGAAAAGTTGCTTAAGCTAAAAGCACCACCCTCCTAGTAGTTTTGCAGGCCTACAAAAGTATTAAGAGTTCTCATAGACGGCTCAAGCACAAGAAGGTTTGCTCAAGTGAACAAGCAAAATACTAGGCAACAACTCCTTTGAAAAACGAACACCCAACCTATTTCAAACGCAACAACAACATCCAAATAACCAAACTCAACCAAGAATAGGATGTATAAGGGTATGAACAACCATTTAAGATTAGGAATCCCGGATCCAAAACAATAAACAGGTCGGGTCTAAACTAGAATTGCTATAACCTCTCCCCCTTAAGGAATTCCATCCCCTAAATTTTAAAATCAACACAATAACCACTGTATTTAAATCAACCATAACAATGATCCACCTATTCTCGTAACCATGATAAACAAGTTTTCAATACTGAATATACAATTCACTTTTCCAAAACATATACAATGTTTACATTTAATCAACATAACAAGAATTTCAATACAAGTTTTCAAACATTAACAAAAAGGTCTGAATACTTCTCACGGACTTCCGCCTACATTCCCAAGTCGCCTCCCTCAACACCATGGTGTCTCCACAACACCTTTACCAATGGAATTGTCTTGCCTTGCAAGACTTGATCCCATGTATCTAAGACTCTAATCGGTCTCTCCTCATATGTGGCATCCTCATCTACCTCTAACTCAGTCCAATCCAACACATGCGACAGATTCAGCTCATACTTTCGTAGTATACAGATATGAAACACGTCATGAACCCTGGAAAGCTGTGGCCGTAAGGCCAAACGATAAGCTACCTTCCCAATGCGCTCTAGAATCTCAAAAGGCCCAATAAATCTAAGAGACAACTTACCACTATTCCCAAATCTCATCAAACCCCGTCTAGGTGATATTTTCAAGAAGATGTGATCCCCTACCTTAACGGTCTTCTCCTATAGTTGGCATAACTCTTCTGACGACTCTGAGCCAAAGCCAACCTCTTACAGATAAGTGCAACCTTCTCCATCGTTTCTCGAACTAACTCAGGACCTAACATAGGTGCGTCACCCACTTCAGCCCAACACATTGGAGATCTACATAGTCGATCATACAAGGCCTCCAACGGTGCATGCCAATACTCGCTTGAAAGCTATTGTTGTAAGCAAACACCACTAAAGGTAAATGGCTCTCCTATGACCCCTTAAAGTTAAGAACAAAACCCCGAAGCATATCCTCTAGGATTTGAATGGTACGTTCTGACTGTCCGTCAATCTGAGAATGATAAAGGGTGCTAAATACCAGTCTAGTGCCCAAGGCATTCTGTAGGCTTTGCCAAAACTGAGCCGTGAAACGCGAATCTTTATCCAAAACAATAGTCACAGGGACTCTATGAAGTCGAACTATGTCCCTATCATAAAGGTCAGTAAGATAATCTATTAAGTCACTCGTGCGCATAGGTACAAAGTGTACTGACTTAGTTAACCGGTCGACTATCACCCACACGGCATCATTTCCCCGTTGAGTCCTCAGAAGACCCACAACAAAATCCATTGTGATATGCTCCCAATTCCACTTGACCATAGGCAAGGGCTGCAACAAACCCGCTAGCCTCTGATGCTTGGTCTTCACTTGTTGACAAGTAAGCCACCTCGAAACAAACAAGGCTACATCTCTCTTCATTCCCATCCATTGGCCGCTAAGGTCGTGGTATATCTTTGTGCCTCTAAGGTGTACCACAAGGCGTGAATGGTGGAACTCTTGGAATACCTCCTCCCTACACGACTCTAGCACGAAAAGACAGTCAAGATATCTAACACTCGAGTCAGAATACACATTCAAGCCATTCTCTACCTTTCCACTAGATATCTTCTCCCAGATGGTCTCTACCTCGTGATCACCCCACTGTGCTTCTATAACTCGCTCACAAGTGTAGGTTGAGCAGCTATGGTAAACAAAGTTGTCGGCTCAACAGACTTGCCAAGATGCAAGTTAAACTCGCTAATAGCACCAAATATCTCCCATTCCCGGATAACAATACTAACTACACTGCTAATGGATTTCTTACTCAAGACATCGTCCACTACATTGGCCTTCCCCAGATGATAATACAACTCAAAGTTGTAATCCTACATAAACTACATCCACCTCTTCTACCTCAAATTCAAATCATTCTGTGAAAACAGATACTTTAGACTCTTGTGATCAGAAAATGCCTCAAATCTCTCACCATAAAGATAATGTCTCCAAATCTTCAAGGCAAAGATCACAGCTGCTAGCTCTAGGTCATGAGTAAGATAGTTTCTCTCGTGTGTTTTCAACTGACATGAGCCATAAGCCATTACCTTCCCCTCTCGCATCAAGACACAACCCAAACCTTCCTGAGACGAGTCACAATATACTGAATAGCCCATACCTCTCTCCAGAATAATTAACACTAGAGCAGTGGTAAGTCTAACCTTAAGCTCTTGAAATGATTTCTCGCAAGTCTCACTCCACACAAATTTAATTCCCTTCCTCGTCAGTCTAGTCAATGGTGAGGCTAATCTAGAGAAATCCTTCACAAAACGATGGTAATGTCCGGCTAACCCTAAGAAACTCTAGATCTCAAAGGCATTTAGGTTGTTCCCAATCTCGTACCACCTGTATCTTAGAAAAATCTACAGTCACCCCTTCCCCAGATACCACATGGCCTAAGAACTTCACTTCCTCCAACCAGAACTCACATGTCCCGAACTTAGCATACAATTTGTGGGCTCTCAGCAACTCAAGTACAACCTGTAAGTGTTCCTCATGTTCCTTCTCAGAAGGTGAGTAAATCAAAATGTCGTCAACAAAGACAACCACAAAACGATCTAAGAACTTGTAAAAGATTTAATTTATCAAATCCATAATCAAAGCTGGTGTGTTGGTTAACCCAAAAAGAACTACTAAGAACCCATAATGGCCATACCACATACGGAATGCCATTTTCTAGATATCCTCCTCCTTCACTCTCAACTGGTGATAACCCGATCTCAAGTCTGTCTTAGAAAAGCAATAAGACCCCTACAACTGGTCAAACAAATCATCTATATGTGACATTTTGTTCCAGGTGCCCGCTCAAGCAAAAGAAGTTAAGCTTGAGCAAAGAATTGTAGCTGTTAAAATCTCGCGAGTTAACAAGTGGGTCACTCGAGCGCAGGAAGTTGCGCTCGAGCAGAGAATGTTAGCTCCTAGTTGTTTCACTATAGCTCTAAAAAACTTCTACGACTTGTCATTTTACGCTCGAGCAAAGGATTTGTCACTCGTGCGAGCCTTCCAAGTTTGTGTCTTACGCTCGACCGTAGATTGTTGCGCTCGAGCGGTTTGTCCGATATCAACAATTTAAAAAGGACATTCTAGATCATTTCCTTACCTTTTTCAGTTCTATCTTCCCTTCTCTCTCCTCATTTCTGAAAACCCAATATTCTCACTCTAAAATACCTTCCATTTCGCTAAGATTTGGCCAAGATCGCTTATCAAAAAGTGTAGAAGACTTGAAGATATTACTTTTCTACTGATTGAAATTTGGAATCGTGAAGGATTCTCCTAGAAGCTTTGCTATCTTGCTTGATCATCGAGGTTGGGTTACCTTTCACCTTGTATTTCTTTGTTTAGAAGAAATGATTGAGGTATTGTTGTGGCTTAAGATGAACTATTGGTGTTTGGGGTGAAATAAACTCTTAATTTACTCAAAGTAGATTTTTTCCTCGTTTTTAATTGAAAGTTTCCAAACTCTTTTTGGTCAAATATGCATATTATGGTAATGGAAACATGTATGGAGAAAGCCCCAAATGTAATGAAACCCTAGTTTCAAACTTGGGTAAAGAATTGTATTTTAATTGAAGGCTTTTTTTTAAACAAAAGAAACTTGTGTTTTGACTTGGACTCTTACATGGGACTCATGGGTTATTTTCTTTTGATGTGATGATGAATGATATAGGATGTAAATGTGATCATTCAATTGTCAAGTTGGTTATATGATTGACAATAATTACATGTGTACATAAACTTCTTATTGTGTTTTGTCTCAACGATGCCATAAGCTTATTCAAATAATTAAATACTTGGTTAAATGTATTCCTACTGGACGTATAGCTCAGCCCTATTTTATTTTTCAAGAATTGATGATGCATCACATCCTTGATGAGTTGGGGGAAAACGAGCAGTAGTCCGATTTGGGAAAAGATTGGCTCGAGAATATTTTGTTGTTAATGTAGAAAGCATTGTACCTAGACTTTTGAATTTGTATTGTTATTTTGTACTCCCTTGAGGCTTTTTTTTTTTTTTAAGGCCATCTAGTTTATTGAACTGGAAAGCAAACTCAGGGTGCTTTGGGAATGTAAATGTCGAACTGTAATCTCTTAAATTTTAGTTCAATGAGAGAGATGACCTTTAGGATACGTATGGTATTTGTCTTGGTATCGCCCTATATGTATTAGCAGGGCGTTACAAATTGGTATCAGAGCAATGGGTTGGAATACCTTGGGCTCGTGGGAAGTGACGTGTGTCACGATAGGGTTCCTAGATTAGAACGGAATGCTTGGAGTGTCTTGTGTGTTTTGTGCATCTATGTGATTGTATTGGGTGTGGAGTTAAACTTCTATGATGTGGCTTTTGTCCATTGCATTCATCGAGATCCTTTTGGAAAGGTATCTGATCACTGTTGTTTCCACTTTAAGGTCCTTGATTGCCATGGAATTAGCCAATATCTTAGGAGGACAACTCATGTGTGCTTTATGTAATTGTGTGTGATTATGTTGAAATTTGTGTATTTGGATAATGTATCAATACGAGGATTTGGAATAGAGCATTTAGGTGCAAAAAGTTGGTCTTGAATTTAATATTGTCTCTATTTCTTATAGATGTCTGGACATGCTAGAGTTCGTGGTACACCTCATTAGGGAGGCCAGAACATTCTAACCCAACTTGAGATCCCTCCGCAAGAAGATAGAGTGGGTCAAAACACTATACATGTTCCACCGGCCCAAGAAGCTATGAGGGCCTTAGCCAGGGAGATGGAGGGGCTCTTCGGAAGTCCATGGAAATGCTTAGAGCCGAGCAAGCAACTAGGACGATGGAAGGAGAAACTAAAGCTTTTTTTTAAAAAAAAGGAGTTCTTTCGCTCAAACCTTACCGAGTTCAGTGGTGGACCTAACCCAATGAAGGCAGATGAATGGTTAGAACAAATTGTCAAGTCCTTCGAGATTTTGGACATTCGGGAGGATGAGTTATGAGTGGCGTTAGCGACCTATCTGTTAAAGGGAGAGGCCGGGCAACGGTGGAAGTACATTAAGAACTGAGTCAAACACACATGGGAGGCATTCGTACATGCCTTCCAAGAAAAGTTTATCCCTCCCATAGCTAGGGAGCAATTGAGGAAATAGTTTGAGGAGATACTCCAGCTCAACACACTAGTGGCGAGTTTGAAGCCACATTCACTAGTTTATCACGCTTTGCACTTGAGTTAGTAGCAATTGAGAAGCGTCAATGTCTAGAATTCGAGAAGAGGTTGAGGATGAAGATCCTAATGAAGATAGTGGGTAACATGATTCAAGATTATGACTACTTGGTAGAAGCGGCAGCCCATGTAGAGATCACGATGGAGGCAGAAGAGGCAAGACAGAGGTTGAAGAGGTCAGGGCACTCAGAATCCCAGGGTGATGCGGGTTCTTCAAAAAGGTCTAGGTGTTCATCAATTGATTCCGTGATAGGTGGAAGTTTAGGGAGTGTGACCTGAGTCCGTTGTGCTTGTCATAGATATGGCCAGACGGGTCACAAAGTTGCCGAGTATGGGCAGAAAAGTGGAGCACAATCCCAATCTATACGTCCACAGAGCCAATCTCAGAATAGAGGCCAAGCATAGTCTTGCTATCGGTGTGGTCAGCCGGGGCATTTGAAGAAGTTCTGCTCGCAGAGAGTAGGGATTACTAGTGTGGCAGGGTCTCGGCAGTCTAGAGGTCTTCAGATGGGCCAGGGACAAAGACAGTCTTACCAACCAATTCTATCAGGTCAAACATCTCAAACAGTTCAGGGAGCTACATTTGCACAATCTGCACAACAACCTTATGCTCAGAGAGGTGATGTAGAGGAGTAGAGATCACAGGGAAGGGTGCATGCTGTCACCACTTCTGAGCAAACTTCGGGGCCATCAGTTATGAGAGATACATTTCGTATCTTCAATACCTGAGCTAGCATATTGATTGACACTGGGGCATCTCATTCATTTATAACTACTTCATTTGCATCATTATTGGGTTTAGAACATAAACAACTAAAATCTTCGCTCACAGTAGAGTCACCAGTTAAAAGTAAGGTCGTTCTGACCCATGAGTGTCAAGGATGCGTGATTGAGGTTGGGGCTCAACAACTTCCGTTCAATTTTGTTCTGTTGGAAATGTCTGGTTTTGATGTGATCCTAGGTATGGACTGGTTGTCCACTTACCGGGCAATTATCGATTGCTATCGGGAGAGAGCTACTATATGTATTTTGGATGGCGATTGTTTTACATTTTTGGGGGATAGACATGATAGATCATTACCCTCCTCATACTATCCATGTAGTCGAGGTGAATTTACTTCTCTCATAGCAGCCTTCTTAGACGATGGGAGTGGCATAGTCCAGCATGAGTTTCCAAAAGTAGTATGTGAGTATCTTGACGTTTTTCCTAAGGATCTCACTGAGTTACCTCCCCACCGGGACGTTGAGTTCACAATAGATCTAATTCCGAATACAGCACCTATCTCCCTATCACCATATAGATTCGCTCCAGCTAAACTAGTTGTTTTGAAGGAACAATTACAGGAATTGTTAAGTAAGGGCTTTATATGCCCCAGTGCCTCACCTTGGGAAGCCTCGACTTTGTTTGCGAAGAAGAAGGATGGTTCATTAAGGTTGTGCATAGATTATTGTAAGTTGAATCAAGTCACAATTAAGAATAAGTATCCCTTGCCCAAAATAGATGATCTTTTTGACCAACTTAAAGGCTCTCGTTGTTTCTCCAAGATAGATCTATGATCAGGCTATCACCAAATCTGAGTTAAGGAGGAAGATATTCCAAAGACCACTTTTCGCACTTGGTATGGTCACTATGAGTTCTTGGTTATGCCGTTTAGTTTGACTAACGCTCCAGCCATATTCATAGACCTAATGACTAGAATCTTTCGAGAGTTTCTTGACAAATTTGTAGTCATCTTTGTAGACGATATTATTATCTATTCACATTCAGAGGAGGAGCATGAAGCGCATCTTCACACTATATTACAACTTCTTAGAAAACATCGTATGTACGCAAAATATGAGAAGTGTGAGTTTTGGATTTCAGAAGTGAAGTTTTTGGGCCATGTAGTCTCCGGAGATAGAGTTATGGTGGATTCTTCAAAGATAAAAGCCGTACAGAATTGGAAACAACCTACAAATGCTTCAAAAATTTGTAGTTTTCTGGGCTTAGCCGGTTACTATCGCCAGTTCATAAAGAACTTCTCTTCCATAGCATCACCATTGAGTAGATTGACTCGCAAGGGAATGAAATTTGTTTCGAGTAAAGCTTGCGAGAATTATTTCTGAGAACTAAAGCTTAGATTGACCACCGCTTATATTCTTATCATTCCAGAACGTGGCCTGGGATATACCGTCTATTGTAACGCCTCGAGAGAGGGCTTAGGATGTGTTTTGATGCAAGAGGGTAAGGTGGTGGCTTACGGTTTGTGCCAATTGAAAACTCATGAGAAGAACTACCCAACGCACGATTTAGAACTTGTTATCATCGTTTTTGCTTTGAAACTGTGGAGACATTATTTGTATGGTGAAAAATTCAAAGTCTTCTCCGATCATAAGAGCCTCAAGTATCTATTCTCCTAGAAAGATTTGAATCTACGTCAATGGAGATAGGTGGAGTTTTTGGAAGATTACGACTTTGAAATACACTACTACCCCGGTAGGGCTAATGTTGTAATGAATGCTCTAAGTAGGAAATCCGTAAGTACTATGGCTAGTTTTGCGATGAGGGAATGGAAGATGATAAGAGATGCTAATGAATTTGACTTGTAGCTTCGTGAATCCTCGGGACAAGCTACCCTATTCACCACCATTGCACAAGCCACCCTTGTTGCGTAAGTATTAGAAGCATAATTGGGTGATCCAGAAGTGGACGTAATTAGAGAAAGAATCTCCCAAAAGAAAGAGGAGAGGGGTCTGAATATTTATATGGACTCTAGAATCCGTTACCATGACCGGTTGTTTGTGCCCACATTCTTGAGGAATGAAGTTTTGCGGGATTTCCATCACTCACGCCTTGCCATGCATCTAAGAGGCACCAAAATGTATCATGACCTCAGTCAACAATTCTGGTGGAGAGGTATAAAAAAGGACGTAGCTTTATTCGTGTCTAAATGACTAACTTGTCAACAAGTCAAAGCCGAGCACCAAAGACCTATAGGACTGCTCCAATCTTTTCCAGTTCCTAAATGAAAAAAAGAGCATGTTAACATGGATTTTGTTATAGGCCTTCCTAGAACACAAAGAAGCAATGATGCCATATGGGTAATCGTCGACAGGCTCACCAAATCAGCCCACTTCCTCCCCATGAGTATGGGGGATTTTATAGAGTTTCTAGTTGAACTTTATATTTAGGAGATTATCTGTCTCCATGGGGTTCTAATAAGTATAGTGTCTGATAGAGACCCTCGCTTTACAGCCAAGCTATAGAGTTTTCAGAGTGCCTTGGGTACTCAGTTGAATTTCAATACTGCTTACCACCCACAAACCGACGGGCAATCTGAACGCACTATTCAAATTCTGGAAGACATGTTGAGGGCATGTGCACTAGATTTTAAAGGCGTCTTGGGAGAAGCACCTACCCTTAGTTGAATTTTCTTATAACAATAACTATCAAGCTAGTATCGAGATGGCACCTTTTGAGTATATGGGTGTCCATGTAGATCACCAATGTGCTGGACCGAAGTAGGAGACTCACCATTGTTAGGCCCAGATTTAGTTCGTGAGACTACGGAGAAAATAGCCCTCATTCGGAAAAGGTTAGTGTAGACACCCCATTTTTGACCATCCTCAAGACTTGGATGTTCTTGTAGGTACATTCGATGATAAGTTTGATTGCTCGTCAAGCGCTCGAAGTCCGCGGCGGAACGCCACAGGTTTGAGTTTTCCAAACCCTGCATCCATTCTGTCTCATCTTTGGACCATGTTTAGGTCCTTTCAGCATGTTGTTGTTGATGGCCTGCCGGCCAACAGTGTATCAGCAGATATTTTTTGATATTTTGTGCCAGCTGTTTGCACAGATTGAAGCATCTTTCAACATGTGTGTGGCTGGATCTTTATGAAGGGATTTTGCCTTCTCTATATATAGAAGCCCTCTCTTGCATGTGGAAGGGTTAGAAAATTTTGAAGACAAAAAAATTCTCTCTCTCTCTCTCTCTCTCTCTCTCTCCTCTCTCTCTCTTGATATTTTGTGCCTTATAGCCTAAAATCTCCACACTCTTGCATATGAACCCTTGATCAAACTTGATCACCATTGAGTTGAGGTTACTTGAGGCCCTCTTTGAGCTTTAGAAGAGGATTTTAGCTTGGTTTAGCTTGGTTTTGGTGCCTAAATTGCATTTTGTCTTCAAGAGGTAGAACACTTGTATTTTGAGCTTTATTTAAATACTTGTCTTGCCATCTTTTTCTACTGTTTTTGGCTTGGTTTTCAACTACAAAAACCTCTGTTTTTGAGGCTTAAGAATGGTGGTTTGAGGTTCCTTTTGAGTTAGGGCTGGTTCACCCTTTTGTTCCTTGGTTTGTTAAAGCTTTTGTGCTATCTTCCAACACTTTCAAATCAACTTTTTTGGCCTTTTTAACCACTGAATTTTAGAGGATTTTCAATGGCAAAAACCATGTTTTGAAGTCCAAAATATGAGGGGTTAGCCTCCCCTCCTTGTGTCTTGCTTGCATGCCTAGGTAGCTCTATGTGTTAGCCTATTTTTCTAGCATTTTGTAGCTTAATCTTAGCATGTTTTTTCCTCTGTTTTGACCTATTTTGGGTTGGTTAATTCAGTTGAGGCTTGTATTGTATGGTTGTAGTGCAATTTCCTTCACTAGCTCATTGTTTTAGGCCTTTAAACATGAGTTGCTTGAGTTGGTTGCATGTTGTAGTGTCATTTTGCATGTAATTTTAGCATATATGGCTCTGTCACATTCTCATTTGTTTCACTCTTTCAATTGCTTTTGAGAGTTGTTTCAAGCTTGGGATCTTTTAAGCTTGAGATAGAGTTTGTACTTAATGGTTTTAATCCTCTTTTGTAGGTTTCTACTAACCAACGGCATAAACTCTCTCTTGCCTTACATCATCCTTTGGTTGACGCTTGTTTCTCTTTAGAGGACTCTCACCAATGGACTAAATCAATTAAAGAATGAGTTGGTAACTTAAAATGAGTAAACAAAAGTGACAAGTAAAACTTGAGCAAGATAAGCATGTTGTGTTGCATGGCATGTGTTCAATCGGACGTTATATTGAACACAAGGAAGATTGGAGCATTTCATACTCAAAGTGATGAAATGAGCCAATCTCCTTGGTCTCTATTGCCTTTGATCACACATGATAAGGTAATGGTCTTAATTCTTGTTTTTGCATACAATGAAATTGTATTCCTTGGTTCTTTGACCATCATGCATCGAAGATGCTTGGTTGGTGGTTTTGGATCCAAGAGTGCCACTCCTTTGAGGTTTTGAGATGATAAGGAAGGGTACAGTACAAACATATCCTTGGAAAAACCTTTCTTTTGCTCTGTTTGTGCTCTGTTGCAGTGTGGTAACTCAAAGCACCAGTGGCCGACAGTGGCTCACTAATGGCCGGCAGTGTCTCACTCTTGGCTGGTAAGGCACATTTTTGGCTGGCAGAGGGCTGGCAGCAACCACCCACGGCCGGTAGGCCACTGGTGTAATCCTCAGCATTGATTTGGTAAGTTGGAGCATAAAGTTTTTGAAGTGTGTTCAACCCTGCAAACAGAGCCTCTCAAGAGCAAAGCGAAGGCTTTTTGGGGCGAGAACCGAGTGTATGCATCCTCCACTTCCCGAAGCAGAGCTGTGGCAGTGTAGTTTAGATATTTCGCATGATTAGTTTCTGTAGATTTGTGTTGTAATTTAATAAGTTGCTAATTAGTTAAGTGTTGTAATAACTAGTAATTAGTTTGCTAGTTATTCATTTGATTTGTAATAATTAGTCCAATTAGATTAGTTTAATTAGCTTAGCTTTGATTAGCTTAGCTCTTATTCATTCAGACCCTCCTTCGCAAGGGCACAATGCTGTAATAAGTGTGCATGCGTGTGTTCATGTCTTCCAACCCCGCGTCTTTCTCCCTTCTATTTATCCGCTTTCGATGGTTAGATTAGGGACATATTCAATTAGCATACCTTATACTCGCATGTTTGCATCCATTCATTTGTCTTGCATACACCAAAGCTTGGTGCATTATTCAAACTGCATCGCAATTTCAACATTTTATTTGAATACGTGTTTAATGGCATGTTATCAAATTGAATCATATGCCATGTTTAGTAGCCGAGCCTATTAATTGCATTATTGCATGTGTTGCATTAGGCATCTTGTATAGTTAGGACTATGCATTTTTCTAACTAGTTTTTGTTTGGCTTGGAGTACTTGGTGAGTTTTATGCTTTAGCATACTTGCATGAGTGTGATTGCCATAATGCCATGTTTCGCATGCTCGCCATGAGGCTATGTGCTTATATGATAAACTGCATGAATGCCTATGGATGGAGGCTTTGTTGTTTGAATTAGACAATTCAACAAATGTATGTTTTAAGGCCACTTTGCGAAGTGGCAAATCATGTTTTAAGCCCACTTGAGGGTGGCAAATTTAAACCATTTTCGCAAACAAACATGAGTTGAGTTGTTCCAATTCTTGCGACTTAGTCTATTCTTGCTTGTGTGCGTCACATAGTAAAGTTAGCTAATAACCGGAACAAGAACACATGAGGTTTATAAAAGATCTTATCATGATTAGTAAAGGCCGATCTTTTGATCGGGCGAGCGGGGGTGCTCAATTCATGACCTTCCCCCCTCGTACCCAAGTTTCCGAGCCGAGGCAACTTTGGTGATGACAGACACGTAGCCTTTGGCACGAGTCAGGGTTTCCTAAATTTCCCAAAAACAAAATATTTAGGTGGCGACTCTGTAATCTGGCAAAGCAGTCCAGTTTTGGCATTATTTGATTTAAAATCGATTTTCCAAAATGATTTGCCGGATTGGACTCTTTGGTGTTTATCAGTTTTACATTGCACTTGTGAGACTAGATTCAGAACCACAGGTAGAGTCCAAACTGTGAGGCCTTCTTTTCAAACCCTTTCCGAAAGGCGGGGCGCGGAAAAAGGCGAGCCCACAGTTAATCACAGCTCAAAGCCGGCAGAAGAGTTATGCAGATAAACGAAGATGACCCTTATCCTTTGAAGTAGGTGACCATGTCTTTTTGAAGATATCTCCTAGAAAAGGGTTGATGAGGTTTGCCTAGACTAGAAAGTTGTCACTTAGATTCATCGGTCCCTTTGATATCATTGAACGGATTGGAGAAGTTGCATATTGCCTTGCATTGTCGCCACAACTCTCTAGGGTCCATGATGTGTTTCACGTGTCTATGCTTCGCAAATACGAACTTGATCCCTCTCGTGTGTTAAATTGGACAAAGATTGAGATAGATGAAGATGTGTCTTATGAACAAAGACCAATCCAAATTTTAGATACTAGAGAGCAAGTTTTGAGGGGTAAAAACAATTCCTGTAGTTAAAGTGTTATGGCACTATCACAGTGTAGGGGAAGCTACATGGAAGAGTGAAGCTGAAGTCTGTGAGAAATATCCGGACTTGTTTTCAAATTTGTGATGTAATTGCTCCTTTACTCTTCCTTGTATATGGTGAATTGAAAATGGACTATTATTTTTCCAAGTCTCTCTTGTCCTTGTTTTTTATTTTAAATTGACATTATTTGATTGGGAGTTGCTAAAGATTGATAAATATGTTTTGTTACCATCCTTTGTTATTGGATTGAGAGTGAATGTTATTTCGGGGACAAAATTCCCAAAGCGGGAGAGATTGTGACATTTTGTTCCAAGTGCCTGCTCGAGCGAAGGAAATTACGCTCGAACAGAGAATTATAGCTCTCAAAATCTCGCGAGTTTACAGTCAGGTCGCTCAAGTGTAGGAAGTTGCTCTCGAGCGGAGAATGTTGGCTCCCATTTGTTTCACTGTAGCTCTGAAAAACTTCTGGGACTTGTCGTTTTACGCTCGAGCGAAGGATTTGTCGCTCAAGCGAGCCTTCCGAGTTTGTATCTTACGCTCGACCATGGATAGTTGCGCTCGAGCAGTCTGCGCAATATCAGCAATTTAAAAAGGACATTCTAGATCATTTCCTTACCTTTTTCTTTTCTATCTTCCCTTCTCTCACTTCATTTTCAAAAACCCTATATTCTCACTCTAAAATACCTTCCATTTCGCTAAGATCGCTTATCAAAAAGTGAAGAAGACTTGAAGATATTACTTTTCTACAGATTGAAATTTGGAATTGTGAAGGATTCTCCTATTCTCCTAGAAGCTTTGCTATCTTACTTGATCATCAAGGTAGGGTTACCTTTAACGCGTTGTATTTCTTTGTTTTGAAAAAGTGATTGAGGTATTGTTGTGGCTTAAGATGAACTATTGGTGTTTGGGGTGAAATAAACTCTTAATTTACTCAAAGTAGACTTTTCTCTCACTTTTAATTGAAACTTCCCAAACTCTTTTTGGTCAATATTGCATATTATGGTAATGGAAACACGTATAATTGAAGAAGTGGAGAAAGCCCCAAATGTAATGAAATTGTAGTTTCAAACTTGGGTAGAGAATGGTATTTTAATTAAAGGTTTTTTTTTTTAAACAAAAGAAACTTGTGTTTTGACTTGGACTCTTACATGGGACTCATGGGTTATTTTCTTTTGATGTGATGATGAATGATATGGGATGTAAATGTGATTATTCAATTGTTAAGTTGTTTACATGATTGACAATAATTACATATGTACATAAACTTCTTATTGTGTTTTTGTCTCAATGATGCCACAAGCTTATTTGAATAATTAAATACTTGGTTAAATGTATTCCTACTGGGCGTATAGCTCAACCCTATTTTATTTTTTAAGAATTTATGATACACCACATCCTTGATGAGTTGGGGAAAAACGAGCAATAGTCTGATTTGGGGAAAGATTGGCTCAAGAATATTTTGTTGTTAATGTAGAAAGCATTGTACCTAGACTTTTGAATTTGTATTGTTATTTTGTACGCCCTTGAGACTTATTATTTTTGTAAGGCCATCTAGTTTATTGAACTGGAAAGCGAACTCAGGGTGCTTTGGGAATGTAAATGTCGAACTATAATCTCTTAAATTCTAGTTCAATAAGAAAGATGACCTTTGGGATACATTATGGTATTTGTCTTGGTATGTTCCTTTATGTATTAGCAGGGTGTTACACTATATGAGGCAATGGGTACTTGTTCTTAACAGTTACCCAGCTCAACTTCCGGTAATCAATACAAAGCCGCGATGTGCCATCCTTCTTCTTGGCACAGAGAGTCGGTGCTCTCCAGGGTGAGGTGCTAGGGCGGATGAAGCCCTTATCTAATAATTCTTAGAGTTGAATCTTCATTTAACTCACTCAACTCGGGGGGTGCAAATCTACATGGTGCCATGGAAATTGGTGTCGTACCAGGCATTAAATCAATAGAGAACTCAATCTCACTGTGAGGTAGCAAACTAGTGAGATCCTTAGGAAAGATGTCCGGGTATTTACAAACTACCCTTCGCAACTCAAGTTAGACCACATCACTCTCAACACCCAAGAATGTAACAAGAAAGAGGCTAAGCTCACCCCGACCACGCGGATCATACACTAGCAACAGAACTCTATAAACTCGGTCCCCCAGGAAATAAAAACAATCACCACTCGAGGTGCACACCGTAACTCTCTGACGGTAACAGTCTATAATGGCCTAATAAAAAGACAACCAATCTGTGCCCAAAATGACATCAAAACTCGACATGTCAATCAACACAAAAGCAAAAGGAAGTCGTCGACTGGCAACCTCTATCTCACAACCCCAACATCCTTGATCCAACACAACCTTACTATGAACAGGTGACTCTACCCTGAGTGGAGATGCTAACCGAGCTACTTCTAACCCCAATGCCGATGCGAATGTAGACGAAATGAAAGAATGCGATGCACCTATATCAATCAACACATTGGCAATAGAATTACACAACAAGAAGTTACCTCTCATTACTGAAGGTTTTGCCAACAAATCTGGCATGGTAACAGTATACACACGCTTGGTGGGTCTTTGCTCTACCTGCTCACCCCTCGAAGCATAAGTTTGATACACTGACTGAGTGGAAGAGGCTCCCTAATTAGCTCTCAAGGCCTATACTAACGGCGTAGGCTGATGGCTCAATGTCTACCTCGAGCCAAACACACCACATGTGCCACCTGACTAAGTGCAAAACCGCCTTACGTGCCCTAATTGCCCACATTGATAACAGGTAGGCGGCAGCCCTCTCCCTTGACTCTAGCTCTGAGAACGAGCCGCAAACGACGTAGATTGCTGCCATCCTCCCTTCTGTGGGCAAACTACAGACTTGTGGCCTAGCTGACCACACTTAAAGCAAGTGATCCCATCCTAACCACTCCTCCCTAACCCAGAACTTGGTACCGAAAAACTAGATCTAGATTGTGCTCTCTAGGACTGTTGTGGGGTGGAACCCCTCTGCCTCTTGTTGTCCCGAGCCTCCCCCTAAACCTCCTGACTCCTCTGCCTAGTGCCCCTCATTCTCTCCTTCTCCGTCTAGATCACGGTCTCTAACTGAGCCGTTGCCTCCATAAGATGACCGTAATCTCTAATCATGGATGTGGCCACCTTGAAAAAGAATCTGGTCCTCAGCCTCTTCTCGAACTCAATGCAACAGCGTTCCTCCGTCGCCATGAGTTTCGGTACAAACCTCGACAAATTGGTAAAGGCAGCCTCAAACTCGGCCACCGGTATGTTAGCTACTTGGGCTTCCAAAATTGTCCCTAGTAGTGGGAGGCAAAAACTTGTCCTAGAAAGAATTTACAAAGGCCTCCCAAGTCACTCCAATACACCCACGCACATAGTTCCACCACTAACTCGCATCTCTATTCAACTAGAAGGATGCCAAGGTCACCTCAGCCCATCGTCCTCAATGCCAAGCATCTCAAACGTCTTCACCATCTGCTCTAGCCATTCATCTGCCTTCAGTGGCTCCTTCGGATCTCCCAAAAACTCATTTAGATTTAACCAAAAGAACTCCTTTTTCAAAAAGGACGACCCTGTTTTTGCAACATGGTCTTGGACTTGACTTTTCAGCTTTGAGAATGACCATGGATTCCCTCAAAGCTCCGACCATTTCATCGGCCAAAGCGCCCATGGCCTGCTGACCGACTAGTTCGGCCACGTTGGCATGACCAACCCCTTCCTCCTGTACCGGAATATCATCCAGTAACGGCACCTCCTGCCATCTAGGCCTGCCACGCCTACCACCACCACATCCATGTCCTAACATCCTAATGAAGGTAACATAAGAGATTAGCACATTTACAAATGTGTCGAAACTAACTCATTCATGTCCTAATGTAATGGATAACAATTAATTCACTCCACATAAGCACATAGTCACATAAACACATACGAACTTCCTTTCTAGATAATAATTATCCTACGACATTGCCAGAGTTCCAGTTAGAAATAGCAGTGATCAAGTGCTCTTCTAACAAAACTTTTAAAAACTCGAAGACCCAATCAATATCTTAGAAACTAAATTCCATACCCACTTAGTCACATAAGTATCTTATCACATAGCATACTAGGTCTATTCCTAATTTCATCTAGCAAGCGAACCCATTATGGTAATAACCACTTCCCATGATCCCAAAGTATTCAAACCCGGTAGTTCTAATACCAAGTTATAACACCCCGAAAATAATAACCATAATTCATCCCACAATATTAATTAAATAACAACATGTGCTGAAATAATAGTCTTTCATTCATATGATCCCACTGTACAAAAGTTACACATGCAATTATACATTCATAAGTCCTAAGCCTGAATCTATAGCATGTACCACAAGCTAATGATATGAAATAAAAGTTAAACAGATATATATATATATATATAAATATAAATGTCGTAGTGGCTACAAATTTCCAAGACAATGCTGGGTTACAACAAAAGTGAGTTGAAACTCAATACAATAAAGCCCAAGGCTTGTACAAAAATAAATACATAACAAAACAAGTAGCTCACGGCTCCAAGTCCTCCCAAGTTACGGCCTTGGCGGAGGCATATCATCAACACCTGAAAATGGTTTTTCACATGGGGTGAACCAAAGCCCAGTAGAGATACCCTAACACAGCGTATAAATCTGAACAAAGCTATAAGGTGAATGCATATGCAATGCTCGTGCCAAAACATTTTATATCTCTTTCCAAAACTATGTAATGCAAGGTTTATATCACAATTCATGAGAACATTTTCTTTACAACAGAAAACAGGGAAGTGGATATAAGCACTGGAAATCTTTAGGTACGTGTCTGCTAGAAGGTTATACAAGCACTACCAATGCCATTTTTACCAGTATTAACTGAAAGGCTCAGCACCTAACCACGCTGGTTTCTGGACTTTCACCAAGGACAAATAGGCCAACAATAATACCACAACTGCACCCCCTACCTAGATTCACCAAGTTATTCACCATTTTTCTTAAAACAATATACATTTTCAATGTGTTAAGTATGCAACAATGCTCAATGAAAATGGATAAGAAATTAGTTTCAATTCTCCTAATTCTCATGCAATTTCTACAATAATCATAGTTATCCTCCACCAATAGCCCTAAACAAATATCTCTAAATAGATAGATAATTTCCAATGAAGATAACTTTCAAAAATTTCAAGATGGGAGTGTGTAGACACCCCATTTTTCACCGACCTTAAGACTCAGACGTCATCGATTGAGCGCTCGGTGATAATGCATGTTGTGCTCGTTTCGAGTTTCCGGAGTTTTCGACTGAGTGCCTTGCCTCCGGGCCTCTGAACTCTTTGTGTTTTGGCTCGGTTTGCGGACCAAGCCTTGTCTCCCTTCCCTGGAAGGAGGAGGAGGTCTGTAGACTATCTTTTTGTGGTCGTAGACCACTTTTCTCGCTTGGAGACTAGTTTTCGATTTTCGGAACCTTCGATCGCGTGCCTTGACTCGGGACCGCTTAACGTTCTCCGTTTGGCGTGGTTTTTGAACCACACATTGTTGCCTCTGCCTAGAGGGACACTGTGGTCTTGGAGACCACTTTTGTGGTCGCAGACCACTTTTGATGCCCGTAGGCTAGTTTTCGAGGCTCCCAGCTGCGCGCCTTGCCTCCCGAACTTTCGTCTTGCATCCATTTTGGTTTGTTTTTTGTACAAGCCTTGTTTTCCTTGTTTGGAAGGTGGTACAAGGGTGGGAGACCAGTTTTTCCCCTTGGAGACCACTTTCCTCCCCACCAGCCAATTTTCTGGTCAGCCAACTGGTGTTCTTGGTCTTTGGACCACCTTTTCTGGTCGGCCACCACACCACTGCCTTGCTTTCATGCTGCTGACCATCTCCCACCATGGCCGACCACTTTCTCCTCTGGGAGACCACTTCCACTGGTCGGCCGACTAGTAGAAGTAACTGGCCGACCACTTCAAGTGGTCGGCAGCTTTTCATCACCTTTTTTAAGATATTTTAGAGCCAGCTGTGCCAGCTGGAAGGCACAGAAGCCATCCTCCATAGAGAACCAAGGCTCAGGCTTGTTGGACAAGCTTTTGGCCTAAAGCCATCCTCCATACACGTGTATGGAGGGATGGCTTTAGGCCAAAAGCTTGTCCAACAAGCCTGAGCCTTGGTTCTCTATATAAGAGAACCTCCCCCTCCCTCCTCTAGGTTCAGATTTTTGTGCTTGAGCTATAGATACACATATATCTCTATATCTCTCTCTTGGTCTCATATGTCTGCCTTAAAGTGTAATTTTTCCATACTATTGCACACAAACACACACTCAAACACCATCCTTTTGTTGCTGAGGCTTCTTGAGGTTGTTTTTGGTACTTTTGGACTGGTTTTGATCCAAGAAAGCTACTGGAGTGGTAGCCTTGAAGAGGTTCTACAATGGTGAGTCAACTAACCCTTTAACCATTTGTTTTGATTAAGCTTTTGAACCTATTTGCATGCTGATTTAAGCTTAACTTTTAACTACAAAAAGTTCTATTTTTGCATGCTTAAAATGTTTGTTTAAGGTCACTTTTGTCTTGGGGGTGGTCTACCCCCTCTTAGGCCTTGTTAGGACTTGTTTTGAGCCATCCCTTTTGGCTCTTGTTTTAGCCTTTGCATGACCTTTCTACCACTAAATTCCAGAGAAATTTCAGTGGTGGAAATAGTGTTTTGAGGTCCCAAATAGGAGAGGGTCCCCTCTCCTTGTGTCTTATATGCTTGCTTTGAATGCCTCATGTTTGAGCATGTTTATTAAGCTTGTGTTGGCTTGTTTTTAGCATATATTTGGGGTTATTTTGAGATGGCATACCACTATTTTTCATTGTCTTGAGCACCTCATGCATGCTTAATACACTTGTAGTGTAATCCTCACAAATTAGCTTTGTATGCCTCATGTTTGAGCATGTCTTTCTAGCATGTTTTGAGTCCATTTCAGTATGTTCTTGGTGATGTTTTTCTGTGTCATACCACTGTTTTGGTTTGGTTTTGTCACCTCATGCATGCCTTATACACTTGTAGTGTAAATTTCACAAACTAGTCTTTGTATGCTTCATGAAGTAGCATGTTATTCTAGCTTGTTTTGAGTCCATCTCAGCATGTTTTTGGTGTTGTTTTACCATGTCATACCTCTGTTAAGGGTTGATTTGATAGCCCCATGCATGCTCCATGCACTTGTAGTGCAATTCCATGAACTAGCCTAACATGCATCTTGCTTTTAGCTATCATTCTAGCATGCTTTTGGCTTAACTTCAAGAAAATTTTGTCCATGTTTTAGCATGCTTAAGCTTTGATTTTTGTTTTTTTGGTCATGCATGCATTGCTTTGTATAGCTATGGTTCATTCTAGCTTGTTAGCTTTATGCATTGAGTCCACTAGCATGCATTGCTTGGGCTATTTGAATGATTTGGTATCATTTGTTATGTTCATTTCAATGCATGTTTCATGTTCATGCATTCACATTTGTCACTCTTTCAATGCGTTGGAGGGTTTGTCCCTTTATGCCTTAAACATGGGTCATTGTGTATGCCTTCATGCCTATGCTTGCGAGCTATCATTTCAGTATGTTTTTGGGGTTATTTTGCCATGATATAACTTTGATTTTTGTTGGCGAAGCCATCTCATGCTTGGTCTTGGTAGGTGTAGTGTAATCCTCCCTTTTGGCCTTGCATTGATCATGCCTTATGCCCTTCATGCTAGCTTATTTTGGCTTCCTTCCATACATGTTTTAGACTCATTTTGACATGTTCTAGGACTGTTTTGGATTGCCTCAACCATATGCTTCATATTTTGTATAGCTATAGTGCAAATGCCTATGCTAGTTTCAAGCTTTGGGCACCATAACATGCTTCATTTGTATCATGTACTTGATTTGGCATCATTTATCATGACATTTCAGAGCATGTAGTATTGCCATGCTCCCACTTCTTTCACCCTTTGAGTGCCTCTAAGGGTTGCGCATTGTTTCCTTGCTTATGGCCTAGCTTGTATGCATGTTTGCCTAGGCTTTTGAGCTCCATTTTAGCATGTTCTTGACCCTTAACTTGGCATGGTTAAGCTCTGTCCAGAGCTGGTTTAATGGTTAAAGCTTAGTAGTGCATGCTCCTTGTGTATTGCTCTTCATTAGCTTTCATGCCTTAGGACCCTAGCATGCCATACTTGTGTTGCTTTAGTGGTTTGGCACCATTTCATACATTATTTCAGAGCATTTGGTGTTGTCACACCTCTATTTTTGGCACTTCTTCATCATGTTTGAAAGTTGTGCTCTTGTGCCTAATTGATGAGCCATTGTATGTGCATGCTTGTATATGCTTTTGTGCCTTCATTTCTTAGCATTATGGCCACTGTTTTGGGCATGACTGAAGTCTATCCATATTCAGTTTAAGTCCATTGAGCATGTTTGTTTGCATGTTGTTTGCATGCTTATGTTGCATTGCATTGTGTATGCATGCCATTAGGTTGATCATGTCACATTGCATTGGGTATGCCATGTTGTCCATTGCATTGAGTATGCCATGTTCTTCGCATTGTGTATGCCATGTTGTCCATCGCATTGAGTATGCCACGTTCTTCGCATTGAGTATGCCATGTTGTCCATTACATGTTTGTATGCCATGTTGTTTGCATCATATATGCCATGTTGTTAGTTGCATTGTGTTTTGCATGCCTTGCATTGCATGTTTGCATGCTTAAGTTGCATTGCATGTTTGCAGGCTTGAGTTGCATTGCGTTTGTTTGGATTAGGTGTTAGTCCAAACACGAGAAACGAGGGACGTTTCATACTTGAAGTGATGAAACGTACCTCAATTCTCGGTCGCCGACACTCTTGATCACACATGATAGAGTTCTAGGCTTTATATGTTTATGTGTGCATTCATTTTACATTGAATTGTGCAATTTGGCTTCTCGGCCATCATGCATTGAAATGCGTGATTGGTGGCCCGAGGGTCGAGAACCGCACTCCCTTGAGATCATGAAATGATAGGGAGGGTGGTTGTGCACACATATCTTGCAAATACATTGCCATGCCCTTTCTTGCTCTCTGTTGCAGCAAACTGGAGAAGTGCAGCAAAAACTGGTCGGCCAATCAGAAAAACTAGCTGGCCGACCACTTTTTCTGGTCTGCAACAAAGAAAAGTGGTCGGCAGGTGGTCTCCCACATCAACAACTGGTCGTCCATGTTCCTACAGGTTCCCATGGTGGAGTAGAAGCTTTGTGGAGCTTGGTTCAAGGTTCTGAGAACAATTGCAAATAGAGGCAAATCGGGGCATCGCGACAGATTTCCAAACGAGGCGACCGAGCATGCATACACTCCTCATCCCGAGGACCCCTGCTTTACTGCTTTCCATAACTAGTTTATGCTTTGGTCTGTACTTAATTAGTTAATGCGCTTAACTATTCAATTTGTGTTGTAATAGCTTAATTAGTTAGCTTGTTAGTTAGCTAGTTTTGTGATGTAATAATTAGATTAATTAGCTTAGATTAGCTAGTTAGCTTTTTATTCGAACCCTCTGTCGAGAGAGCCAACTGTTGTAATAAGCGTGCGTATGTGTGATGCATGTCTTCCAACTCCCACTTCTTTCTCCCTTTTACTTAACCGCTTACGATGGTTAGTTTTAGGGCATATTTCGATTAGCATACCTTATGTTTGCATGAGTGCATCCATTCATCTGTATTACATGCACCGGGCTCTGCGCATCATACTAATCACATTGTATTTCAATTCTAATTTGAATACATGTATCAAGTTGCATTTCACATGTCATCTTAGGATAGTCGAGCCTATCCGAGTTGCATTTTTGCATGTGTTACATTAGCCATCTTAACATAAACTAGGATCATGCATGATTTCTAACTAATTCTCTGTTTTGGCTCGGAGTACACTGTGAGTGTTTACGCTTTAGCATACTGCATGAGATGTGTGTGTTGCCATGTCTAGCATGCTTGCCATAAGGCTAACTACTTAAGTGTATAACTGCCCGAATGCCTGTGGATGAAGGTTGGATTGCTTGAATTGGAACAATCCATCAAAATCCTCGTTTTAGCCTACTTGTGAGTAGCAAACTTCAAACTGTTTTCAAACAAACGAATATACAATGTTTTGTTCCAACTTAAGCAATCTAGTCTATACTTGTATGCTGTGCGCATCACATAGTAATTCTAGGTTAATAACCGGAATAAGAACACATGTGTTTTCAAAAATAAAATATCATGCTTAGTAAAGGCCGATCTTTGATCGGGCGAGCGGGGGTGCTCATTGCATGACCTTCCCCTCTCGTACCCAAGTTCCCGAGCCGAGGCAACTTTGGTGATGACGGACACGTGACCTTAGGCACAAGTCAGGGTTTTCCAAATTTTTCCAAAATAAAACATTTAGATGGCGACTCTGTATCTGGCAAAGCAGTCCATATTTGGCACTTCTTTATTAAAATCAGTTTTCCAAAACGATTTGCCGGATTTGGACTCTTCGGTGATTTATCAGTTTCACATTGCACTTTGTGAGATTAGATTCAGAACCGTGACATTGAGTCCAAACTGTAGCAGCTAGAGAACAAAACGAATTCGCGCCCTCGCATGCGGAGCCCGGAGAGTTCTCAAAAAGGTCTACAGAGTGATAATGCATATCCAACTCCACCATCATTATCATCATTCCAATTTCACCAAAACCCAACATCATTTCCATTTCCTCTTTACAAAATCAAATATTCACATTTTAGGGTAAAATCCCCTTTTTCTGTATAAATCAATTCTAAGGTTAAAAATCTATCATTTTATCACAACTCAACCATATTTACAAACCCACAATCATATTCAAGAACCCATTTGAAAACTTCTCTTTTGATTTTTAAACCAGAACCCTAGATTTTGTTCAAAAATACCCTTTTCATAATATTGTTTAGAAAAACAAATAACCAAGTTAAAAACCATACAAAAGTGTGAAGCAATCCTTACCTCGAAGCTAGAAGATAAGGGAGAGAAAAAAGAAACATCGACGAAGCCCAAAATCAACTTTGCTTTGATTAGAATGAAACTCTAGGTGAGCTCTACCTTTTTATCAAAGGGACTAGGGTGTAATTGGAAATAGCTTATAACTCCCCTAACAGTAATAGAAATATCAATGTTAAAAATTAAACGTTACATGTGACTTGTGACTTGTCACTGTTTCGTATTATCACCTATATAGATATGTACGATTGGTTTCTTATTTGAAAATAAATTTTAAAAAAATAATAAAAATAAATAATATAAGGTCATATATTTAGTGATATAAAATTGAAGAAAAGAAGTTATATATACCCGTCCTCAATTAGATTTTGTTAACAAGTAGGGTGAGTTTGGCATCCAACTATAAAAATTACATTTTTTTCAAATTATCTCATCTTTATTTTTATTTTTATTCTTAAATTTGTGTCAAAATTGTTTACTTTTTAAGTCCATTTAGTGTATAAGGATCTAAAAAATTAAAAAGTTATAAACAACAAAACAAAACAAAACAAAAAAAACTTTTATTTGTCAATAGTAAACTTTTTTTTTTTTTTTTTCAATTTTATTCATCATATTTGTTTTTTACTTTTATAGTCAGTCTAGTATAATAGAACCTGAAAGTGTTAAATTTTTTGATTTTTTTTTTTAAATCACTAAAGATAAAAAATAAAAAAAATAAAAAAAAAAAGCCAATCTTAAACACAGAAGAGTAATTGTTAAAAAATTTAAAATGACAATACATATTTTTTTTAAATGCATGTCATAAAAAGTGTATATTTTATTACTAAAATAAAAAAAATGAATAAATTATACATTTATTTTAAATAAAAGTAAAAAAGTTTGGGAGATTAAACAAGGTCTTCTTATTATAAATATTAGGTAATACTTTGAGTGATATTATTAGCACCTCACTTATTATTTCGAACCTTTTATTTATTTATTTTTTATTACAATAATAACCTCAAATGAAATTACTAAAGAAAAGATCAATTATTTTGAAATACTTCATCTCACAATTAAACTCGCATACCCACTTAATCATAAAATAAGGTTTATGAGAGTACACACATCCATCACCACATACACACTTCAAAACCTTCAAAATTTATCCATATTCAAAACCTTGAGAACTCTCTAGCGGCGATATTCCGACGGTAACGGTGACAACTATTTGATTATATATACTTCTCTAGCAATGACAATGAATGAAAGTTTTTCTAGCAACCACAATTCCATGAGAAGAATGGAGTGCAGCATTGTAAGCTCAGAGGAAGTTCATAGTTTGGATAGTGTTCACAACTCAGAGGAGGTTGGCCTTGTAATGGTAACATTCTTCAAAAATACTAACAAAAATGATGAAAACGGTTACTTCAAAAACACAAAAGAGTTTACATTTTCTAAGGTTTGGAAACACAAGGTCGAACATCAGTTATTTGTCCAACAACACGAGCCTGAATGTAGGTTATTTGTTCGGGAACATAGGTCTGAACAAATGATTTTCTAAAAGTTTGATAGGTCAAACTTGTGCATATACGCAGGAGTTCACGTCTTCTAAGGTTCAGAAACGTAGGATCAAACATCAGTCATTTGTTCGGTAACACAGGACCAAAATTTATCCAGGAACACAGGTTCGAATAAGGAAATTTCTTAAAGTTTGATGGATCAAGAGAGAGAGAGAGAGAGAGAGAGAGACCACCATGAAACTTGTGAATATGGGTTTCAGATCAACAGAGAAGCTCATCTTCACTTATGAAACTCGTCTTTCTTCTTATGAGATTCGTCATGAGAGGGGGCGACAAATACCGCCATGTGAGCTAGCCAGCGGGAGTGTGCCGGAAACCCCTTCGATGCCTAAGCCAACAAATAGACAATAGGCACAAAAGCTCTGTGAATTTGGGAGTATGAATTGTAATACCTGTTCATAGGTTCTGTCATGAACTTTTATAGATTCCACCTGGCACAATCCTATTAGAACTCTAACTCTCCCTAGCAGAGTCCTCCTAGGATCACACTCTTAAAGGATAATGTTTATCCTTAGAATACCCTTCTCACTACCAACTAGGTGAGATGGTTCAAACTCTTTCGCTAGGCTGTCATTGCGGTCAACCGAGCTATCTCGGCTTTGTACTCCCCTTGGCAAAGTCGTGATAACCCTGGCTACAAGATGGCACCCTGTTGAGCTACACATAGCTCGACCCTCTTAATTGACAACACCTCGGTCCGCTAAATGACTGCCTTCTAGGTCTAGGACCTAGCACACATCTCTAACCGGCCTAGTGTCTACTTTAACCCAAGACCGAGCTACACCAGCTCTTATCTCGACCCATTGCGTGGCCCAACTTCCAAAAAGGATTTCATCTAGCTCCGCTCAATTTATCTACACAAATTACTCTCTCAAATCCAATAATAATTTTCCATAATTATAAATAGTTAAAATAATGGGTAAGAATAGCATGGGAGTAAAAAAAAAAAAAAAAATTAGGGTAAATACACTTTTACCCCTAAAGTATAAGTCATTTTTCACTTTAATTTTTAAAAAATATTTTCTCACTTTGATTCTTAAAGTATTTATCATTTTCTGCTTAAATGTAATTACAAACTTTTGTCACAATTAAGGGATAGTATTTCAATTTCAAAAATCAACATCTTTAGTCTGTACAAAATTAAGTTTCCACAGTTTCTTCAGTTTGGTCCTTCCAAAATTTGTTTGATTTTGAATTTTCATAACTAATTTTTGAATTTTTTGTTTTTTGTGTTTTGTTAAATTTAGAGAGAGAAAAAAATCATATTTTAGTCAATGTTTTTTTTTTTCTCCCTACTTTTTAGATGCTCCCAATCTAAATGTAATTTTAGATGCATCTAATATAAATGTACATTGTTTGTAACGAACTTCTTAAATATTTTAATCAAAATTTTTCTGTTTTTAGATTCACTCAATTTAAATATACATAAAATGTATAAAATTTATGAAAATATCTTCTAAAAAATCACTAAAAACTAACAAATATACACACACACAAAAAAAAAAAATACAAAAATTTAATACAATTTCGTATGTTTTTTGATACTTTAAGCTAAACAAAGTTTTAAAAATTATTTACTCAATCCACATTGGTCGTCAGAATTTAAATTTAACATATTTTTTCATTATTTTCAAAAGGGTAAATTACAAATACATCACATGAGATTTACTTAAAATATGAATTGTCCCTTGTGGTTTAGAAAATTACAAATACCTCCCTGTCAGAATTTTTTATTTAACAAAATTAATTGAAAAAGTGAAATTTCTAACTGTTCACCAATACAATAATAAAATTTTAACATTATTAAAAACTGTTAATTAACTTGATGATTTATTAACAAAAGGACCTATTTGTTATGAAATTAGAAACCTTAGAGAGCATAATGTAATTTTCAAAATCACAGGAAATAATTTGTAATTTAAGTAAATCTCAGGGGGTATGTTTGTAATTTACCCTTTTCAAAAATATCTTGGTATTAATTTGAAAAAAAAATTCATTTTTCTTTAAATTTTTATATAAATTGACAAATAACTTCGTTATGAAGTTTCATTCAAAAAAATTCGATTAACTTAAAAATATAATATACTACATACTTTAACATAGATATTGATTCAATTAATGTAGCTTTGATAATAGAGATAAATTAGATTTGAAATAGTTTTGGGAATAGATTTGAAATAATTTTTAGGGATGAGCAAATAATCCGTGAAATCCGTAATCCGATCCAGTTCAGTCCAGTCCAATCCTATAGGTGTGGATTGGTTTTTTGAATCCACGGTTCGGTTCCGGATTGAACCCCATGGTTCTGGATTGGAACCAATCCGGACCGTATATAAATAGTCTGTATTTTTATTATACATCCTCCCCCATAGTATTTTCTCTTAATTCTATATAAAATCTAAACTCAAACCTAAAACCGTATAATATCTTTTTTTATTACTTTTGTTTGTTGGTTTTTAGTTTTAATTTGTAATGGTTTAAATACTTGTAGTGAAACCAGTTTTCTTATGGTTGTTTAAATTTTAGAACAGTATGTTGCCATTATAGAAAAATATGTTGCTATTGTGGAACTAATATAGCGCTATGTTTATATTTTTATAAAATTAAAGTGTTATATATATTTTTTTGTTATTTAATTATGTGAATCCGTGGTCCTAAACCGATCCAATCCGTATTTAAATGGATTGGTTCGGATTGGTTCCATGATTTAAACGAATTGGATTGGTTTCAATTTTTTAGGAACCGTAGATAACGGATTGGTCCTGATTTTATCCCAATCCGGACCATGCTCACCCCTAATAATTTTGGTCATAGTAAAAAATTTGGAATTGATTTGAAATAGTTTGAGTAATAGTGAAAATTTTGGAATAGTTTTGAGAAAATTCTAAACAAATCAGCTTTCAATTTTGGGCTTTCAAAAACTGTTTTCAAAATTGAAACCAATAAGGGCCAAGTTTTCTTATTTTAGTCCTTATGGTGTGACTGTGATTGGCTTTTTTGTTTTGTTTTTTTTGTATTTAGTATTTTTTTTTTTTTGAAATTAAAAAATATATATATTTGTAGGTTCTACTTGATTAAACAAACTAAAAAAGTAAAAATAAAATTTTTTAAAAAATGAAAAAAAGTCCACTAAAATTAGGGGTGCAACTTAAGCAGGCTCAACCCGAGCCACCCGAGCCGAGCCCGAATTTTTTTAGGACTTGGATAAGATATTTTTGAATTTGATACGGGCTTTGGCAAAAATTCAGAAGCTTGAATTAAATTTGAGCGGTTTTGTACGAAGACATCAAACAACCTGAGCAATCCCGAAACCGAAATTATACATATATAGATATATAAAAATATTAAATATACATATAAATTATTAGCCATCACATGATGTTAAAGTAATTTATATTATTGAATATATATTATATACGCAAGTAACACAAAATCTTACATTCTTTAATCTGACTCATAAATTATAAAGACTATCATAGTGGCATCTCACTTATATTATATAAATTATTTGTTTTGATATTATTAATGATTTTCTAAAAAATATATAAATAAAATCTAATTTTAATAAATTAATAATTTAGCTATAAAAAAAAAACTAAAATTCACGTACAATTCGGATAACTTGGGCAATTCGAGTTTAACTCGTGTCGGGCTTAGGCAAATAACCTTGGGTTACAATTCAGGCCTGAGCAGGTTTTAGCACAACTTGAGTTGGGCTTGGACAACCTCCTAACCCGACTGAACCTGCCCAAGTTGCATCTTTAACTAAAATACAAATTGAGTTTTTTTTTTTTTTTTCCTTGTCTTTAGTGAATTTTTTTTGAATTTGAAAAAAAAAAATTATATATACTTTAAAATTCTTGTACACTAATGGATTTGGAAGGTAAAAAAAAAAGGAAAATGAGTGGGAGCACCAATTAGTGCTCCCACTAATTAGGTGGCATTGGGTCCCACCAGTAATGATGTGATGTTTTGGTCTTGGAGTTGTATTTTTTTTTTTTTTTACTTTTTTAATGCATTAGTGCTATTAGTGGTGGTGTTTTTAGTGAAATGAATTATTGTTGAAAAAAAAATTGACACAAATTTTTTTTTTTTTTTTAAAAAAGGGTGACTTTTTTAGTGGAATTTGAAACTACCTTAAATCCAAATTTAAATCTTTGCCAATCTAAAAACCATTTCCACCCTTAAAACTCATCACCAACCCTACTAATTTCAAAAATTAGCTTCATATCATATGAAAAAAAAAAATTTATAATGGATGTGTCATTGGAAGACTAAAGAGCTTATGAATTGAAATTTAGGGTTTAGGGTTTCAAATTGGATGTGTTGAGTAGATAACAAGTGAAAAAAGTAAGTTGGAGGAGAAAGTGGATTGGGTTGTGAGAGAGGAGAGTATGATGGCTTATAGAGTAAGGTAAGGAGAAAGAAAGGTTAATGAGTGGTTGCTTGAGTGGGTGGTGGTAACAGTGGTTGAGTGAATGGAAATAAAGTAGGCCATGATAGGTAGTAGATGGAGATTGTTTATAATGGAGGGTTATGTATTGAGAAAAATTACTTTTGTGAATAGGAAAAAATGAAAGTGGTGGAAAATGAAGGAGATGCGGTCCATGTGAAAATGGGACAAGAGAGTAGAGGAGGTCGATTGTAAAGAGAGGATAAAGGTAAACATAGAGAGGAGATGTGAAAAGAGAAGTGAAAGGTGAATGGGAAATGATGGTTCAGACTATTTGTAATTAGGAGAAACTATTTTTTTTCCCCTCCAAATTTAGATAACTGAAGTACGAAAATACTTTCTTGTAAAGGCTTTCAGTACGAAAGGTACATACTTGAGGGTATTTTCCTTTAAAGGCTTAGAGTACAAAAGGTACATACTTGAGAGTGGAATGTAATTTTAAAGTATTTTCATGGAATCCCTCCGGATATAGGTCGGGCCTAGGTCAACCCCAACCATATGTTACTTTTGGAAAAATTATTTGGTGTTTGTAGGTGTTACGTGACGGTATTTTTTAGAGAAATTTAGCTATAAACTCCCTTTACCTTCTTTTCATTGTTAAAAGGATTAAGAAAAAAATTATATTTTCTAAATCCCTTCATAATTATAAAGTTTTGCATAAAGGACAAATTTATTATTTAAATATTTTATATGACTTTTATACCCTTAATTAATTCTTTCCACTTTCTTCCCCACTCTCTTCAAGAAGACCAAACCCTCATCCCCCGTCCCTCCTCCTCCGCTACCTTCCTCCGCCTCCTCAACCCTAACCCTAATTCCCCCCCTCGCCTCCTCTTCACCTCCTCCTCCCCTCTCCGCGGCGGCTCCTCCCTCCTCCTCCGCTTCTAGATCCTCCTCCCAAACTCCCACTCCTTCTCCAAGGCCCGAGTCGTTTGCAATCAGACTGGCCTCAAATTCGATGATCATAAGTCGGGGCTCTTTTTTAGTGTCAATCACAGTGTTTCGATCAAGCTCGTTGGTTCGATTAATGTTTTCTCCATGTACTCCGTCTCGAATTGTAAGATTTGGGTGTTTGCTGCGAAAATGGTGGATGAGGACGATGATGGGGTGATTGTGAAGTTGATCAAGTGTGCTGTGATTGGGTTTTATAGTTTGAGATTTTAGTGAATGTATGAAGTTTCACACTGATTAATCGTTTTATCACCATCAATATTATAAAAAAAAAAAAAAATGACAATAAAAAATATTATTGTTTTATTACTAAGACAATCACAGCAATCAGACCGGCCTCAAATTCGACGATCATAAGTCGGGGGTCGTTTTCAGCGTCAATCACGGTGTTTCGATCAAGCTCGTTGGTTCTATTAATGTTTTCGCCATGTACTCCGTCTCGAATTGTAAGATTTGGGCGTTTGTTGCGAAAATGGTGGATGAGGACGACGATGGGGTGGTTGTGAAGTTGATCAAGTGTTCTGTGCTGTGAAACTTCACTTTCACACTGATTAATCGTTTTATCACCATCAATATTAAAAAAAAAAATAACAATAAAAAATATTATTGTTTTATTACTAAGAAATTATACAGTTTGAGATTGTGAAACTCCACAATCTCACAGTTTTTCAGAGTAAAATTTTACTTTTATACAGAGTAAAATTTTACTTTTAAGTTTCACAGTTTACTCGTTTTTCAAAGTAAAATTTTATTTTTATACAGAGTAAAATTTTACTTTTAGTTTCAGAGTGTAAAATTTTACTTTTATAGAGTAAAATTTTACTTTTAGTTTCAAAGTGTAAAATTTTACTTTTATACAGAGTAAAATTTTACTTTCATATTTACTCTAAAATACACAGTGAAGATGGCCTAATATGAGAGCTGATAGATATGAGGGTAATATAGTAAAAGAAACAAATTTTAAAATATTATGGGGTTTTAAAAGTACTTATATAATTCTTGTCCTTTTAGAAAACAAATTAGATAGTGAGGGGACTATCACCAAATCCCCCTATTTTTTACTAATCATAAATTTTTATATTCATTTATGTTTTTTAATTATTTAATATAAAATCATAAATTTTACTTCTTTCATCAATTACAACATCTTTAAAATATCACCTTACAGTATTCGATGACCAATCAATAATTTCTTAATTTTTTGTCACAAGTATAACAATCATTATAATTTGGAACAAAGTGCGGAGAATTTGATAATTTCAAGATCAAGATGAGAAAATATTTTATTTATGGACTGAAAATGGAAGAAGGATAATAATTTATAGGTGAAAATGTAATTTTACCTAAGAAATTATGTTTGGTAAACATGACTCGTGACCCATTATAACATGCGCACATGGGTTACTCGTTAATCCGTTATCATCACTGTCTCACACACTACTATTCCCTACTCTCTCTCTCTCCTCTCTCTCTCTCTAGTGGTCACATTTTCACATACGACATAGACTCCTGCCTTGCTTGCTCTCAACTTCTCCTCACTCTAAAAGTCTTCCGACTTCACTCGGTCTACTCTCTGTATTTTCTGCCAATTCTCTGATTTTCAGACTAATGGATATCGAACATCACAAACAGACTAGTCTTTCAGGTTTTGTTTTTAGTTTTCATTTTTCTTTGAATTGGGTTTTGATCTCTTGTTTGATTTTTTCTTCTCTTGGGTTTATTTTATTTTATTTTGCTCTTGGGTTTATTTTATTTTATTTTGCTCTCTATGTATATATATATATATATTCACAACAAGACATCAATGTTTTGTAGAAATGTTTTTAGTTTATGAATGTTTGCACTTGTTATATATCTTTGCCTGGTCTACCGTATCTCTCGTTGCCTTTTTTCCTGGAATCTTGGCTTGTTTCTTTGTGGGTTTTCAAAATTATCATTTGTTTTTCATTTGTTGGAGGTTTTAATTTAGTGGGTTTTTCTTTCTTTCTTTTTCTTTTTTTGTGGGTATTTGTAGGGCATGAGAACCATGGGGTTCATCTGTGTCACAAATGTGGTTGGCCCTTTCCAAACCCTCACCCAAGTGCCAAACAGAGGCGTGCCCACAAGAAGATTTGTGGAACCATTGAGGGCTATACCATGATTGACTCAGGAGATCATTCTAATTTGACTGTTTCTGATGATGAACACGACTCCGATGATGATCGGCAGCGATCCCTGAGTGAGAATTCTGGTAGTTCTTATTAAATACTTTGTCTTTGTTTGATTTGTTTTATTGAAAGAAAATGCTAATTTTGGTTAATGGTTGTGTAAGGTCCCAAAATTGAGAAGAGGATGACTAAGGAATTCAGTAGAGGTGGAGTCGGTGGGATATCGAATAGATCAGAAGAAGATGTGTTTTCAGATGCTGTTACTGAATTTTTGGATACCGGGTTTGGTCCCAGTAGTGAAAAAGTTGTGGAGGGTGATCGGGGCACCAACCAGCAATCAAAGGTTGATGCAACCACTGGTGAGGATTTTATGTAATTTGATAACTATTTCATTTAGTTGACAATTAATACCTGTAGATGACTATATTATGCATTTCCTAGTTACTTGTTGCTACTTGTCTTCTGTGTTAGAGTCTTAACAACATAAGATGGAAAAGAAGTGTACAGAATAGTTGGTAGTAAATGAATTACGAAAGAAGAGACCACGGTTGCTGGATGCTTTTAGGTACTTCACAAATGCCTTCACTTGGACCTATTGAAACTTGAAGTATTGTTGCGTTTCACCTACTTGTACTTTGGATTTGTAACTAACTTTGATGATCGGCCTTCATGAAAGGATATGTTGGGAAGAGAGGAAGGGTGAGAGGGGTATGAACCTATCATGTGCAAATTCATTACAAGTAAATTTCGTTGGTAATGCAAAATTTCGTGAAGTTAGTGCATTCAAGTGTGGATTTAATGAGCCAGCAAGATTTGAGAGGAGCATGGGCTAGGATACCTAATAGATGGATGGTTAGTTCCATTAGCAAATAGATGGCCTTTTTAGAATGTGAAGTTCACATAAAGTCGTGCAAGATTATTCCCATGTAATATATAAAGTTCCGTAGACAGATGGAAGATGTAGTTGTAGAAAGAGTGGAACGAGAAAGTGTCTTTGTAAAGCTCATGCAAAACAAATTGAATGAATCTGATAATATTTTTTTGATAAATAAAGTTTTATTAAGAAAGCATCAAGGAGATGCCGAAAGAATATACAAACCAAACCCTCAAACAGGACCTAACCAACTAAATCATCCACAAAGCGTCTTGCTTGTTTTATCATCAAATAATACCTTATTAGTCTATTACCTGTGACATGTTTAACCATGCAAATCATGCCCGTTAATCTTGGGTCACCAGCTCCTTGCCACTATGCCATTGATGGTGCTAGGGTGAAGCTATCATTCAACCCATCTTGAGAGAACACTAGTGGATCGCCTGCAAATCCCCCATAATTGCGGACTAGACTAGGTCCCTCTTGTCTGGCTCCTCAATGGGTAGAGGCTTCTATAGTCATGCCCAAATAGAGTTGTCATGTGTTGATTGCCCCTCCTATTCTTTTCAAAGCATCACTGCATTTTTTTTTTTTTTTTGATAAATAAATCACTGCATTAGTAGTTGGAACTGGTCATTTATGTTTGATTTTCCAGATGGCAGTCCTTTTTTTGTTTTACATTTGTTAGCCTATTCTGGGAAAGGAAAGGGTTGACTACAAGGCTTGCAGTGAAGTTCATCGATTTTTTTTTTTTTTTTTTTTTTCTTTTGCAATGCTATGACATGCAACCTATATATTATGCCCCACTTTCCTGTTTGACACAAGTGACACATATTTAGCAATTTCAGTCCCACCTCTTATTTGTTGAGTTATTTGTAGGTTTTGTTCGACTACCAAACACTTCAACAGAGAGCAGTCAAATGCATAACCCCAACATTCTCGAAACTGCAACCAACCTGTTGGGAAGTGCCACACCCTCTGACAATATTGCATTGAGCTCTCACTCTGATTCGGTGATAAGTTTTAAAAACATGACCGAGGAACTTGCTGTTGGGATCGGTGGTGTGAATGGTTCAGCCGATGATTTCTCCCCTAGCAAATCTGAAACATTGACAGATGCACCAAAAGAGCACATGAAGGAAAATATTGGTGACCTTGCCATGAAATATTCAACAGTTCCTCTTGAGCATGAGACTGATGTAAAGAGGAATGAAGAAAGCAACGTGGATAAAGTCCTATCTGATTTTACTGTCACGCCCAGTGAAACTGCTACTGAAGCATCTGAGGTGGCTTGCAAGTTACAGGAAGTGGATCTAAAAATTTCCGATTCTGCAACAGAAAACCAAATTGTGGAATCAAAGGAAGAACAAAGTCATGAATTGGGACCTGCAATTTCTCTACGTGACCTCTCCCCTGAAGTTAAATCTTTTGAACACACTGAGGCCGTCAAGAATATCGATGTTGGTAGTCGTGGTAATTCAGTTGGGAATTCCTACACAAATGGGGAAGGGAATGTAAATGTCCATGTGCTTTCAGTGGCTAGTGATATACCTGTAATAGACCATGCAGAGATTATGATCAAAGATTTCAAAGACCATACAGGAGTGAAATCAAACCTTCCATTACCTCTGGACTTTGGTGAAGTAATTGAACCTGTGGTAGATAATAACCAAGATAACATTACACAGAAAGGCAGAGACGATGTTTTAGCTGCAGAAATTGAAGGGCTAGCTAAAACTTCGGAGTTAAAGGTCAGCAGTGAAGTCCTTGGGCCCAAAGATGTGGAAGCCCCTACAGAGACAACCAAGAGTGGGACCCAGGAAATTCAAACAGATTCCCATATTGAAGGACATCAACCTCATGATTTTCACAACGATTCATCGCAGGAGTATCTGCCAGAGCCTACCACAATGGGCCTCTCGGCTGTGATTCCTATGCCTATATCCATGGATGATAAAGTTGGTCATTCAACCAACTTAAAAGGAGGTGTCAATGCTGATGATCATGTGATGGATAAACTTGAAAAATGTGACACAGATGGAAAAGCCAGCGGGGAAGTTGATGAGAAAGACGATTTTTCTGTAACGAAAGCTGATCAAAGCACCAACTTACTTGGAGCTGGTAATAGCGGTGAGCATGAAAATGCTGAAATTAAAATTTCTGATCTAGCTGGAAATGAAAGCAGAGGGGTGGCAGTGGAGGGAAAACCTGAAATGAGCTCAGAACCAACCCTTGAATCTGCATGCAGACTTTCTGAACCCGAAATTGCTGCATTGGACAGAATAGACACTGAAACCACCACTTATTTTGTTTCAAATTCGAGTGAAGTGGGTCCTGATTCAAACCACTTGGGAATTATGGCACCAACTCATTTTGATTCACAAAATTTCCAGAATGAAGATTCTCAAGAAGCCACAAAAAAACCCAACTACAGTATTAAGTATGAAGTACTGGCAGAGAGTGTTGGTGCCAAATCAAATCATGATGATGATGCTGAAATAATACAGAAAATCTCAGAAAACCCCACAGAGAATTTGCCTTTAGAGTCAGAATATACTACGAAAAGTTCTGCTACAGTTGAATATAACCATTGCGAGGATGGTGATCTGGGTGATGAAAAATTCACTAAACAACCAGTTGAAGTTTCTGCAGTTTATATTTCTGTCGATAGCCAAACTGATAGTTTGGAAGGAAATTGGGGTTCTGTTTCAGGTACTTTCACATGTTCCTCTAAATGCGAAAAATCAGCAATTGAAATTTTCTCACAAACTGTTTATCTTATTTGGTTTATTTGAAGTTTGAATCTTAGTTATCTAGCCTCTCCATGCACAATATTAGTTTCTGTCCATGCTGCTTCTTGTATGAAAGTGATCAGATATACTCAATGACTTGACATTTTTAGATGGTCTTCTTATTTGAGCATGTCGTCACATTTAGAGGCACCCCTGCATACACACATCAGAACTTGTACGAATTTTTATTGATTTACATTCTTTTAATCCTTTCAATGATTTTGATAATTCTGTTTCAGTTATTTAGCATTAGCATTCATGATCTCCTTTGTTAGGAAAATGCTACGGTATGCACCCCCTTAAATATATACAACTTGTTACGTATATTTTTAGTAAATGTTATGCAATCTTCTAGTAGTGTTTCTACAATTTGTGATTTCTAAAGTGAAGATATTGTTACATCAATTTGTGATGCAGTTATGTATTACGTTTTTTTCATCAAAATGTTACTCAACAATTCGTCATACAATATAATCTATTATTGTTTAACATTTCGACGGAAAAAAAAAAAAAGAAAAGCACAACATTACCATAAAAACACGTGACTATATCTCAAATTTTTATAACATACAATAACTTCACTTCAGAAACCACAGATCATTGGAAGATTGTATATAATTTACCACAAAGATTCATAACATTTACTAAAAAAGACGTAACAATGTGCAGTGTTATCACCGGTAATTCTGTTTCATGTAGCAGTCTATTTTGCATTATGATTGTTTTGATTCTTAGCACAAAAGAATATTGTGATGCCCAATTTTCAATTCATAGATGCTCACATTTAATATATTGAGGTACTCTCTTAAATTCATTTTGTTTGCTTGTTTTTTATGGATGGTGCAGTGCTTTCCACCCAGTCAGATGCACCAGCAGCCACAGATGAACTTTCACTATCAAATGCTTCCCACGCACCGGCACAATCAGAGAAAGTAAACTTGCAAAAGCCCCAAACTACTTCAGATGGAGACAATTATAACCAATCAGATGTTTTTGAGGCCCCCTCTTTCATGACATTGGTTGAACGCGGAAATGGTGGGGTTGACAAGAGAGGAGCTTCCCTGGACATCCAGACGGGGCAGAACACTCGACAGCCCAAATCTGAAGCTTTACAAGGAAAGAAGAAAAATGAAGAGATTATTGCCAAGGTGACAAACTGGAGCGCTGGGAAACAACAACACACTCCTTTGAAAACCCTTCTGAGTGAAGCCAAATCAAAGTTGCCTAACTCGAACCAAACCGTGAAAACTGTGGTTAAGAAAGATGAAAACGCCACAAAAATCAATGATGCCTCGGAAACTAGTGTGAATTCACTTGTGGATCGTGAAGATCCGACTGAGATTAAGGAAGAGAAGAGGAAAGTCAAGGGGAGACCGTACTGGGTACCATTTGTATGTTGTTCTTCGGTGAATTAGGTGTGTTGTAATTCCTTTGGCTATCTGGTCTGTTGTAAGTCCTTTGGCTAGAGGCCGAGAGAGATTGGTAATTGAGATGCAATCGGGCAGTAAATTTAGTGAAGATTGTGCAGGTGAAGTATGGCTAATGTCTGTTGAACTGCAAAAGTACTTGTGTGGTATTATTACTATTCGCAGTTATTGTACAGATTTGTTAGTATAGTTAATTTGATGCAGATATATAAATGTATGTATACAAACTCTGAAGCATATGTTTTTCCCAGAATCAGTTGCATTATGACACAGCATTTTAGGGCAAGTAAATAAGTGGCCATTTCTTTTTCTTTTTTTCTATTTTTTAGTGTGCTAGTCTTGAAAATTAAATATATATTATCAATACATTTATCAATCTTCTATTTATGCAAATACACTGCACGTATAACTACAATTAGCTTAGTAGATACAAATATTTTTTTTTTTAACATGAAGTTAGTGAGTTAAGATTGATTAGTTTCAGACACAAATTTAAAAATCACATATTCTGATAGCATGGAAAATAAATATGCTTGGATAGTTTTAAAACTCGATAAACTTGTACAACATGAATTTGACATAGTTAACTCATTTGATCTAATTGTTATATAGTCAATCTTACTGTATTCAATAAATATCATGTTCCCTCAAAAGATATATTGAATATATATTTGTACTATCTTTGAATTTTTTCCCTATCTTAATTACTTTTATTATCCAGTAAATAAGACCAGCGTTTGTTGATCGTATCATCTTTGTCATATTCAAGCCAACACTCGAATTGAGTTAGTGTCCTATACACAATTAATTAAAAAAATTTACATGAATTTGAAATAACTTGACACAAACATGATCAACTCGACATGATATCTACTAACCATTGGAGCAAGTGCTCTTCGTGGAGAGAGCATTTTTCTAAGCAACAATGCCTACGGCTGATTTTTTATTGAAATTTTTTTGTCATCCATGAAGAGCAGAAATTATCTAGCGTTCCGGGAACACCATGTGGTTGTGTGCCCAACTAATCATGTGTTTGTCATTTTCTTATGCTATTCTTATTTTTTTGGTCCCTGTAAGTACACAGCTTTTTATTATTGGATGCGCACACGGCCACTTTGAAATTTCTAAAAGACTAGATAATTACTCCACACGCAAGGTGCATATGCGGGCCTACTCCATGTAAAGAGATTGATAGAAATTTCAGTAAATAACACACTTACATTTTTGCTTTATTTTTTTGAACCCTATGAAGATTTGAAGCCTCAAAACCTGTAAACCACCCTAACTCAGTCCAACTCAAAACTAAAGGGAGGAACAACACAAATTGTGATTTGGTGGCTAAAGAGTAACAGATTGCCAAAGTGTTGCAAGAAATAATTCATTCTGTTATTACATTCTGATCTCTGCTTGACTAACCTCCTTCACCCACTTGCTGTCTACATTAATTTCGGCAGGGGGTACTTTGAGGTAGTGTGTGTAGAATAGAAAATCAAATTTTGAAATCATTGGCTGTTTATTGAGAAATGGTTTGCTGAGAATTTTCAGTGTATGAAAATAAAAGCACCCAATAAAATCTCATAAATGATGGATAAAAAATCAGAAGAATTACCAATAAATAATGATTTTTCTTCCAAATTACCATTAATTTTTATCAACTTTTGATTTAAACTACTATTACTTTTATAACTTTCATGTTCAAGAAATCCTTTCTTCAATGTGAAAAGTGCAAGCATGCTGGGCATGACGCACATCATAAGCTTCCGTGAGTTCTATTGTATTTTACCCATGTTTGATAAAAAAAAAAACTTTTAACAATTCAAACCCATTAAAGTTTTGATATGTTTTTAATGTGGGGGGACAACAAAGAAAAATTTCCAATCAAATACAAAACAAAACTCTCAACAATATCTGCACACTCGGGTACATTCAGAATGGTGTGTGTGTGTGTGTCGGAACTGGGTATGGAGGCACAACGGTGTTGTTTTTAGTGACGCAAGGGAGGCAGCAGCAGTAATGTGGTGGAAGGTATGTGTTCTGCTACAAAGTTGTACTTCCGACATTCTTGGAAAGTCTTCACTCAAGTTCTCTTTGATTAGTTTTCACATCCTGTTGTCTGTCATAATTTCATTTCGGATAATAATCCATTTACCAAATTTACGTGCCAGTTATGGAATGACCAACCAATCCAGGTCCATGGTGTATCTATCATGTTACAAATGATTTTGCATTGTAAATGTAACGCTTTAACCAGCTTTACTAGCGAGGTAATTTCAAATGAGAATCATATGTGAACATGTGTACGTGACTATGTCAACAACGTTAATTAATACGTTGAACATATTCAAGATGACATCTATTTTTAATAAATTATTCACTTAAAATCTTTACTGTGTCTATGTATTTCAATCTCTACAATTTTATTCTACTTTGAAAACAGTGCCTT
>CM069907.1:101761552-101833514 GCA_036172215.1 Camellia granthamiana | reverse complement strand
ATCTGGATATGAGGCTAGAACCATTGGAAAACTTATTTTTGGGGCTTCGATTTGGACACAAGAATGACATAAAACGAAGTTTGGACAAGAGAGTTATACTCGTTTGAAATTTAAGTACTTGTGCTAGAAGCAAGTCCATTCAAGCAAACTTTTGACCGCTCGAGCGGTATGTTCAAAGTCAGGCACTTTCAAGTCACTTTTTGGCCCAATCTTTTCATTCTTTCCTCCTCTCTTCTCTTCCTCTCCTCCATACCCGAAACCCTAGACCTCCATTGATTTCATATATTTTTCACCAAGAATCTACTATAGATCTTACATTAAAGATGAAGAATAAGTGAAGAACAACATTTTGACCGATCGGATTTTAGATTTTGGATTTTGGATTTTTCGAAGGAATCTTCTTGATCTAGCTTCTCTACTTTTATCTTTGAGGTAGAATTACTTTTAATCTTGTATCTCTTTATTTTGAGGATGTTTATGTGGTGCTATTATGACATTGATGCTATAATTTAATATTCGAGTTTACAAAATTGGGTTTTGTTTCAAAAATAAAATTTTCTCTATATTTTCTTAAAATTTCTAATAATGGCTATGGATTATGAAGATTTTAGTTGGGAAATAACATTTAACATGATTTAGGACTAAAAGCCCCAAATTTATGAAAACAATAGTTGTAAAATTTGGAGAAAAGATGAAATTGATTTTTAATTCTTTAAAATTGATGAATGGATTATGATATTTTGAATATGTATTGATTGAGACTTGTGAAATTGGAACCTCTTGAGATTTTTCTTGAATTATTAATATTGTTCCTCATTACTTCATTAAATTACCTGAGTGGTGTACATTACCTTTTATCTAAAGAATGTATGAATACTTGGAAATCCTGGAAAGATTGTTTAAGGGGGTGGTAAATAGCATGTGAGTCCGAGTTGGGAGTCAGGTTTTGGAAAGTGTTGTGTGTGTTGTTGGTACCCACACGGGGAAAGTTTAGGTGCCCAATTGCCCTGTCTTCAACTTATCGCCGAACGAATATGAGCAAGTGTTTTTGGGTGTCCACTAGTCCTGACGTATTGTAGCCGGTAAAAGTAAAAAAATGGATGATTTTGAGTGTCAATTCCCTACCATATTAATAGCCGACAAATGTAGAGATATTTTGGATATAAATTTATATATATATATTGGGACTCTCTTTAGAAACTTCATGACATATTTACCCTCTGGTGTTGAATTATGAAATTGTGGAAGTCATTGCAACGCCCTCAAACTAAGACATAATCCAACCATTCAATAAATCCATAAAACATAATAGGAATATCATCTTTTCATTCATTAGAGTTTGTATTACAATGGATATTATATGTTAGCAACAAAATGAATGCCCCACGGGCTTACAGCTTTCCAAGCCATCACTTGGTTACAACAAAAAGAGTCCTAGCTCTATACATAGAAAGCCCTAGGCTTGAATATACATTTAACAATCAAAACAAATAACAAAAAGGGAGTCTTCAACTCCAAAGCCTCCCAAGCTAAGATCTTGGAGGCGGCATGTCTTTTGTACCTGAAAATGGTGTCCCAAGTAGGATGAGCCAATGCCCAGTAAAGATACGCTAAACAACATATGGGAATTAACTAAAACATTAGCATCCGATAAATGTTTAACCCTCGTAACCAACTATACCATTTCCATAACCAAACAACATTTCACTTTCATATTTCAATCCAATTCCATTTATTTATCCAAATCAATTCATTGGCATAATTCATTATTATCCAAACGATTCAAAATGAGACTACAACTCAATCATCAACACTTCAATCATAAACATTATTTATATACTTCCATTCACTTGCCATTTTACGAAACTTCGTCCGAGGGAACTGGCACCCAAATATATATATATAAGATTTCGGGACTTTCATCATAGACACTCCGGCCAACTTAATTATCCATGGAGTCCATCCCCCATCTCCTCCCACAGAATGGAGTACATCCCCTATCTCCTTCCAAATAAGATATATATACAATGTATTTAAACACGTTGTCATATACAATGAACATTTCAACCACATATTCAATGTATTAATTCAACCGTCATATTCAATGACATAATCTAATTGATTAGTTTCAATTTACCTAATCATCATGTAGTTTCTACAACAATCATGGCTATCCTCCACCGATAGCCCAAAACAGATATATCTAAACAGATAAATAAATTTCTCAACAGATAATTTATCACATTTTCCATAGGTGAGTGATTTATCAATCCAACTACACCATCTAATCACAATTTCTCCAATTTCATGATTCTCAAACCAATTTCATATTTCCACATTGTTTTCATTATTTATACAAATAATTCATATAACTCAAATTAGGGCATTCTTTCCCTTTTTCACACATGATACCCAAGACCCAATTTCACCAAGTATACACAAGCAATAACATGTTCAAGACCTCTCATACCCATGAGGAACCCAAAATAGGAAACCCCTCTTTCAAAAGATCAAAACCCTAACCTTAACTTTACCCAAATCTTCCACAATCCCACCATTTATACAAAATGACTAATACTTATGTTAAAACTCATATAGGAGAGTAGATTATCCCTACCTCAAGAAGAGAAGATGAGCCAAGCAAGTGATGAACTCCAAAGATGACGAAATCAACTTCTACTCGAATGAAAATGGAGATCTTGAGAAGCTCCAACTTTTTGTCAAAGGAAGGAGGGTGAGGAGATCACTAGATCTAGGTCAAAATGTAGAGAGAGAGAGAGAGAGAGAGTATTTTAGAGAGAGAGGCTCTCAACTTAGGGTTTTGGAAAGTTTTAGAGAGAGAAGGCAGAAAAAATGATTTAAAAAGTCACTTTCGCGATCTGATATACGAACAGTCCGCTCGAGCGTAGCGGAGAGTTTGATGCCCGAGTGTCAGACACAAAAATTCGACCCACTCGAGCGCAAGAAAGGCCGCTCGAGCGCCAAGACATAATAACAAGACAATACCCGCTCAAGCGCAATGAGACCCGCTCGAGCGTAGAATACACACTTCAAGTATTTTACAGACTTCAGACAGCCGCTCGAGCTCCAGAGGGGCCGCTCGAGCTCAGACCCGCTCGAGCGCAAGAAACTCTGCTCGAGTGTGAAAAACACTTCTACAGTATTTTTGCAGACGCACAAAGTATTGAGTGATTGCAAACCCCGCTCGAGCGCAAGAAGGCCCGCTTGAGCGGAAGACGAAAATCCTGGGCAACAAGGTTCTAGACCAACTACCAACCAACCTGTCCTAAACATGCCCAAGACAATCCAAAACTCAAATTCAAAGAGTAAGAGGAGGAAAAGGCATAAACAACAACATTAAACCACAAGACCCAAGTCCAAAACACCATAAGGGTCGAGTTAGAAAGCGGGATCGCTATAGTCATGAATTCATGTATTCTTTCTTAAATTAATACTATGAGTTGAATTAAATGTGTTTGGTTATGATAATGTCATATGGATTTTCAAATAACTAGATACTTTATTAAAAGTTCTTCTACTAGGTATCTAGCTCACTCTTATCTAACAATTTCAAAAATCAGTGATGTGCAACCACCCCTTCAAGAAGGAGGGGGACTCTTTGGTTTTGTTGGGACACGAAGGCTCATAGATGTGTTATGTGGAAGTTCCGAGCACATGTATTTTGAGACCGCGTGTCCATTTTGTTGTAACAAGGTCATGCCATGATGTTTATACGCCATGAAGGCATTATTATTTTTATCCTTTAGCTTCTTGAACTTTGTTAATGTTGTTGGAATTAAGACAAGAATCTGGAAATTTGTAATATTTGATATGTAGTTCAATGAAAAATAGGGCTTTTGGGGTTAATGTTATTGTTTGACATGGTAATATTTCAAATTAATCATGTTATGAGTAATGTTTTAATTTAATTAATTTGGGGGCGTTACAAGTGGTTGCTAGGGTCATGTTAGGTTAGGTTTGGTTTGGTTTGAAGGAGTTAAGGATATTTTTTACAAGGAAGGATGTGTTCTAAACAAAACTTGATGTTTAAAAATCATTAAGTGTGTACCTTGAAAAAAGATGTGCACTAAGAAGATTTAGTGTGTAAAAATAGAATTACCTGCACAACATTGATGGATTTGAATTTTCATAATTACTTTCTAAAACTTGATATGATAAATGAGAGGATAATTTGTAAACAAATTGGGCCGAGCTAGGAAGAGTCTTCTTTGGGAGTTGGGCCGCGTAATGGGCCGAGATAAGGGCTGGTGTAGCTCAGTCTTAGGCCAAGAAGACATCTTTGATTTCTGTTGTGGGCCGAACTAAAGGGCCGGAGTGTGGACATCGAGTAGCTCGGTCCCTTTTTATCTGAGTACCAAACTGGGCAAAGGCGTTGACCGAGCTACCTAATACTAGGCCCAAGGTTGGCCGAGGTATTTGGTAAGATGGAGAGCCGAGCTAGGTGTAGCTCGGTTGATGCTTCTATTCCATTACTTAGTTGAGCACAGAGCCGAAATAACTTGGTTGACCGCAATGTCAGCCGAGGCAAAGGTGTCAGCCGAGGTAAATGGGGTGGCCATCTCACTTGGCTTACAGTGATGAGGGTGTTCTGAGGGTAAGCATTATCCTTGGACATAAGACTCCTAGTAGGACTCTGCTAAGGAGAGTTAGAGTCCTACTGGGATTGTGCAAACCATCTCACTTGGTTGGTAGTGAGTAGGAGTGTGAGTCCTAGGAGGACTCTGCCAAGGAGAGTAGAGTCCTACTAGGATTGTGCAAACCATCTCACTTGGTTGGTAGTGAGCAGGGTGTGTGATTCCTAGAAGGACTCTTGTAAGGAGAGTTGGAATCCTACTAGGATTGGGCCGGGCAGAATCTATAAAAGCTCATGACCAGACCTATGTACAGGTATCCCAATTCTTATTTTAGAATACACAGAGCTTATTGTCTATTGTCTAGTTGCTGACTTAGGCATCGGAGGGGTTTCCGGCACACACCCGATGGTTAGCTCACGTTTGTATTTTCAAGTGGCAAAGCGAAGATGTTTGGAGGAGTGCAAACTTGATCAACAGGATTATACGAGAAGATTATTTCGTGCTCGTACAATAAATAAGTTAAACATTCCAGATGACTTCAATTCACTATATTTTGAATGAACGACATCAATTTTCAGTGCTGGGTTCATAGTCAATACCCAATCACCATTAACAACTTCAGCCGCACACAATCCTCATGTGTCGACCAGCGCTGAAATTTTTTTTTAAGTACTTCCTTTAAGGCCCATTCCTGAAGGTTTTCCTTAACACATCTTATCAACGACTTTTTGCTAATCAAGCAGACAACATCATCTAGTCAGCACGTTGCATATCATGGACTTTACATCTCATGCTAACTATGATGTCCGTACCTTGCCAGTTCCTCTATCTTATTACCTCACCAAACATATGTTTCCATGCAAGATAGAGTCGCAAAACATCGGTTATCTAGGCGTTCCCAGAGTTATCTGACTCTGCTCTTATATAAGTAGCTAAACCACCTAGCTAGGCATTTCTCAATCCCATATTAGCTACATGTTCTCTGAATTTTTCTAGAGACAACCCTTTGGTCATAGGGTCAGCCACCATCTCTTCTGAGGGTATATAGTTGACTTTAATTTCACCTCTCTCCACTATGTCCTGAATATAGTGGAAACTTACATCAATATGTTTTCCCTTAGAGCTATGCGCTCCACTTTTTATTAATGAGATGGCGGATTGATTGTCACAAAACATATTGACCGATCTGGCAGGTATACCTAATTGTAAACTATCAACAAAACGTTTTATCCTGACCGTATTACTCACGGCTATGCTGCAAGCTATGTATTCAGCTTCTATGGTGTATTTTGCAACACAACTTTGTTTCTTACTTAACCAAGAAACTGTTATTCCACCAAAAAAGAACACATGACCACTAGTAGATTTTCTATCATCTACATCTCCTGCAAAATCTGCGTCAGTGTATCCTTTTATGTCTAGATCACACAAACCAAAACATAATTTCAAATTTTTAGTGCCTTTTAAATATCTGAATATTTTTTTAACTGCTTGCCAATGTTCCTTACCTAGATTGGATTGAAACCTACTTACCAATCCAACTGCATGACAGATGTCAGGTCTTGTGCTTGTCATAGCATACATTAGGCTGCCTACTACCTGAGCATACGAGACATTTCTCATTTCCTCAACGTTAGACTTAGTTTGAGGACTCATACTTTTACTAAGACTTTGTCCCTTGCAAACAGGTGTGCTTAAAGAATTACAGTTATCCATATTAAATCTTTTGAGCACTTTGTCTAGATATTTCTCTTGATCTAGATATAATAATTTTGAATTTCTATCTCTTGAAATTCTAATTCCTAGAACATAGGTTGCAAGACCTATATCTTTCATTTCAAATCTACATGCCAAGAAAGTTCTGGTTTTTATAATCATATCTGGACAATTTCCTGCTAACAATATGCCATCCACGTATAAAGACAATATTGCTAAGTTGTCATCATTTTTCCAGATATAAACACAGGGATCTAATGGACTCACAACATAGCCCATTTCTAAAATGGCTTGGTGGAATTTCAAGTACCATTGTCTTGAAGATTGTTTAAGTCCATATAGAGATTTCTTCAACTTGTAGACTTTATCCTCATTGCCTTGGTTCTGGAAACCATCAGGTTACATCATATAAATTTCCTCTTCTAAGTCTCCATTGAGAAAAGCTGTTTTAATATCTAATTGATGCAATTCCAAATCATCTTGGCTACTACCGCCATTAGAATCTTTATTGAGGCAAATTTTGCAACAGGAGAATATGTATCTACGAAGTCTATTCTAGGTTGTTGAGTGAATCCCTTGGCTACTAACCTAGCCTTGTATTTCTCCAAACTTCCATCTACTTTGAATTTCTTTCTAAGAACCCATTTGAAACCAATGGCTTTTCTTCCATTCGGGAGATCGATTAATTCCCAAACATCATTTTTCTTGATTGAGTCAAGTTCTTCATTCATTACCTCAAGCCATTGTGTAGCATCACTACTAATCATTGCTTTATTATAAGTAATAGGATCATCTACTAAGTTATTAAGTTCTTCAATTTGAAAAACATAATGATCTTTCAAAAACGTAGATGGACGTCTTGCTCTCTTACTCCCACTTATCTCAGGATTCGAAGCAAGTAAAACATCGTTATGTAATTTGCATTTCCTCCCACTATTAGATGGTTCTAGAAGAATATGTGGATCGTGTGACAAAGAAGGAATAGAAGAATCCTGAGATACTTCGGAGAGCAATTCAATTTGTTCAATAGGAGTAACAAGATCAGTGGATTCAAGAAAAATAGCATCTCTACTTTCTATTAATCCACGTTCGAGATGGTAAAAATGATAACCACTCCCATTCTCAACATATCCAATAAACTTACATTCCCAAGTTTTACTTTCCAATTTGTCCCTTAAAGGTTTGGGAATAAGTACATGTGCTTTACATCCCCAAACTTTGAGATTTTGAACATTAGGTTTAATACCATGCCAGCAATCGTAAGCGTAGACACCCGATTTTTGATGGCCCTTACGACTTGGATGTCCTCGCATACACACTAGATGATGAATGTATATGCTCGCCAAGTCCTTGAAGTCCTCAGCGGAATGCCATAACTTTGACCCTTTCAAACCCTGTACCTTTGTTGTCCTAGTTTTGGACCAAGCCTATTTTTTCCAGCCTACAACCTTTGGTGGCCTGCCGGCCACCCCTTTTGGGCTACTGGCCATCGCTTTTGGGCTGCCAGCCAGTGATGTGGCTTTCCGACCACTAGTGATAGCCAGCTGGCCACCACTGATATGGCTTGCCGGCCACCAGTGATGGTCGGCCGACCACGAGTGTATTTTGCAGATATTTTATGCCAGTTGTGCCAGTTGTTTGCACAGATGCATGCATCTATCTCCACATGTAGGGCTGGATCTCCTTGAGGGAATTTCATGTTTTCTATATATAGGAGCCCCCTTTATCATGTTTTAAAGTTAGAAAATTTTGAGATCAAAAATTTTCTTCTCTCGCTACCAAATATCTACACTTTTGCCTACAAATCTTCAACCTTTGCCTATACACCCTTAACTGAATCTTCTTATCTTTGAGCTGAGGTATTCTTGAGCTTGGTTTGAGCTCTTGAGGCTGTTATTTGCTTGGTCTTGTTGCTTGAATTGCTTCTTCTCTTCAAGAAGTATAAAGCTTTACCTATTTGTTTGCTTTCTCTACTTTTTTTCCTATTATTTTTCCATTGTTTTGGGTTGTCAAAACTCTGTGTTTTTTAGGCCGAAGCTTGGGTTTAAGACCATTGAAGGTTGAGGGGTTCATAGCCCTTCTTTATACCTTGTTTTAGAGGCCTTAGCCCTTGTGTTTCCCTCCATTTTACTATCTTTTTCCAAGCTTTTAAATACTGATTTTTAGAGCTTTTTCAGTGGCCAAAATCATGTTTTGAAGTTCAAATTTGGAGGGGTTAGCCTCCCCTCCTTGTGTCTCGCTTACTAGCCTAGTTTGTGCCTTGTTTTAGCATGTTAATCTAGCTTTTTTTTAGCTCAAGTCCAGCATGTTTTCAGACTTATTTTAGCCTATTTTAGCACTATTTTGGCATGTTGGTTGCATTTGAGCTTTACGTTGCATGCTTATAGTGTAATTGTCCTCACAAGCTTGGTGTTCTAGGCCTTAGACACTATTTTGTTTGAGTTGATAGCATTTATTTATGCTTTTCTCACTTATTTTCAGCACTTAATCATCTCTGAAAACTCCCTCCTTTCTTGATTTTTGTTTTTCTTTGAAAGTGGTTCAAATTATTTGTTTGTTTATAGCATGAGATTGAGATGTCATGCTTAATGGTTTAATCCCTTAGAGGGTTCATTACCAACGGCATAATGTTTCTTTCATGTCTACAACAACTTTTGGTTTGAGTTCTCTTTCCATTAGAGGACTTAAACTCACTCTTGGACTTAATTGAATTAAAGGATGGAAAGGTAACAAAAATGGAGTAACTAAAACTTGGAATTAAAGGTGAGCAAGATAATAATTTGGTTGTGTTCAATCGGACATTAATTGAACACATGAAAACTTGAATCATTTCATACTCATTAGTGATGAAATGATTCAAGGTTCCAAGGTCACCACTTCACTTGATCATTCATGAAAGGGAGGAGGTTTGTGTCTTGTTTTGCATTTATTGAATTTGCACACTTGGTTTCACAAGTCATCATGCAATGAAATTGTATCCATTGATAGTTTGTGAACCAAACTTGCTACTCCTTTAATTTGCTCATGAAAAGGAGGAGTGAATTGTGCAAACAAACCCTTGAAATACCCTGTATATACTCTGTTTGTTCTCTGTTGCAGCAAGATGAACTTGTGCAACAGTGGTCGGCATGCCACTTTTCATGGCCGGCCAGCCATCACTGGTTGCCGGCAACCTTCATCACTGGTCGGCCAGCCATTGATGCAAAATTGAGCAGTGTGTTGGTAAGGTGGAGCAAAGTTGTTCTAGAAGTGGGCAACAGTGTTGGTGTTCAACTGTGCAAACAGAGGCATTCAGAATCAAAACGGTGGTCTTTTCGGGTGGAAACCGAGCATGCACATGAACATCCCTCGTTTCCTGAGGCGTGGTAGTTAGTTGTTTAGTTTAATTACTTATTTTAATTTCACTTGCATTGTAATTATTTAATTAGTTAGTTAATTAATTTGTTGTAATAATTAGTTAAGTAACTTAGCTAGTTTATTCATTTCGGTTTGTAATAATTAACTTAATTAGCTTTAGCTTCAATTAGTTAGCTAGTTAGTTAGTTTATTCATTCAGACTCTCCTTCGTGAGAGCGAAATGTAATAATGTGTATGTCTTCCAACCCCACGTCTTTCTCCCTTTTATTTACTAGCTTATGATGGTTAGTTTAGGGACATCACGTTTCAATTAGCATACTTCATGTTTGCATCCATTTGTATTGCATGCACCGAGGCTCGGTTCATCATTCTAACTGCATTGTTAGTTTAAATACTTCTTTAAATACGTGCTTAGATCACATGCTATTTATTTGTTTCATATGCCATGTTAAGTAGCCGAGCCTATTTAGATTGCATTATCTCATGTGTTGCATTAGTCATATTGCATAGTTAGGAATCATGCATTTTTTCTAACTCATATCTTTTGGCTTGGAGTACTAGGTGAGCCTTTACTCGCTTTAGCATAATTGCATGAGTTTTGATATTGCCATGTCTAGCATGCTTGCCATAAGGCTAATTGCTTAAGTGCTATAAATTGCTTGAATGCCTGTGGATGAAGGCATGTTGCTTGAATTGGAATAATTTGAGCATGTTCATATGCGATCACTTTTTCAAGTGATACATATTCGAAACAATTTTCAAAACCCAACATGACTCAAAATGTTCCAATTCTTGCAAAGTTAGTCTATACTTGTGTGTGCTCATCACATAGTAATGCCAGCCTAATAATCAGAACAAGAGCATATAATTTACATAAGATACATATCATGATTAGTAGAGGCCGATCTTTGATCGGGTGAGCAGGGGTGCTCAATTCATGACCTTTCCCTATCGTACCTAAGTTCTTGAGCCGAGACAATCTTGGTGATGACAGACACGTGGCCTTTGGCACGAGTCATGGGTTTCTTAAATTTCTCCAAAAATAAAAAATATTTAGGTAGCGACTCTATATCTGGCAAAGCAGTCCATTTTTGCTAATTTGATTCAAAATCGATTTTGCAAAAGATTTGCCAAATTTGGATTCTTTGGTGATTATCTATTTCGCATTGCACTTGTGGAATTAGATTTAGAACCGCGAGAGTCCGAACTGTAGGACTTATTTCAAACTTCCGAAAGGGGGCGCGAAAAAGTCAAGCTACAGTTTCTAGCGACTCTGTTGGGGAAATTAGAGAACTTGACTCGAAATTCATGATATGGAATTTTATCTACACTTATATGTTTCTTTGCATTGGTGCGTTTAAGTCACTGTGTTTACCATCTGCTATTCCTGGACGGTTTGTCAGAGGCTTGCCTAAAAAGTTTTGCCAAAAGGCTAACCAGTCACGGGCTCTACCATGATGGGAACACAACCCTTAAATCTAGACTACCACTGTACCGTCTGATCCTCCTTTCACTTCTCGGTGTTAGGTGTGAGAGGTATATTAAGTGGTCTTGCCGAGGCACCCTTTTGCCCATTTGGCCTAGTTGCATATCGAAAGCCATAGAGACTGTTCCAAACTAGTACAAGATGCTCACCCGAATGTAGGATTGCGTGAAACCGCTTTGTTTGAATAGTGAACCCTAGTTCCTGACGAAACTAGGACAGGGTAACCCTACCCCCTCATAAGGGTGTTTTGGTTCTCACTTAACTGGTATGTGCTTTATAGTGAAACTGTACAGGAATGTGCGTATCAGTTACAAGTTGGGTATCAATTTTGGGGGCAAAATTCAGTGTTAAGTGCAGTCCTACAGCTTTGATTACATCTGTGTGTTGTTAACATCTGAGCTAAGGTACTGTGCAGTTTTCTATTATTGCTTTCCTTTTGCTAAGTAGTATAACATCATAGCTTCGAACAGTTCGGATATCCCCCAAGTACTCTGGACCTGTGTCAGGAGACTTTACAGATCCAGAGATCTTGTTAGAGGACAACCTATGTTTGCTTCGCTCCCACCAATTACTAGACGGAGAAGAACTAGGCACAACTCACCAGTCCAGCAATCACCTGCATCTAGTCAGGCTTAGTCTTCTACATCTAGTCCAATACGAGATCATTTGCACATTCCAATGGCACAATATCCCTTGGTCAATATGGAAGACTTGATTCATCATCTCCAGCAAACAGTTAAAACCATGCAGCAGGACGTTGTTCGTCAAGCCGAGGTCACAGCACGTCAGCCTGAGGTCATAAATAGGCTGCAACAATAACAGCCACAGCCTTCAGCAGCTTCTGCATCTCATGCACCTCCTACGGGTATCCCAGTACCCACAGCCACAGTCCATACTGCTAACACCCTGGTGTAGACACCCTATTTTTGACCGTCCTCAAGACTTGGACGTCATCGTTTGAACACTCGATAATTATCCATGTTCGTGTTCATTTTGAGTTCTCAAAGGTCTCAGTCACGCGCCTTGCCTCAAGATCTCTCAACTTGTCTGTTTTGTGCTTGGTTGTGGACCAAGCACTTGTGTTTTTACTTCTAAGGGAAGAGGGTGGCTTGTTTGCCATCCCCTCAACCCATCGGCCAAGGCTTGAGGCCATCGGCCTTGTTTTCTTGCCATCGGCCAAAAGTGTTGGCTGATCGGCACTCTTTTTAGTCGATCAGCACTTATGTTGGTCGATCGGCCATGTTTTCTGGCCGAACCCTGTTCATCTGCTTTATGTAGATATTTTATGCCAGCTATCATAACTGGCATGCATAATTCACCCCCTCCATACATGTGTATGGAGGGATTTGCACCTTTCTTAGCTTGCTTAGGAAGCCTTGGAATTGGATTTCTATAAGAAGGGAGCTCCTCCTCCCTTCTCAGAGGTTCTGAAAAATAGGGTTAGAGAAGTTGTATCTATCTATCTCTATACTTCCTTCTATTTACATATTTGTGTGTGTGTTTGTGCTCTAAAGGGTGTTTTGTTCACACTATTGCACACAAACACCTAGCAATACACCATCCTTGGTTGCTGAGGTGCTAGGGAGTTGGTGTTAGGGTCCTTGAGGTGATTTTGATCAGAGAAAGTTGTTGGAGTGGTGTTCTTGAAGAGGTTCTTCAAGGGTGAACATTCTTGCTTTTAGTACCCCTTTCTTGCTTAAACTTTTAGACCTTCTTGCTTATTGTTTTAAGCTTGACTCTTAACTAGAAAAAGTTCTGTTTTTGTGTGTTTAAAATAGTTGTTTTAGGTCACTTTTTGGTTGGGGTCATCTCCTCCCTCCAAGGTCTTGTTAGGCCTTGTTTTAGGCCATACCTTTTGGCTATTGTTCTTGGCTTTGAATGACCTTCCTACCATTGAAATCCAGAGGATTTTCAGTGGTGGGAAGGTGGTCTTGGAGTCCTAAATAGGAGAGGGTCATCCCCTCTCCTTGTTGTCTTGTATGCTTGCATAAATGGTTTATGTTGGTAGCATATTTGTTAAGCTTGTCTTAGCTTCATTTCAGCAAGTATTTGTTGTTACTTTGCCATGCCTTACCTCTGTCTAAGGTTGGTATAGTGGCATCTTGCATGTACTATACACTTGTAGTGTAAATCACACACACTGGCTTTATATGCTTCATGTTTGAGCATGTCTTTCTAGCCTATGTTGTGGCCATTTCAGCATGTTTTATGTGATACTTTGCCATATCATACCTCTATTTAGGTTTGGTTTGGTTAGCCTTTGCATGCTCCTTGCACTTGTAGTGCACTTCCATGATTTGCCTTAACATGCATCATGCCTTAAACCATGTTTCTAGCATGATTTTGGCTCGACTCCATGAAGCTTTCAGCCTTGTTGTAACATGCTTAAGCTCTAATTTGAGTTGTTTTGACCATATATGCCATGCTTTGTATAGCCATAAGGCATTCTAGCTTGTTAGCTTTGGGTGTTCAAGTCACTAGCATGCTTTACTTGGACCATTTCAATGATTTGGCATCATTTTTTATACTTTTTTAGTCCATGTTTCATGCTTGAACACTTGCATTTATCACTCCTTTAATGTTTTAAAGAGTTGATGTTTTATGCCTCTTGAATGGATCATTGTGTATGCTTCCATGCTTAGGTCATTTGGATGCCATCTAAGTGGGTTTTTGGTCTTGTCTTACCATGCCATAACTCTGTTTTTATTGGTTTATGTCATGCCATGTTTGGTTTTGATAGGTGTAGTGTAATACCTCTTTTGTAGCCTTGCATGCCTCATGCTTTTGGCCCTTTGTTCTAGCATGTTTTGGCCTCATTCCTTGCATGTTTTAGACTCACTTTGACCTACCTTGGGACTGTTTTGAGTGCCCTTGGCCCTTTGGGGCTTGCTTCATGTGGCCATGGCTTGAGTCCTTTGGTTGGCCTTAAGTTTTAGGCCTTCTTGCATGACTTGCTTGCTTTGTTTGGTTGGTTTGGCACCTTTCCTAACATGATTTCAAAGCTTATAATGTATGTCACATGTCCATGTTTGTCCCCTTTTAAGTGCTCTTGAAAGTTGCTCTTTTATGCCAGGTGATAGGCCAATTGGCATGCATGTTTGTATGTACCTTTGTCTTCATTTCCATAGCACTTTGGCCACTGATTTTGGCATGTTTAAGAGCTATCCACTTTGGTTTAAGTCCATCCTTGCATGTTGTTGCATGCTTGTTTTGCATGTTGTTGCATGCTTGTTTCATTTTGCATGTTGTTGCATGCTATGCATGTTTGCATATTTAAGTTTTATGCCTATTGCATATTAGATGCATTGCATGCTCATGTTGCATACTTGTTGCATGATTGAGTTGTTCGCATCATGCTTGCATGTTTGCATTGCATGATGTATGCATTCCTTGCCACTTGATCAAGCATGATAGAGGTTGTGGCCCCTTATGTGTTTTTGTGCATTTCATTTGATATTGAATTGCACACTTGGCTCCTTTGGCCATCATGCATTGAAATGCGTGATTGGTGGTCCGAGGGTCGAGAACTACACACCTTTGAGTCTAAAACATGATAAGGGGTGTAGTTGTGCAGACATTGTCATGTAAATGTATTGCCATACTCTGTTTGTCCTCTGCTGCAGCAACAGGAGCTTTTCACAGGAAGAGATGGTCGATCGACCATGTTCAGTGCCGATCGGCAACAAACATTTGGCCGAGAGCCCTATTTTTGGTCGATGACCAGTTTACCTTGGCTGATGGCCTCATCTTTCGGCCGACGGCCTCACAGAATGCCCACAAGGTGGTGCAGAAGTGTCACAGAAGTTGGCACAATTTTCAGAGGTACAGAGCAGTGTAAACAGAGGCAATATGAAGCATGGCGATGGATTTCCGAGCGAAGCTGTCCGAGCATGCATTCATCCCTTGTCTTGAGGCCATTTCAGTGTTTTAATAACTTAGAATAGTTATTTATTTCGATTTAGTTGTGTAATTAATTAATTATCTTGTTAGTTAGTTAATTAGATTAATTTGTATTATTCTTTTGGACCTTCCGTCGAGAGGGCCAATTTTTGTAATAAGCGTGCGTGTGTGTGATGCATGTCTTCCAACCCCACGTCTTTCTCCCTTTTACTTAACCGCTTACGATGGTTAGTTTTATGGCATATTTCATTTAGCATCCTTATGCTATGCATGTTTGCATTCATTCATCAGTATCGCATGCACTGGGCTCGGCAAATCATACTAACTGCATCGTATTTCAATTCCTACTTAAATACATGTATCGAATTGTCGCATCTCATATGTCATTTTAGAATAGCCAAGCCTATTTCTAGTTGCATTTTGTATGCGTTGCATTAGCCATTTTAACATGTACTTGGATCATACATTGATTACTAACCAGTTTCTTGTTTTGGCTTGGAGTACACTGTAAGTGTTTATGCTTTAGCATCTTGCATGTGTGTGAGTGTTAACATGACAGCATGCTTGCCATAAGGCTAATTACTTATGTAATATAACTGCCTGAATGCCTGTGGGTGAAGGTTAGATTACTTGAATTGGAACGATTCATTGAAATCCGTGTTTTAGCCTACTTGCGAGTAGCAAACTTCAAACCATTTCTAAATAAACGGATATGTGATGCTTTGTTTCAAATTAGGCGATCTAGTCTATACTTGTGTGTTATGCGCATCAGGTAATAGAACCTAGGGGGCAGTTGTGGGGACATATTTTCTGAGTACCAACACGTGGCCAAGGTGACGCCGAAGTGTCAGCCGAGGTGCCACGTGTCCTGGTCGTGACGTCGAGGTGATCTTGGCTAGGCCGAGGTTATCTGCGAGAATACTGGAATCCGGGATAAGCGGATAAGGGACAAGATTCCTAGAATGAGGAAAGACCTCTGCATGGATAAGGATAAAGCTCTTAGGGAGTTTATCTTTATCTATTGGAGAGTCCAAGATAAGTACTGAGCTGAAGTCCATTGAAGCTAGGCTTCTATTGGGGCTAGGATTGAGTTGGCTATAAAAGAGAGGCACCTCCATGGGTCTAAGGTACGCAATTTATATTCTGAATAGTGAGTTAAGCACTTTGGTTATCTTTGGGAGATATTTAACTAACTTGATCGTCAGAGTGCCCCCGGGTGGACGAACCACCACCGGAATCTCTTCTTTTTGTTACAGGTCATTCAGGCGCCATCTATTCTGCCAATGCTCTCCAGCTGAATACTGAGTTAGTAGTGTGGTCAGAAATTCACTCACACAGTTAGTTATAAATGATGTTTCCTTAAGCGGGTAGGTAAATCTTAAAAAACCATATATGCACTTGTAAAGTACATAAATTAACGTGTCGTTTATCTAGGTGAAAAATATTTTTATATTTTTTGATGTTTGGTATAATACAAAATGAAAGTTAATAAAAAATATATTTCATGGTCAATAGAAAACAAACCTATGTCGGTAGAAAATATTTTCACTTTTAAGAGATGAAAAACATTTTGTAGACTAAAATCTTACCAATATCATCACACTACCACCGCCACGCTCACCTCCACCACCACACTATTATCAACCACGGCCACTGCCACCATCACTGTCGCTATTACCATTGCCGCCACCCCACCTCTACCTCCACCTTCGTTTCAACACCACCACTATCAAATATAGAAAAATGTTTTCTCTAGAAAACATTTTCTAGAAAAAAAAAATTTCTTAAAAAATATTTACATTAAACAAACAAAGCTTAAGATTGTATTAGGACTTCATTAGCTCTCAATGATGTATAAAATATTTCATTTTCAGGCCATTTGTTTCACATTCATTTTTACTTCTTATAGTTGGTCATTGTGCTTATCGGGTGTCACTCCTCTGGACAAAGTTTGTTAGTGTCCTGTTAGTGTCACACACGTTTATCACCAATTTTGTAAAGCCCGTCTTGTTAGGATTAGCTTACACATGTGATAAATGTGGATTCTATACATCTATTTGGGTTAGAATAGTAGAGTTCGAAATCTATTGTGGAATTAGGATTTTCATTTGTATCTTTCTTGAGTGAGATTGGGAGATCTAGGTGAGGAAAAAAATAAAGATGTAGGAAGTGAGAGAAAAAAAATACCGTAAGCACCGAAGTGAGCTAGGGCTCAACTATCCTTGAGCATGAGTTCGGGTAGTGGTATAGGTTTTGAATATTTTGATCATCTCACATGTATTCTTTATTTTATTCATAACGGAAGCTCTCAATGATGGATGTAGGTAATTTGGACCAAACTACGTAAATTTGTATGTGATTATTTTTCTCCTTGGTACGTCACTACAACTAGAGACCAAATGTTTTGGTTTTTAAAAGTGAAAATTTTGTTGCAAAAGACATTTAGGAACCAATTTATATCGTCATGAGAATAGTCGCTAAAAGGTCGTCCCGAAAAGTAAAAAACAAGGCTTTTAGCGATAAAATTTTGAAAATGTCACTAATAAATAGACTTTTAGGAACAATAATTTGGTCTCAAAATGGTTTACTTTTTTAGACAAAACATTTGGTCCTAAAAGGATAATAATTCATTACTAATGTCTAATTTTCGTTACTAAAAATATAATAACGACACTTTTCGCAACAAAAATATTTGGTCTCTCAAAAATAATTGTCTCCAAATTTTGGTCTCTAAAACCTTAATTTTTTGTAGTGTTGTGCTTGGATGGACATCCGTTGGTGGGATGTGGTATAAATCCTAACAAGTGGTATCAAAGCTAAAGGTTACCGATCCTAAGTGCGATTGGCAGAGGGTGCGGTTACTGCACACGGAGGACTCAAGCAGAAGAAAAAGAAATCCCAATGGTACTCAAAATTCGATGAAGGTAACGTAGTTGTGGGCGTCATGCCTTTTTCGAGTCTAAGGCCCGATTCCTACACAAATGTTGTACCAACTCCCTTTGACCAACAAAGAGTCATCACTTAATTTTTTAAGGAATTAAGGACGAATCTGTCATAACCAAAAAATTCCAAGTTCAAGAGCGTAGGTACAAAAAGGGAAGGTCATTGAATGAAAGCACTCATTTTTACCCAATCTTAAGATTGGCTTCTACTAACTTTCTATTTTATAATTTTAGTGGTTAATTATTCACAAACTTTATTATTAGACCTAAAAACCTTTACTAACCCTAACAACTAGATAATTTGAATAAATAATGAATATCACTTATTTTAGATTGAAAAAATAATGCTATAATTTTCAAAAATTAAGATTTTTAATCAAAAGGATATTTTTAATCATTCATGGCAATGGACTCGAACTAGAATAAGCAATATTCACATAAAAATATTCAAAACATATAATTTTGCATAGAAAGAGCATTTAATTTGGATTATTTAAAAGACTATGCAACAAGACACAAGCACATGCTATGAAGGTTAAAAGGACTTATCTAGATGCCCACTTTCAACGTCTTACATGAACATACATAAATAAACATGATCCAAGCATACAACTAAACACACAAAATATAGTCCTAAGCCCGGTTTGAGGCTATTAAATGATGCTTATGCAAACAAGGCAAATAACAAGTAAAAAGCAAAGAAAATATACTAAACTACATGATGATCAAGCTGGGCTTAAATACACGGTTTCTACATGATTAAATGAACCTAAACATGTTGTTCTAATATAAATAAAGAAAACATCTGAGAAGAGGTAATAAAATTGATAAAACAAAGAGACTATAATGAGATGATGAATGAAGACCCTAGCAAGGATTGACTAATGAAAATAAGCAAAGAAAGCGTATTGAAATAATAAAAATATAAGAGGTTACCTGCTGTTTTGAAGAAAATGCAAGAAAGAACAAGAAAAGTAATAGGGAAATTTAGACAAGGGAAACGGTATTTTTGAGAATACTACTGTTCACTCTCCTCTGACTTTTGAAAAATTATCCCTTTTTTTTTGTCTTTTCAATTTATTTTTAGTACCAAACATTAAAATCCAAAGATTGTGGCAAATTAAAATACTTACTTCAACCTTTTGAATTGGTCTAGAAAAGTAATTATTTACCTACAAAATGAATGGAAGGGATGTGGCGAAATTTGTGAAAATCCTCTCCTTCTTGGCCATCAACCACTTGAAGCTTGTCACTAAATGTTTTAGGCATATACCAAATCTGCAATTCCTGGAGGGTAGAGATGAATATCAATCCATCCTGAAGCATCTTCAAATTCTTGCATTTAACTATCCATAGACAAGAAAGATTAGGCATGACTCCATCATCCACCCTCCATTTCTCAATTTCTAAATTACAGAGCTCTAGAAGATTGAAATGAGGAAAACCATGAGCTAAGCAAACGATTTCCTTTCCAACAAAGGCATTATATAAGTGGAGAGTCTTTAAGTGAGGTAGCTTTTCCAATGTTATCATTGGGTCTTCCTTAAGTTGAGAGTTCAACAAGAATAAAGAGGTGAGATTGGGCAGAAATGGTGTTCGTATTCTGGAAACTTACCTATTGCTCCATATATATTCAAGAGAACAAGGCAATCACAACCAAGTAGTTGTCTCAAATGGCTTAATCAATCTTCTGAACAAAAATCACAATTTTCAATAGTAATTGATGTGTGTTGCAGTTGGTTGTTGTTAAGGAGGTAGTTATTGACCACCGTCAAATCGTCAAGATTTCCTTGCATTCTTGCGTTCTTTATTCTCCGAAGATTGGTTAATTTGAAGAGACGTCTAACTTCAATCTTATCTGAAGGCAGGTTTTTTAATGTCTCCCAGTTGCTCAAGCCATCTAGTCTCTGTTTGCCTTGTGTGGAAAAAATCGATTATAATAAGGAAGATAAAGATGTATCAATTCTTTCATCTTCCATAACACATTTGGCACACTGATCTCATCTGTTGTGTGCAAATCAAGGGTTTGCAAGTATCTCAGGTTGCCTCTTGATGATGGAAACTTTGTGAATCCTGTCCTTCTTATACCCAAGTATCTCAAAAGGATTAGGTTTCCTATTTCTTTTGGTAACTCTTTTGGTCATAGCCTATTCCAACAAAATGTGTAACTCTAAAAAATTTACAATTTTTGGAGAAATGAGTCAATTCTTCTCCAAACAGATTGTTAAACTCATCACCCATGAAGAATAAAACTGTCCGAATGTGTTGAGCTCTTCCTTCTTGTTCGGAGAGGCGAAGGTTACTATTTTTATCTAGATTGATGACAAGTCTACGTAGTTTACTACTTTTGCTAGCACCGGTTCATGTTTCCATGTTAAAGAAGAGGGACGCCCTTGTTCATTTCTATGTTGATAATCAATGACATTAAGAAAATTTTCCTTTTTTACCTTTGACAAACATAAATCTTGCATGAGGTCATGAAGTCGACAATGTTTAAATCTTTTGCTTTCTTTAATTATTGAGTATTCCTCATCTGGTTGCAATTCCACTTGAACCATGCACCTCTGTGCTAATTCACCCATGTAACATTCTACCACGTCCATCATTGTTTCTTCTTCTCTTTCCTCTTGGGATATGAAGCCTTCAGCCATCCACAGTTGATATAGCGTCTCTACTTCTATATCAAAATCCTCTGGATAATTGCCACAATAAAGAAAAATGCCTTCAGCTGATATTGCAAGTCTTGGTAACTTAGAGCTAACACATCTGATACTCTCCTCTTGGTATGAGCCAATATTTTGATGCACTGTTTGCCAATGGTATGTTGACTCGTGTACTCCAACCAGATTTGCAAAATGTTTTACACCATCGAAGATCTTTTGTATGGAAGCTATGATTTTTGTTGTCCAATGTTATGATATTCCCAAAGTCTGAGATATATTCTGTCGTGCAGAGTTTTTAGAAAAATCAATCACACCAATTTAATTGATGGCATTTGAATATGAAACAGAAGAATCATACAAAAATATGCAAATCCAAGAGTGACACAATCTTAAACTCATAAATGACCAATATTTATGTCGTTCGACCTAAGCCTACACTCATGATAATCACATGAGAATGGGATTTAACTAGCAAAGAGAACAATACTTCGAAGAGCTACAATGATGACAAAGCAAACTCTTACAAATAACTAAGCTCACCAAACCTAAATACAAGTTCACTCACCAAAACCAAAATTTTCTCTCTAACCCAAGCAAATAAATAAGTCTCACTAGGAGACACCAAAGAACAACATAAAACTCCTAGTTTCAACCAAGAAAGCACCAAGGCGGGAGATAAAATCTCACCAAAACAGGATTTCAATATTATGATAGTTATATGCTTCAATGAAACTAATATTATTTTGTGAAATTGTGATGTTGGGCAGTATAAAAATGTGACTATCTAAATGACTTAAGCTTTAACATAACATTATTATTACTGTATTTTCACTAAAAAATATAAACATATTTTTATATATCTTAGAAATTGTGGTCAAAATATTTATTACTCATTCTAAATACTCGTTTAGATTGACAACAACATATTAGTTTAATTTAAAAATAGGTTAATTACACCAACACCTCTCAGCTATTAGCAAATATCATTTTACCCCCTTCGTCGATGACCCTGTACATTTTGACCTTTTCAATTATAAAAATGTATCACTTTCACCTATTTCAGGCCAACTCTAAAAAATGTATATTTGTATGGTTTTCAAAGTTGAGAGTGTCAAAATGTACAGGTTCATAGATGAGAGGGGTAAAGATATTTTTAATAGTTGAGGGGGTGCTGGTGTAATTAACCCTTGGGTAAATTATGCAAATGGTCCATGTAGTTTACACGATGTATCAATTTGGTCCCCATTGTTTCAATTTGCTCGATTTTACTCATTAATTTAACAAATTGTGTCATATTAGTCTAATAAATAACATTTGTTAGGTTTGGTGGACGAAAAGTCAAACAACGTGTCAATTTGGTCCCTGTAGTTTATAAAATGTGTCAATTTGGTCCCGTCAAAATCAAGCAAATTAAAACAACAGAGACCTAATTAACATATTGTGTAAACTACATGAATCAAATTGACACATCGTTTGACTTTCCATCCACTAAACCTAACCATCATTATTTATTGAACCAATATGACACAATCCATTAAATTAAGGAGCAAAATCGAGCAAATTGAAACAATAGAGACCAATTGCAAGGATCATTTGTGTAATTTACCCTTAACCCTTTGTTATTATTATTATTATTATTATTTTCACTATCTTCATTAAAGAATAGTTGTCATGGTTGCATTGCGTTGAAAAGAAAGGTAACAAAATTAAATAAATACTTAGATCTAATAAAAATTTGAGAGGAAATATCATTTTGCCCTCCAAACTTTCACGTATTTTTTAATTTGACCTCCAGACTTTGATTAATATAAATTTTACACCCAAACTTTGAAAAGTTTGATCAATTTGGCCCCTGCCATTATATTCCGTTTACAATTGGACGGATTGTGTTGACGTGGCACCAAAATTCATTTAAAATTTTATTTTACCTCCCAAACTATATCTTAAAAATCAATTTGCCCTAAAATATAAAAAATAAATTTAAATATTTAATAAATACTTTTGAAGGGATATTTACCAATAAATCTCATCTCACAAACATGTGATGACCGGGTGTGTCACTAGTTTCGCTCTTCCTTGTTTAACCTTGGGTTTACCTTAATAGAGCGTCGGGATTGACTTGGAGCCTTGTTGAGTGTTTGGGGTTTGTGGAGTCCGAAGCGTTTTTCTCAACTGAATTCTTGTTCTAGTTTTGTTCGGTGTTGAATTTCACTTGTTTCGGAGGATGCGCGGTTGAGTCTGGAGTGCCGGGGGTCGAACCAGAAAAATTTTGGGCTGCTGGGCCAGGGCCGCACGTATGGGGCCCAAGGCCGCACGTGCGTGGAGGGGTGAGGTTCTGAGAGTTGCACACTGATTAAATTGCAGGTACGGGAAGGAGGTAAGGATAGGTGCCGCACGTGCGGGGGTGAGAGCCGCATGTGCGGGAGGTACATGCCGCACGTGCGGGAGTGGGCTCCGCACGTGCAGGAAAGGCCCAGATCCGAGAACTCTGTTTTTTTTTTTTCTCTTTTTGGCTGAGAATATCTCATATTTTTCTTATATCTCTCTCTCTCTAAAAATGCCATATTCTCTCCCTTCTCTCTAAAAACCCTCACCTAACACACCAATCAATTGATCCCTCTCAATCCATTGAGATTTTGAATCAAATTCTTCTCAAAGCTTGAAGAGCTAATCAAGGGCTACCTTTGGAGTGGTGGAGATCTTATTTCAACAACTTCAAATTTTTAGGATTTTCATCTCATCTTTCATCAACAAGCCTGAGGTAGGGAGATTTCTTTGAGTTATATATATATATATGTTTATGCTAGATTTTGTAGATTTAAGAAGTTTCTTTAATGATATTGAAAGTTTGGTTTTGTCTCATAAAGGTTGAGGGTTTTAAAAGTGGATTTAATCTATCTCTCTCTCTAAACTATTTTCTTGAGGGTTTTAAATCACATAGTGAGAGAGGTGATGTTTGGGGAGAAACCTTTTCAAAAGAAGAGAGAATGTTGATTTTGGAGAAAAACCCTAGAAATTTGGGGTTGAAGAACATGTTGAGGATTCTAAGAAATAATATTATTATTACCAATGTTAGTATTGTTTTTCTTGTGTATTAAATGAAATGAAGAAAGGGGACTTTCTTAACAAATGTTGATGAAGGAGAAATGGTGAGGGGTGTGTGGAACAAAATTTTTTTTTTATATATTTATTATTGTTAAAATGTAGTTATTCTTGATGAGTCTAAATAGAGGCATGACCATCTTGTGAACCTTACATTTGGAATGAGAAGTGGAAATTACAACCACTAATGAGTTAGTGTATAGAAAATGTGAGAATTGGAAAGATGCACATTTCATTGATAGTTGTCATATTTTGTTGAACTTGTGGTATGTGTTGATTTATGTTAAAGGAATGAAAATGGGTTATGTGGTTGCCTTTGTATTATTGTTGGGATACTTAAAAATGGATGGATGTTATGAAATGTTGATCATCATTGCATTACACATTCGTACATTTGATTATAATGTATTTTGAATTGAGTTTGGAAAATGACTACATTGAGAAAGAAATATTTTGAAATGAGAATTAAGAAATTGTTTTGGGATAAATACGTTGGTAAGTCCGGTTAGGGGGTGTAGATGAAATTGATAAGTTGGTCTGAGTGTTCGGGGTGAAAGACAGAAAACACATGCGGATGAGGTACCACTTCCCTTCCGGTTAGCAACCGGTAAAGTGGGGTTATTGGTAATGCTTGTTGAGCCTACTTGAAGACACCAACCTAAGGATTACCTGAGTCGTATTTACCGCCCCATTGAAATAAATTGTAAGTTTTGAAATCGTTGAAATCTCAAGCTATTGTTGAATATGGTAATTTCTTTAAAATAAAAGGCATGTAAATGAAATTCTTTTGGGCATTGCATGGCATTGCATTCAATATTGGGAACATTGCATAAATGTATATATTTGTTAAGAACTCTCCACTAGGCTTTATGCTCACCCCAATGGGTTTTGGTGCAGGCAAAGACGTGGTGATCTCGCCGAGTTGAGGGCGTGGACATATTTTGTGAAGGGTCATTGGCTCTATTTTGTTATGATTTAATTGCTAGCCAAGGGCTATTTTTGTATGGGTCTGAGAGGCCACTTTTGTGTAACCGGGCTTAAGCCTTGGAAGTTGTAAGCCCATGAGGGCATTTATTTACCTTTGAAATTAGATGCTTCACATGCTATAGATTCATGTGTTTTGCCATACCGTTGAATTTATAAATCACATGTGGAACCTTGTAATAACTCTATTGATTAATGATGTAAGGGTTGGAGATTTGCCATTATTATTTAGTGAATGTGGGTTGATGTATTATGTATATTGGTTTATTTTGGGGCGTTACAAAACAAGTACTCCAATTAGTCCCAAGTTTTTTTTATTGATTTGTTAAGTCTTATTAGTGGAGAGTTTATTTTCGTGTGGTCCTTTTTTTTTTTTTTGGTGATGTTTTGGTGGATAGTTATACATTTTTATTAATTTGGCAGGTATGATGTGACACTCCAATGTGGCAAGTATTAATATGACATTCCAACGTGGCAGGTATGATGTGACACTTCAAAAAAATTAAAAACTCTTTAGTATATTTTTCTCAAATGTGACAACGTAGTGAGTATGATGTGACACTTTAAAACTTTTAATCCAAAAAAACTAAAAATTCCTTAATGTAATTTTTCCAAATGTGACAACATAGCGGATACGATGTGACACTCAAAAAAACTAAAAACTCCTTAGTGTATTTTTTTTAAATGTGACAACGTGACGGGTATGATGTGACACTCTAAAAAAATTAAAAACTCTTTAGTGTATTTTTTCTAAATGTGATATTCCAACGTGGCGGGTATGTTGTGACACTAAAAAACTCCTTAGTGTACTTTTCCAAATGTGACACTCCAATGTAGCAGGCAAATGAGTCATTACACATGCAAAATGACTAAATGGATTACAAGTCCAAAATATGGAATTTATTGGTCAATCTTCCAATTTTTATCTCAATACTGAAAATTTGAACTTTTTATATTTGAGGGGCAAATTAATTTTTAAGGTATAGTTTGGGGGGTAAAATAAAATTCTAAATAAACTTTTGTGTCACATCAACACAATCTATCCAATAGGGGCCAAATTGATCAAAATTTTGAAAGTTTAAGTATAAAATTGATGTTAATCAAAGTCTAGAGGTCACATTAAAAAATGGGTAAAAGTTTTGAGGCAAAATGATATTTCCTCTATTTAAAATTTGGATTTTGCAAACAAATATTCCAGGGCATAATAAAAAAGACAAACAAATTTCAAACCCAATACACTTTTCATTAATTTCATATAATATTTTTACTTATTTTAAATTAGTTTTAACAAAGTTCACCATTTCCAAAATATCTTTGCATAATCCCAATATTAAACAATATCCATGAGACTTGTTAAACGCCTAGTCTAAAAAAAATAAAAAATTAAGAATTAAAAAAACAAACATTAAAAATAAAAATAACAAAAAATAAAAAACTGATTTAAAAGCTTTGACAAATGAAGAGGCGAATGAAAAGCACACCAACATGGTTGCATGTAGAGTTGCAAATGGGCCGATCTGATCCGAGCATTAGTATGTTTGGACTTGTTTATTAAGATTTTAGTGAATTCGAGGTCAAACTCAATAAAAATTTAACGATCCGAGTTTGAGTCGAATTGGTTTAGGCTTGACTCGAGTTCAACCCTGTTCACGAACCTTAATGAGCCAAAGAAATTATAAATGCATACTTGCCTATAAAACTAAAATTACAATTAAACTTTGATTATATATTTATATAAATAATATATATAAACATATTAAAAGAAAAGTCAATATCTTCTCAAAATAATAATATATATCACCACTATTACATAAATGTATTATCGATATAGTTAGCTATTATTTACATATAAATAAATTTAGCTATTATTTACATTATTTAAATATATTAATAACATATTTATCTTATTTTTTATAAATATTTTTATATGATTTAGTACAGATAAATAGTATATTTATTGTATTATTTAAATAAATATTAAATAAGCCAAGTTTTAGTACATTTGGACTTGTTTATTAAGAATTTAATGAGCTCGAGCTCGAACTTGAACTCGAGCTCGAACTTGAACTCGAACTCAATAAAAATTCAACGATTCGAGTCCGATGAACCCATACCGAGTCAAGTTCAAATCTATTCCCGAACGGCTTTGTTCATTTGTAGCCCTAGATGCGGGGGAATGCAACAAACCTTTATATATAATATCCAAAGTTGCATCAAAGTTTTCTAATACTGGCAAAACTACAAAAAGGATGGGATTGATCTCTTCTGGTCCCAACTGTTAACGTCTTTTTTTATAAAATATAAAAATTGCATATTATTATATTTTTTAAAAAATAATTATAGATTAATGATAAATTTTATTAACATTAATAATAAAAATTATAAAATTTTTGATAAATTTGTAATTAGTAATGGAGAATTTATTAGAAAATCCTCTCTCAAGGACTTGTATCATAATTAGTCTATAAGATATTTTTATATTCCAATAAGTCCTCTGTTTATCATCTCTCATTTATTGTTCTCATTGTGTTCTTTCTTTTCTTTTCTTTTTCTCTTTCTCTATTTTTTTTGGGGTCAAACTAGTGTGATTTCGCACAGTTAATATTCACCATCATAGTGAAATTTCACTGACAATAAATAAAATTTTGAAATTTCACTGTGAGATTTTTTATGTTTTTAAACAAATTTTTAATTTGCCATAAACCTTGTCGAAGATTCACTGAAAAAATACCAACAACTGGTGGGGCTACGGGAAAATCATTGTCGGCGACCAAATGTGGCATTGGAGGCTATCAACGACAACCGAAGATGGTGATTTGTGATTATGTACCAATTTTAAGCAGAATATAACAATCCCAATCAAACAATCAAAGACAAATCGACACAACGATTTTACGTGAAAAAACTAATTTTGGACACCTCCAACTGTGATTAAAAAACCACGGGCAACAGCCACAAAACAATCCACTAAGAAGATTTAAAGGAATTACACAGGTATACTCTCAATTACCTAGCGAATCCACAACGCCTAATTGAACCAACCTCTATGTGCCTCTTCCAACCCCATCTTCACCACGGAATTGTCTTTCTGATGAGCCACTCCAGAATCCACCGAAGCTTCAGGCTCGAATTCTTCAGAATCCACCGAAGAACAACTCTCTCTTTTGTATAACAAACAAAACCTTTGATGTACTCTCTTTTAAACCATGAGTTGAATACTCAATAAAAACATCAAAGAAAACCTAACAAAATATCTCCAGATATAAACCTTAAGATCCAAAAAGAAGATCTGGAGAAGTACACTTAGTTTTGGGAGAAAACCAAGTATTTATAGAAAACCAAAAGTAATCCTAGATTTGAAAGAAAACCAACTCCTTAACAAGTCTGGAAATCTGGGTTCGCGCCGTCCGCTCGAGCGTGGGACTTCCCGCTCGAGCGGAGACTTCAAATTCTATGATTTCATACAGGCTCCACGCTCGAGCGTCGGTTTCCACGCTCGAGCGTCAAATCACACCATCTAGTATTTTTTCAGGCGAAGCAGAAATGCTGTGAGCTTGCAAACCCCGCTCGAGCGTCACTTTCCCCACTCGAGCAGGAAGAGCAAAACTGGAAAAACTGGAAAAGTATGACATGAGCGAACAGGCAACTTTGAATGCATTTTTGCATTTTGCTTCGGGCTGCGAGCTGACCGGACAGCTCGACCCCCGTCATAATCAGCGAAGTGGCAATCTTGAAAGCATTAACATCACAAACTTCTCTGCAAGGCTCGATTCTGGTTGGATTCGCATCTAATAAACTCATAGCCTCACTGAAATAAAAATGCGAATAAAATTACAACTCAAAGGAGTTTTGTCAAACGGGGTTGCCAATAATAAAAACCTAACAATCTCCCCCTTTGGCAATGCCATGACAAAACACACCTAACAAATGAAATCCTAATCACCCCAACCCATTACAGCCAACAAACACAAACTTCTTTCTTAAGATCATGATCTGCAAAACAGTGATTAGTGCCACAATCTCCAAAACAACTATTAGTCCCACAAGAGTATATGAAAAAGCAATAGACATATGACACGATTATCTTGAAACATGAGATGAAAAACATGAATAGATGAAAACCAAGACTCATGAAAAACAACTCTCAAACAATAAAAGCAAGATCATAAACCAACAAAAGTCAAGATGAACCAAACTCCCCCTCACTAAAAACTAAGAACAAGAACAAACTGACAAAAATAATATGGTGGTGCAAGCAGGAATTTCTGATTTGTACCTTGAAACACACAAGATTATCCAAGAAGCACCATTACAAGAAAATACAATGTGCACAGCCAGTAAAAGATTTCTCATAAAAGAAAGTGATGCATTATGTGAAAAGCATAGATCCCATGAAAAAAGTGTGTGTGTGACTCTTGGAGTTCAACAAACACAAGATTCAAATCCTAGTAGTGATCTGATAGCTGGACTTCTGACAAGAGAATCTAAGCATAACTAAGAAAAGTCAAACCACTAGGAATCAAGGGGTATTTGGTGAGTAAAAGCGGAGGCTCCCCCTCAATCAATGAATCATTTATTTTTTTTTCTTTTTTTTTCACATCTTTTTCTTTTCTTTCTTTTGCACATTTTTTTTTCTTTTTCACATTTTTTTTTCTTTCTTTTGCACACTCATTGGCAGCTGACATGCTCAAGAGTATGGAAACCGAACCAGAGAAGCATGGATATAATAAGGATGGCCTGGTTGGTGACTCTGAGGTAGCCTTTTTCTCATGGCTGGACTACAAAGAATAGAGAGGAAAGCCATGGAGATGCAAAAAGATGGAAGATGGTTAAGAGACTCAACATCACCCATGATATGCTAGTATAGGTCAATTCCTCTAGAAAAGCAAAAGATACAAAGCCAGAAGTCCATAAAAAAAATAATCTTTTTGCATAAAAATAATCACTAAGGCGGAAGACTTCGATATTTGCTAATCCAAGAGTGTGTACAGAATGAGACATACTATTCAAAGAATACACACTCCAAAATGAGTAATGACCACAGAAAGCACACACATATTAACATGTAATGGATATTCTCATCAATTCCAATATGCACCAAGGACCACTCAAAAATTTCAAGCTTGCAAAACCATACTAAGAAAATCTTTTTGGATTTTTTTTTCTTTAACCAAAGTAAGATAAAAAAAAAACATGCACACATTTTTTTCTCATTAAAAAAAACACACAGAGACCCAAAAAACTAAACAGAGTAAACACGTTAACACAAGTCAAGTTTTCTCACCCAAATCTTTTTGGTCTTAACAAAATCAGGTTTAGCGGACTTGGTAAGAGTCATGGCGTTGTGAACAACCTCATGAATCTTGGTATTCCTAGACATGTAAGGTTGTCTCCTAACCCAAAAAGTATTCGAATTTAGACCCTTTTGAGACACTCTCCCATGCAACTTATAACAATAAGGGCGAATATGACCAAGCATACCACAATGATGACAAATAAAAACAGGGTGTACCTTCTTTTCTTTTACCTTACCAACTCTAGGAAGTTTGAGAAGTCTATCCTCATATTGAATCTTTTGTTCTCCTTTTCCTTGAGTTCTTGTATCATGAGATGTGGATGCACTATGTTGTTGCTCTTTCTTACCTCCAAAGCCAATGCCACTCTTGTCAGAACAGATTTGTTGAGACCCAATGATATCCTCCAAAGTCTTTGATCCTTTGTTCCAAAGACCAATGGTAACCATAGCACACTTTAGCTCTTCCTCTTTCTTGATCATTAATTCTTCCAAAGCAACTTGTGACATCTCGAGAGATTCAATCTTCTCTTCATATATGGCATGGGTTGCCTGTAGCTCATTCCTCTCTGTCTCACAAGTCAATAGTTTTGCACAAAGAACTTGTCGATCATCAGCTATCTTGATGGCATTGATCCTAGCCTCGGAAATCTCCTCCTTAAGTTTGACATTCTCACTTTCACATGCTTTGAGTTTCTTTGTGAGTTTGTCATTCAATTTGAATAAGTTAAGAGACTCCTTATACAACTTTTCATAATTTTGCTCAAGCTCTTCATCATCATCCTCCGAGGATTTATCATCAGTGGTGTTCTCTACCGACCTCTTCGGAGACCCTGTTTGTCCTTCAGTTTCAGAAGCCACCATAAAAGCAAGGAATTGCTTATATCCCTCTTCGCCTTGATCTTCATTGTCACTGTCATCTTCATCAGATTCTAATTCATCATCCCAAGTGATGGCGAGGGCTTTCTTCTTCTTCAAACGAGTGGGGCATTCTGAAGCAAAGTGGCCAAATCCTTGGCATTCATAGCATTGGACGCTCTCAGAGTTCCCTTGTATCTTTCCTTTCTCCTTCTTGGCTAGAGAATTAATTTTGACTTTATCTTTGTCTTTGGATTTATGAGAATGAGTAGATTCCAAAAGATTAGGATTTTTATTCAAAAAAGATTTTTTAAATTATTTAACAAAAGCAGCCATAATCTTGGAATCTATCTCACAATCCTCATCAGAATCCTCTACCACTTTACGAGCACTACTAAAAGCAAAATATTTTTGTTTCTTTTTGAAATTTCTATGTGTCTCATAAGTTTGGAGATTTCCAACCAACTGATCCAGCTTGAGGGTGTCAACATCTTGAGCCTCCTTAATTGCCGTAACTTTTGGTTGGAACCGATCGGGCAAGGATCTCAAAAGTTTTCCCACAACTTTGGATTCTGGTATTTTTTTCACCTAAATTGAAGCTGGAATTGACAATGTCACTCAACTTTGCATAAAATTCATCAAAGGTCTCACTATCTTTCATTGAAAGGTTTTCGAAACTAGATGTGAGCCTTTGAAGTTTTGAGTGTTTAACAGAAGGAGTGCCCTCATGAATAGTTTGTAAGATATCCCAAGCCTCTTTTGCGACTTCACAATTGCAAATTCGACTAAACTCTTCAGGTTTGACAGCGCAAAAGAGAGAATTGATGGCTTTACTATTCCAGCTACTATTTTGGTAATCAATTGTGTCCCACTTATCAATTGGTTTGGGGAAAGTTACTCCATCAATAATAATTGTTGGTTCAGTCCACCCATTCATGACGGATTGCCAAACTTTTTCATCAATAGATTTTAAAAAAGATCTCATCCGAACTTTCCAAAAAGAATAATTAGATCCGTCAAGTAGGGGTGGTCGAACCATAGAATTTCCCTCATGAATTTTTTAAAAAACTAGAACGACCTGCTCTTATTCCAATTGAAAAATCTAGAAACCCTAGATGTTGATTTGTGATTATGTACCAATTTTAAGCAGAATATAACAATCCTAATCAAACAATCAAAGACAAATTGACACAACGATTTTACGTGAAAAAATCACAATTGGACACCTCCAACTGTGATTAAAAAACCACGGGCAACAGCCACAAAACAATCCACTAAGAAGATTTAAAGGAATTATACAGGTATACTCTCAATTATCTAGCGAATCCACAACGCCTAATTGAACCAACCTCTATGTGCCTCTTCCAACCCCATCTTCACCATGGAATTGTCTTTCTGATGAGCCACTCCAGAATCCACCGAAGCTTCAGGCTCGAATTCTTCAGAATCCACCGAAGAACAACTCCCTCTTTTGTATAACAAACAAAACCTTTGATGTACTCTCTTTTAAACCATGAGTTGAATACTTAATAAAAACATCAAAGAAAACCTAACAAAATATCTCCAGATATAAACTTTAAGATCAAAAAAGAAGATCTGGAGAAGTACACTTAGTTTTGGGAAAAAAACCAAGTATTTATAGAAAACCAAAAGTAATCCTAGATTTGAAAGAAAACCAACTCCTTAACAAGTCTGGAAATCTGGGTTCACACCGTCCGCTCGAGCGTGGGACTTCCCGCTCGAGAGGAGACTTCAAATTCTGTGATTTCATACAAGCTCCACGCTCGAGCGTCGGTTTCCACGCTCGAGCGTCGAATCACACCATCCAATATTTTTTCAAGCAAAGCAGAAATGCTGTGAGCTTACAAACCCCACTCGAGCGTCACTTTCCCCGCTCGAGCGGGAAGACCAAAACTGGAAAAACTGGAAAAGTATGACATGAGCGGACAGGCAACTTTGAATGCATTTTTGCATTTTGCTTCCGGCTGCGAGCTGACCGGGCAGCTCGACCCCCGTCATAATCAGCGAAGTGGCAATCTTGAAAGCATTAACATCACAAACTTCTCTGCAAGGCTCGATTCTGGTTGGATTCGCATCTAATAAGCTCATAACCTCACTGAAATAAAAATGTGAATAAAATTACAACTCAAAGGAGTTTTGTCAAACGGGGTTGCCAATAATAAAAACCTAACAGAGGCTATCAATGACAACTGAAGATGGTAGTGGTTCATACACTTAGCAGCAATGGTTATTCTTTAATGTTCTTAAAAAATAGTATTCTCTCATGATAGTTCATGATGAATTTATGTATAATATATTTTTCATTGAGTAAGAATGGATATTCTAATAAAATAACAATTTTTTTTTTTCATTCCTTTAAACAAAACACAACATTAAAATTTAAAAATCCAAAATTAGACGAGTTTTGAGGAAGGCCCAACTTCTTTTATTCGAACAGAAGAACACCATGCATTCACATCTAAAAATAATATTCTAAACTATTAATACCATGTATTTGGAAGAGAAAATAAAAGAATAAGTTGTGTTGTGGCTTACTTGTTTGCCTAGGATTGGTGTTGTGCAAGCTCTCTCTCTCTCTTTTTATTCCTTCTCCCAAAAGCTCACTTTTGCTCTATTCTCCTATTCTCTAGCCAAATTATATGAGTGTGTGTGTGTGTGTGTGTGTGATGTGCAAAAATGCTAGGGGAGAGGTTCTATTTATAGAAAAATTATGTTGAAAAGTCTAAATGCCCTTGGTTCGAATTGGATGAAAAGAATTTGTATTTGATTGGAATGGAATGGAATGAAATGGAGGTTAATTAAGAAGGTTAATTATGGTTTAAAATATGATTTAGTCCTAGTTTGGTCAAAATAGAACTAGATTGAAAACTAGTACAAACACTTCTCCATGATATGGGGATTTAGTCAAAATTCCTTCATGAAATCAGTCATCCATGTTCCAAAAAGTACACAACAAGGAATTCTCCCTGGGGTAGCCGGCCATGTGCATGAGGTTTTGAGGGGATTTTTCTTTTTGTTTTATGTACAAATTCATATATATAAGTGTCAATTTTGTGTACAAAAAGATTTGATGCGAAAAAGGTACAACTTTACATATATATACATGTGTACTTGAATTGGGGCTAAAGTGTAATTCAATTAAAGTGTGAGGACTAGGGCTCAAATTTATGAATTAGAATATCTAATTTAATTGTAGAATTTATTTAAATTAGGGTTAGGGAAAACAATTCAATTTAAGTCACCACACTTTGAATCGAAAGACGAATGATTGAACGAAACGATGAAAATTAAAAATTAGGGTTTTGAGTGATCAATCTATAATTAGATGGTTAATTAATTAGTATTAGGTGTTAGAAATGATTACTAAACTACCGAGGTCGATTAGGGTTTGTACGGGTTCGTTCACGAAGCGTTTTCGATTCTAGGGTTAAGTTTGCAATTAGACGAGGGATTAAGAGCTTTTATTGTAATAATTCAAAAAGTGAAGGCCTTAATAGAATTAACAAAGATTAGGGGTCTCACAATCCATGGCTTTATCAGCATTTAGTGGCTTTCATATATTTTTTTTTTTTCATTCATGAGTAACCCCTTCGGCATTCTACCAATTTCTCCACAGGGGTCCAATGTATATGCGTTGGCGAAGTGATTATGGGAGTGGTTTGATTATGGGGGAAGCTAGAAAAAAGAAAACAATAAGAGAAAATGAGAAGAAAAAAAGGAGAAGAAGAGGAGGTGCTAAAGGCCGGGATGAAAGGAATAGAGAGAAATAATTGAATGGCATTATTTATAAATTTGAAGATGTGCCAGGGCCATTTTTGTCTTAAAAATAGTGTTACTCTCCCTATAAGTGCGTGGCTCTCATAATGTGTTATCTTGAACGGATAAGTTAATTGTGCATTTAAATTCACAAACCACATGGAGTTACGTGATCATTTCCAAACATTAAGAGGTAAACCGCATATGACCCAAACCATAGGGTAAAGTGAAGTTTACCCTAATAATAATGATAAAAGTTATACTAATAGTAATAGTAATAAATGTGGCCAAGTTCATTATTTAAAAATGGTTTATGGTTTGATTCAACAATCATAATTGATATGTAACAATTAATTAAACAATAATATTCCAGACCCCCTTTTCCCCTCACCCCCTTTGACCCCCTCTCAACATGATTGGCCAATTTTTCTCTTTCTTTTTCTTTTTTTTTTCCTTCTCCTCCAATCACCACCCGCCACGTGTGTGGGGGGGTGGTGATTGGAGGGGGTCTCAATCATGACCCATTAAATTAGATTTGGTTACAATCGACAGGCTATAATCGATAGAAAAATTAAATTATGGTGTGAACAATATCCCTCATTTAAATGGATTGAAGATACATGAAATCCAATTGAATAATTTATAAGGCGACTTGCTACAATCAACAAAAAAAAAATTATAGTGCAAACACAATCATATGCTAAATTAAGAAAAAGACAACCTTAAAATTCTACACTAGTATTTGGCACCATCAACTCCTATTCCAGTTGTTGCCACCACCTCTAATTACTACCCTAGTCACTCCCCAATGTTAGCCACCACTCTTGGCCCCTTTTCAACTCCTCTAGCCACTCACTAGTCCCTCCACAACCTCTTCATTCTAGTTGTGAGTCTCTTTCTCTCTTTCCCTCATCGCGTCTCTCTCTCTCTCTCTCTTATTCCCACTGCTCACATGTTTGGGTAAGGAAAAAGAATGCTAGGGAAGGGTAAGGGATGAGAGGGAGGAAATGGAAGAGATAATAACGGTAGAGGATGGCTAGAGAGGGCGACAGGCAGTGGCAGAGATAATACCCAATCGGTGAGTGGGTGGGATGTTTTCAGGAAAATTTAAATTTGATAATAAAATGTTCAAAGAATTAAGATATGCAATAAATTTATTTATTTATTTATTTGGCTGATTTTACTGACTCCCAAAATCCATTCCTTACTCCAGGTTAGTGAACATGTGATGCTCCATAAGGTTTTGATTGGTGGAGAGACACAAGGGCCCACGATTTATGTTGGGAATAGAGGAAACAACATGGGGCTAAGTAATTGGTGATTGGTTTGGAGTATGGACACGTGGTGCTCCGGGAGTATTGAATAATTTCCCCACTAACACTACGTTTGGAGTGCAGGGTAAGAAAACAAAAGAAATGACTGTGATCTAAATTTAAGAGAGAAAGAAAAAAAAAAATATTTTATTTTAACTATAAACTTATATCTATTTAATCAATTTCACACAAATATTTTTTGGTATTATCAATTTATCCCTTTACCTATTTAAATCGTGATCAATTTGCCCTCTACTGTCACATTTAAACAGAACAAGTTAAAAAAATTACATTTTAGCCTCAAATTTCAAATTACAGATCCAAATTCACTCATTCTCTTTTCCTCTATCACCCAAACCATTACCATTGCCACATCAGTGTATCGCACCCACCACCACCAACCACCCTAAAAACTAAGAAAATTCATCAAATAGAAAATATCCTTCGATTGACAAACAATCATACACAATAATGAAACCCACTAATTTATATTCAGTAAAACTAAATAAATTAATTCAATTCAATTAATTTTCAAATCTATTTAATTGATACATATATATAAGTACGTTAACAAATTCTATTATTTTCTAGAGATATTGTTTGAAATGGTTATGAAGTTTTGGAAAAATATGATTTTTCCTTAATTTTAGTCTATTTTTTAGGTGGGACCTATACGCCAAAGTTGGCAGGTCTAAGTGGTAACATGTTTTATGCCGCGTTGTGATTCACGTGGTATATTTGGTTGCTCAAAACCATTATCGGGTGAATGGGAAATTGAAGTCAAAGTGAGCTCCATGGACATGGTGTTTTTGGTGAAATTTCCAAAAGGTTTGGTTTAAGGCTTGTCCCACATTGATTTGGTGGACAAACTTTGAGTGGGTTTATAAGGCATGGGTTTGTAACTTAGGGAGGGCCCCAAGGGACACCCCAAGTTTGTAGAAGGGAGACGTTATGGGCAAATTGGGTAGACCCATTAGACCAAAAATAAACACGTGTGCGCCGCCTCCCGTCCATCTGGGCTTGGGCGCAGATGCGTGGAGTGAGGTTGGGTTGGGTTTGTCCAGCCCAATACCTATCTTTTTGGGCCACAAACATTTGAATTTGGTAAAATAAAAATCTGTCTTCAATTTTTGAATTCAAATCTATTTGCACCTCTTCAAATTCTGTACAGTTTAATTCAAATTTGTCCAGTGTACAGTTTCATATTTGTCCAACAAATCTTAATCTGTCCAAACCCAAAACAGTTTTATCTGTTTGAAAATCAAACTAGATATGTCCGAACAGGTACCATACCTTTTCATTCAAATTTGTATAGCCACAAAATCATCTATAAATAAGACATGGCCTCATTTGGATTTTTCATTTGCAATTTTCGTACTTCTCCTCTGCAATAAATCTCTACATTTTGCTGCATTAAATTTCTGTGAGAAAGAGTGTAAACACTTAGTGTGTTCGTTGTGCAAACAATTTGTAATGCTGTTATTGTTTGATGTTAATCATTTTATCCTAGGAGATAGGCGTCCACATTCTGAAAATACCGTGGAAAGGACGAATCTGTCTTAAGAACACAGTGTTAAACACTGGACTTGTTCAGAAAATTTGTTCAACATATTAATTTGGTAAGTAATTAATTTATTTTTTGTTTTATTATTTTTCTTGTTTCAAATTTTCATTTTGTTTTTGTAACAAAATAAAAATATGTTTTATTTATTTTATTTTATTTTCTGGTTTGATTTTTATAATCAAACAAATTCTCTCATTTCCTTTATTTCTTCTGTATTCCGTTTGTTGTTAAGTACACAAACAGAATTTATTTTAAAAAATACAGTGAAGATTGTCCAACAATCTTAAGACAGATTAATTTTTGGTGTCTTCATTATATTTATTTTTCTATGTTTTCACAAAGTTATATTCTGGTTGGAAAATACAAATAGTAGTAATATACTGTTTGACAAATAGTAGTAATATACTGTTTATTTTTTTGACAACTAGTAGTAATATACTGGTGTCATTAATAATTGCAGAATATTAATTTGTGTTACAGAAAATTATTGTGGGATTTTATTTTTCTAGTTTTAGTAACAAGAAAAGTAAAATTATTTTGTGTTATAATTTATTTTCTGGTTTTAGTAACTAGAAAATTAATTTGTGCTTTGGATTTTTTCTGATTTTTGTAATCAAATATTACAGCTACTGCAACTGAAACAGCAACTGGAAGTGGTACTCCAATTGTTACACCGACTCCGGTCCCTATCCAAAACCATGTTCAAGTTTCAATAAATCATGGAGAAAAACCGAAAAAAATTTAACGGTACTGAGTTTACGAGATGACAGCAGAAAATGTTGTTTTATCTTACAACTTTAAATTTAGCCTGGTTTCTTCATGAAGAGGCTCCAGTACTTAAAGAGGATGAAAGTGATCGGCAAGTTGTTGCTGCTGTGGATGCTTGGAAACATTCTGATTTCCTATGCAGAAACTACATCCTCAATGGCCTTGACAACATGCTGTATACTGTTTACAGCCCTCTGAAAATAGCAAAAGAATTATGGGATTCTTTGGAGAAAAAATACATGACAGAGGATGCCGGTACAAAAAAATTTGTTGTCGGTAAATTTCTAGATTTCGTTATGGTAGACTCCCAAACGACAATTTCTCAAGTTTAAAATTTTCAGATAATTTTGCATGATATTCATTCTAAAGGTATGTCTCTTAGCGAGTATTTCCAAGTCGCTGCTTTAGTGGAAAAGTTACCACCGGCTTGGAAAGATTTCAAAAATTATTTAAAACATAAACGCTAGGAGATGACCATGGATGAATTGATTGTAAGATTGAGAATTGAGGAAGATATCCAAAAGGCTGAAAAAGAGGAATGGTAAAAATCACATTGAGTCCAAAGCTAATGTGGTTGAACAAATGCACAAACCACATAACAAAAAAATAAAGTTTACTGGAGATGGTCCTAAACAAGGCGACAACAATGGCAATAAAAAGTTCAAAGGTAAATGCTATAACTGTGGCAAGACCGGACATCAAGCTTTTGATTGTCGCCGCCCTAAGAAGGATCGTGGAAGTACAAGCAAGAAGACCACCAATCAAGCCAATGTGATAGAGTTAGATTACATCTCTGACGGGGTAAGTGACATCAATCTATCTGTTGTGGTGTCTGAGGCTAATTTGATTGGAAATCCTAAAGAATAGTGGGTTGACACCAGGCAACTCGTCACATTTGTGCGGACAAGAAGATGTTCACTACTTTCAATGAGGCTGCAAATGGTGAACAACTTTTCATGGGAAATTCTTCTATTTCTATTGTGGCTAGACAAGGAAATGTGATCTTAAAGAAAGAACTTACCCTCAACAACGTACTGCATGTACCAAACATCTGGAAGAATTTAGTTTCTGACTCTTGGTTATGTAAAAATGGTTTTAGGCTTGTATTTGAGTTTGATAAATTTGTATTATCAAAGATAGGTATGTATGTTGGTAAGGGATACATGAGTGATGGTCTCTTCAAGTTGAATATAATGACGGTTGTACTAAAACTTACTATTAATGAGAATAACACATCTTTTGCTTATATTCTTGAGTCGAATTTATGGCATGGTAGATTAGGACATGTAAATTTTAATGCTTTGCGTAAATTAATTGGTTTGGATTATATACCAAAGTTTGAAATTGATCCTAATCACAAATGTGAGATTTGTGTAGAAACGAAACTAACTGAGGCTCCATTTAAATCGATTGAAAGAAAAACCGAACCTCTAGAATTAATTCATACTGATGTATATGACCTTAAATTTGTTTAAACTAGAGGAGGAAAAAAATATTTCATAACATTTATCGATGATTGCACAAGATATTGTTATGTATACTTACTTAGAAGTAAAGATGAAGCCTTAGAAATGTTTAAACTCTACAAAACTGAAGTTGAAAATCAACTTGGTAAACCATTAAAATGGTTAGAAGTGATAGGGGTGGTGAATATGATGCACCATTAAATAAATTTTGTGCACAACATGGCATTATTCACCAAACTACAGCACCCTATTCTCCACAGCAAAATGGAATTGTTGAAAGGAAGAATAGAACCCTTAAACAAATGATGAATGCCATGTTACTAAGTTCAGGCTTACCGCAAAACTTGTGGGGGGAAGCAATATTGTCTGCTAATTATGTTCTTAACAGAATACCCCACAAGAAAACCAACAGCACTCCTTATGAATTATGGAAAGGTCGACCACCTTCCTATAAATACTTAAAAGTGTGGGGGTGTTTGGCAAAGGTAGAAGTTCATGTTCCTAAAAAGACTAAGATAGGACCAAAAATAGTGGATTGTGTGTTTATTGGTTATGCTCAGAATAGTAGTGTATATCGGTTTCTGACTTATAAATCTGAAATACCTGATATAAATGTGAACACTATTATAGAGTTAAGGAATGTTGTGTTTTTTGAACATGTCTTTCCTTACAAGAAAGGACAGGAATTAAGTTCACATAAAAGAACTTATGATTGTACACAAAGTCAAGAAACTAATGACAATCAAACACAAGAGACTAGTAATGGTCTTAACCAACAGGATTTAACTGATGATGAACTAAGACGAAGTAAGAGAGCAAGAACATCAAAATCCTTTGGTCCAAATTTTCTGACGTATCTGTTAGAAAATGAACCTTAAAGCTTTAAGGAAACAATGACAGGTCCTAAAGCAACTTTGTGGAAAGAGGCTGTTAATAATGAAATTGAATCCATTATGCAAAATCATACTCAGGAATTGGTGGATCTTCCACCTGGTTCTAAACCTCTTGGATATTCAAGAGAAAAATGAAAGTAGATGGTTCAATAGACAAGTATAAAGCAAGACATACAGTAAAAGGTTATAGACAAAAGGAAGGTCTGGACTATTTTGACACATATTCTCCTGTGACAAGAATAACATCCATCCTCATGCTTATTGCCATAGCAGCATTGTATAATTTAGAGATATATCAAATGGATGTTAAGATAGCTTTCTTAAACGGTGATCTAAATGAAGAGATCTATATGGAGCAACCCGAAAGGGTTGTAGTGCCAGGGCAAGAAAAGAAAGTTTGCCTGCTTGTAAAATCTCTTTATGGATTAAAACAAGCACCTAAGTAATGGCATGAAAAAATTGATAATGATATGCTTATTAATGGGTTTAAAATAAACAAATGTGACAAGTGTGTCTATGTTAAAAACACTGACCAAGGATATGTCATAGTTTGTCTTTATATGGATGACATGCTTATCATTGGAAGCAATCAAAATATGATCAAATCAATTAAGCAAATGCTGAATAAAAGATTTGATATGAAAGATATGGGGGTCACAGATGTAATATTAGGAATGAAAATTACTAAAACATCTGACGGATATGCATTATCTCAATCACATTATATTGAGAAAATTCTTGGTAAATTTATCAAGGATGATATGAATGTAGCTAGAACATCTGTAGACATCAGTCTTTATTTATCGAAAAATAAAGGTGATGCGGTGTCACAGTTAAAATACTCCCAAATCATTGGAAGCCTAATGTACCTAATGAATTGTACTCATCCTGACATAGCTTATGCAGTCAGTAAATTGAGTAGGTACACTAGTAACCCCAGAGAAGACCATTGGAAAGCGATCATTCGGGTCCTTAGATATCTAAGATTTACCCATGATCATGGTTTGAACTTTACTTGATATCCAACAGTACTTGAAGGTTATTGTGATGCCAATTGGATATCGGATACTAAAGATTCAAAATCCACTAGTGGATATGTCTTTACTCTAGGAGGCGCTGCTGTTTCTTGGAAATCCACGAAACAAACATGCATCGCACGATCCACAATGGAATCTGAGTTCATTGCTTTAGACAAAGCAGGAGAAGAAGCAGAATGGCTTCGTCACTTCTTAGAAGACATTCCAATGTGGCCAAAACCTGTGCCAACTATATGCATTCATTGTGATAGTCAATCTGCAACAGGCAGGGCACAAAATCATATGTATAATGGTAAGTCACGACATATTCGTCGTCGACATAATACCATAAGGCAATTGCTCTCAAATGGAATAATCTCAATAGATTATATAAAATCTAAAGAGAATATTGTGGATCCGTTAACAAAAGATTTGACAAAAGAGCAAGTGTATAGTTCATCGAAGGGGATGGGATTAAAGCCTATTACATAACAGTCATCATAATGGTAACCCTACTTATATGACTAGAGATCCCAAGAACTAAGTTCAAAGGGACAACTAAGTTATATGTGGCTCACCAGAAATCACCAGGGATTTAAAATTCCCTACCCATTCCTATGGTGAAAGTGATATGTGCAACATGTGTTATATGCAGGGGTCTGAGGATAAGCTTAGCTTTTAATGATTACTTATATCTTGATTTAGGCATAAAATCAAGACGAGTATAAGAGATACTCACAATAAGAACCACCTATATAAGTGTCGAACTGGGGCCAGTTCTATGAGAATGAAGAGGCTAAATTCTCTAGAAGCACTCATGAACAACCAGGAGCGTTTAAGGCCAAAATGAACACAACCGTGAGAACCACGATGTGTCAGAAGATATCTTGTGTGAAATCTGTTGTCTTGGCTTACACAAACGGCTGAACGATTCAAGGCATCGTGTCCATTGGTTAGCTAGTAAGTCCGATAGGTTATCACTAAGGAAGGTTCAAGGCCGAAAGCTATCTATCCTGATGCAAGATATTTTCGATTTATACTTTTCGACAAATTCTGCATATTGTTGCATTTCCGTTGTCATCAAATTCCATTCATGTGGGGGATTGTTAGAAATGGTTATGAAGTTTTGGGAAAATATGATTTTTCCTTAACTTTGGTCTATTTTTTAGGTGAGACCCATACGCCAAAGTTGGCGGGTCTAAGTGCTAATGCGTTCTATGTTGCATTGTGATTCACGTGGTATATTTGGTTGCTCAAAACCATTATCGGGTGAATGGAAAATTGAAGCCAAATTGAGCTCCATAAAAATGATGTTTTTGGTAAAATTTCCTAAAGGTTTGGTTTAAGGCTTGTTCCACATTGATTTGGTGGGCAAACTTTGAGTGGATTCATAAGGCATGGATTTGTAACTTGGGAAGGGCCCCAAGGGGCACCCCAAGTTTGTAGAAGGGAAAGATTATGGGTAAATTGGGCTAAACCCATTGGACCCAAAAATAAACATACTCGCACGCTCCGCCACTGTCCGTCCGTCCGGGAAGGCTAGGCTGGGCCTGGGCGCAGGTGCGTGGTGTGAGGTTGGGTTGGGTTTGTCCGGCCCAAAACCTAACTTTTTGGGCCAAAAACATTTGAATTTAATTTTATTTTTTGTAAAATATAATCTGTCTTCCATTTTTGAATTCAAATCTGTTTGCACCTCTTCAAATTTTGTACAGATTAATTCAAATCTATTTAGTTCAAATTCTATACAGTTTAAATTCAAATCTGTCCAGTGTACAGTTTCATATCTGTCTAACAGATCTAAATCTGTTCAAACCCAAAACAGTATTATCTGTTTGAAAATTAAACTAGATCTATCCGAACAGGTACCATATCGGTTCATTCAAATCTGTACAGCCACAAAATCATCCATAAATAAGACATGCCCTCATTTGGATTTTTCATTCGCAATTTTCGTACTTCTCCTCTACAATAAATCTCTGCATTTTGCTGCATTAAATTTCTGTGAGAAAGAGTGTAAACACTTAGTGTGTTCGTTATGCAAACAATTTGTAGTGCTGTTATTGTTTGCTGTTGATCATTTTATCCTGGGAGATAGACGTCTACATTCTGAAAGCACCGTGGAGAGGACGAATCTGTCTTAAGGACACAGTGTTAAACACTGGACTTGATCAGAAAATTTGTTCAACATATTAATTTGGTAAGTAATTAATTTATTTTCTATTTTATTATTTTTTTTCTGTTTCAGATTTTTATTTTGTTTTTGTAACAAAATAAAAATCTATTTTGTTGATTTTATTTTGATTTTTGTAATCAAACAAATTCTCGCATTTCCTTTATTTCTTCTGTATTCCGTTTGTTGTTAAGTACACAAACAGAATTTATTTTAAAAAATACAGTGAAGATTATCCAATAGATATATATATATATATGTATATAGCAAATTTTCGTTTTGATTTCTAACAAAGAACAAAAACTCGATTCAACTAAAATATTTGACTTAATAGAGCCATTTTTCCAAAAATGACACCGAATATTGAAATTGCTTCATAAAATTTGAGTAATTGCTTAAGCCATGTAATGGTACTAACGGTACCAGATGGAACGGGTCGGACTGATTCACACTTCTTGCACCGTTGTCCTTGTACTGAGCCCGCAGGGAAACCTGCACAAGAGTTCAACAAGGAATGGGAAGTCCCCCAACGAACCCTCTGACGAACAAGTTAGAGGAGTGAGAGTAATGGATTGTAGAGATGGGGTGGTGATAGAAGACTAAAACCTTTTCTTCGTCTTAGAGGCCAGCTTATATCCTTTGCTCATCATTTCCTTGTCTACTCCGAGCCGTCATGTTGGCCGAAAGTCTATGTTCTAGCTCGCCTTGTTCATGGTGAGGATGTTCTATCCCGACATGAAGGGTTATCATAATAAATGCTACAGGGGAACTCATTAATAGCTGATGTGTGATGCAATAACTTTGTAGGATCTTTGTCTACTGATGTGGCTAATTCTTCACTTACCAAGTGTTTAGATGTCATTGACGCTTGGTGTAGCGTTGGGTTCCAAGGACGTTGAGCTTTAATATTGGAGTCGTGGATTGGGCCTTAAGTGGTGGGCCATATCCTTAATGGGCTTACCCATGTCAGTAGTCCCCCATTTCCAAGTGCAGCTTTAGTCCAACGAAGGGAATAAAGAAGAAAACAGGGGTTGTGAGAGGTCGTCAGAGAAAAGACTGTCGGGGAATTGGGCCGACCGCGAAGGGGGACCAAGCGAGAAGGTTGATTGTGAGGAAGACCGACCGCGAGGGTCAACAGAGCGAGAAGGTCGACTGGGAGGAGGGCCGACCGCTAGGGGTGATTGAGTGTGAAGGCCTACTGAGAGGAGGGCTGACTGCTAGGGGTGACCGAGTGAGAGGGTCGATTGCGAGGAGAACCAGCCGCGAAGGGTGATCGATCGAGAAGGTCGATTGAGAGGAGGGCCGACCGCTAGGGGTGATCAAGTGTGAAGGCCGACTGAGAGAAGGGCCGACCGCTAGGGGTGACCGATCAAGAGGATCGATTACGAGGAGGACCGACCGCGAAGGGCGATCGAGCGAGAAAGTCGATTGAGAAAAGGGCCGACCGCTAGGGCAGACCAAGTGTGAAGGCCGACTAAGAGAAGGACTGACCGCGAGGGGCGACCGAGCAAGAAGGTCGATTGGGAGAAGGGCCGACCGCGAAGGGTGACCAGATGAGAAGGGAAAGTGGCGGTGTGTGGGGCTCGAGGAGTGGCGGGGCACGTGTTGATGTGAAGGGGAAGGGACAGGGTAGGGGGGCAGTGGATCGTGGTCATATACGTGGCATAATTCTTTAAATGGGGGAGGTGACGCGTTGGTAAGAAGTGATGGGACGCGATAATATAGGACAGTGAAAAGGCGCGTTTGAAAGAATTTTTTGAAAATTTTCAAACTGGCGAGATTTAATCGTGACCCTTGGAATATAGGCAAACCTTGGGCGTTTAGGGTTATTCGCTTTACCTACCTTTTCACACAAAACCAATACATCCCAGACGTAAACTCATTTGTTTCGAGTGATACCCCTCTACAACACTTTGCAAACTTCCTAGTGCTAGCGTCTGAAGCTATACGCAAATACATAGGAGAGATGGCTCGAGATGAAGTGCCAACCATGAGACTAGATTCATTGGGGGACGACGACGCAGTGGAGTTGGCGGAGCAGTACAGGGCGGAGAAGTACAGGGCGGAGAAGCGGGCAGGAAGTGAGGTGAAGCCCACAGGGCGACCCCGTCTGTCCACGCTGATAGCGGCTATAAAGCCAATTAGTCAAGTAGAGCCGGACCATTGTTATACGAAGGCCGACAAATCGACGTTTATCGCGGAGGAGTTGGAGGTGGTGCGTGAGAGGTATCAGATTCCCACGGAGATAGAGTTAAAATTGCCGACGTCGAAGTAGGGGCCATCCGACGCCCGACCGATGGAGTTTGCCCTTTATGAAGAGGCGTTAAAGGGAGGGTTGAGGTTGCCGCTCCCACAGATAGTAGTGGATGTACTAAACTGGCTGGGGGTGGCGCCGGGTCAGCTGATACCTAATGTGTGGAAGATATTAATGGCCTGCGCAAATGCGTGGCCGCAGGCGAACGAGGGAGTTACGATGACAGTGGATGAGTTTTTTGCTTGCTACAAGGCATCGGGCCAACAAGAAACTTGGGTGACCTTACAGGCGGTAGCGGGTAAGGGCCTAGTGGCGGGGTTGCCATCGTCAGTGAAGGGCTGCAGGCCACGATGGTTTTACGTGTCAGCGAATGAAGGAGTGGGGGTGTGCACAATATGGAGGGTTCCGACCAAGTCAGTAGAGCCAAAGTTGGAGGGAGAGGCAGAGGAGAGGGTGAAAAGGTGAAGGCGTGGAGAGAGAAGGAGGGCGCCAAGTGGGACGACCTTGTTCAACCCTCAGCCTTGTTTGCCTCGAGGTTGGGACCGCAGCCGACCGGCGGAGACCTTGCCCCGGCAGAATTGGAGGCGAGGAGGAAGAAGCAAGAGGCGGAGGATAGATCGACCTTCGCTAGGGCTGATAAATACAAAGAGTCACAGTTAGGCCATCCGCCTAGACCGGTTATAAGGGAGCGAATTGGATCGTGTCCCAAGCTGTTGGGGGATAAGGACTTGGGCGGGTTTGAGCCATTACCGCCCCCAGTGGATCCATTGAAGGAAAAAAGCAAAAAGGAGGTGGAGGCGGTGTTAAAGAAGAAGAAGAAGAGAGCAGAGAAATGGGAGGAGGGGCCAGCGTTGAAAAGGATAAAGGAGGGAATGGCAGAGGGAACCCCAGAAGTGGAGTTGAAGAAAACAAGGAAGGGGGCGGAGAGTGCCATGGGCTCTGGTGCACAAGTGGAAAGTGACGCGACTGGGTCCGAGCAGGGGGCAGAGCAACTGCCCAAGGGGGGTCTTGTGCCTCAGGGAGAAAGAGGGGAGGCCAGGTTGAAGACTGCCATATACCACGCGCGGGCAGTGTCTAGTCGACTGGTGAAAGAAGGAGGCGAAGCCAGGATGGCAGCAGACTGGCTCTTGGGAGTAGTGGAGGACGCGGCTGTGCGCTCAATGGCGAGTTTTACAGAGGTCGAACTGCTGAGGGGGACTTTGCTCGGCCCATATGGAGGCGACGACTTTGGCAGGGGCCTTGCTGAGGAAAATGGCATGTGCAAAAGGGGAGATGGAGCCACTAAAGGTTCAGCTGAAGGTGGTGAAGGCGCAGCTAGACAGTTTAAGAGTGGAGACTGGAGGTTGGAGGAAAGCCGCGCAGAGTGCGTAAGCGAGGGGGCTAGAGTGTGCCCAAAAGGCAAAACAGATAGAAGTGTTAGCGATGGTGCAAGGTTATTCGGCAGAGCGTGCTAGTGCCGAGCTTCTCGCGACCAAGTCAGAGCTGGAAATGGAACGCCGCAAGGTGGTGTCGTTGGAGTTCAAGCTGGCTGGCGAGAAGAAGCAACTAGAGTTGGTCCGACAAGCCTGCACCACCGCCAATGAGAGGTTTGAAGAGGCAATGACCAGTAATGAGGATCTGCGCGCTCAGTTAATAAAGGAAATGGAAGAAGCAGATCAGCGCATCGCTGAGTTGGAGAAGGATCTAGCGGAGGAAATGGCCAGACTGGGGTCTAAGAGAGCGGCATACCCCGACCTGTGCAAGGGGGCGGTGGAGCAATTCAAAGAGTCTGCTGAATTCCAGATAGCCATCGACGCTACAGTCGCCAGGAACTTGGCAAGGGAGGGGGATAAGGGGGCTGGGCTATCGAGAGCGGCCGCTAGAAATAGAAGTAAGGAAGAAGTGATCCAAAGCTTCTAGCGGTCGGATTTCTACAAGCACGAGATGGCTGAGTTTTGGGACAGCGGTTGGAAGACCTTTAAACATAAAGCGAAAGAGTTGTTCCCAGACATAGATTTCAGCCGTGTGAGGATAGACGAAGACAACATTGCCCAAACCCTCCTGGACGAGGGGATTAAGGAAGAGGATCTGGCCTCTAGTGAGGAAGAGTGATCCATGTAAAACTTCTGTGTTTTTGTGTTTTGTTTATTTTTTGTTTTGTGTAATTTCTGTAGTGAATTGTATGTGATTGGAGGTTTGTAAATAAAATAACGAGTTGTGATTGGAAGTTTGCAATTTCTATTGTTGTTAGTTCTTATGAGTTGTAGATTTCAAAATAATGAAAATGGCAAAGCAGAATTTAATGAAAAATGGGTGTGAAAGTAAGACTTGTGCATGAATTGTGAGACTTGCTAGTATGTTGGGATGTAAGAGGTTTAGAAATGGGCAGCCATTCTAACTTGTGAGAAAATCATCACGCAAAAATGTTAAAAAATGGGCATACACTAAAATGCTAAGAGTGTTAGAAATAGAAGATTGGCTTTGGTAACTATGGACCTGGATTTTATCTGAATTAAAAATGTAGAATTAAAAATGTGAAGAATGATAAGAGATGTCGTAGTATGGACCTGGATTTTAACTAAGTCTGGAAACCATGCTGTAACACGAAATTACGGAAATGGACCGGCCGGACTCCTTATTCGTGCTCAGTCTGGCTGGGCCCTTCAATGCTCCGTCTGGCTGAGGCATTAGTTAACTAGGTCTGGCAGAGCCCTTCGTGCTCAGTCAGGCTAAGGCTTTAATTAACTCGGTCTGGCAAAGCCCTTCGTGCTCAGTCTTGTTGAGGCTTTAATTAACTCGGTCTGGCCGAGCCCTTCGTGCTTAGTGTGACTGAGGCTTTAATTAACTCGGTCTAGCCGAGCCCTTCGTGCTCAGTCTGGCTGAGGCTTTAATTAACTCGGTCTGGCCGAGCCCTTCATGCTCAGTCAAGCTGAGGCTTTAGTTAACTCGGTCTGGCCGAGCCCTTCATGCTCAGTCAGGCTGAGGCTTTAGTTAACTCGGTCTGGCCGAGCCCTTCGTGCTTAGTCTGGCTGAGGCTTTAATTAACTCGGTCTAGCCGAGCCCTTCGTGCTCAGTCTGGCTGAGGCTTTAATTAACTCAGTCTGGCCGAGCCCTTCAGGCTCAATCAGGCTGAGGCTTTAGTTAACTAGGTTTGGCCAAGCCCTTCGTGCTCAGTCAGGCTGAGGCTTTAAGTAAGTCAGTCTTGATTAAGTCATTATTGAAACACAACACAGATAACGGAGATATAAGTTCATTGGCGCTTAATCGCGTAGCCTATTGATCACAAATTTAGACCATGTATGAAAATGAAAAAAACAACCAAGTGTGTGGGCTGTCAAAAAGAACATATAGCAATTGATCAGTACAAAAGTAGGACATGACACTTTACTAGAAGTAAAGCTTCAAGTGCTCGGCGTTCCACGGATGAGGGAGGTCTCGGCCTTCCATATCCTGAAGTCAGTAAGTGCCCGAGTGAGGTCTGGCCTTGACCACATAAGGTCCTTCCCACTTGGCTGCCAGCTTGCCCTCGGCCGGATTTTTGGTGGTAAGAGTTGCTTCACGCAAAACTAGGTCCCTCACAGCGAACTCCCTCGATCGGACTTTGCAGTTGTAGTGTGTTCTCATTTTCTGTTGATATGAAGCCCGTCTGACAGCAGTGGTCTCTCGGAGCTCTTCAATCAGGTCTAAGTCAGCCCGTCACAACTCTTCGGTTAGTTCTGGATTCGGGTACAAGACCCTTGGAGTTGGCAGGCCGATTTCCACTGGGATCACTGCCTCAGCGCCATATGTTAAGCGAAAGGGGGTCTCTCTAGTGGGAGTTCGGGCAGTAGTGCGGTAGGCCCAAAGTACGTTTGGCAATTCCTCAGCCCAGAGTCCCTTTGCGGCTTCCAGCTTAGTTTTAATGATCTTCAGGAGAGAAAGGTTGGTAACCTCAACTTGTCCATTGGCCTGGGGGTGACCTGGGGAAGAGAAACATGGTTGAATGTGAAGCTCTGCACAAAATTTCTTGAACTTGGCATTGTCGAATTGCTTGCCATTGTTTGAGATAATGGCTTGAGGGATTCCAAATCGGCATACGATCGACTGCTAGATGAATCGGGTTATGTTCCGTTCAGTGATTGTGGCGAGAGGTTCCACCTCCACCCACTTGGTGAAGTAATCAATGGCAACGATAGCAAATTTGGTTTGTCTCCTACCGGTGGGCAACGGGCCGACTAAGTCAATCCCCCATTTGGTGAATGGGTAGGGATTAGAAAGTGTGATCAGTTCTATAGGAGGAGCATGGAGGATGTTGGCAAAGAGCTGACATTTATCACATTTAAGCACGAATTTAGTGGCGTCCTGGTTGAGAGTAGGCCAGAAGTAGCCGGTGCGAAGTATTTTATGGGCTAGTGACCTGGCACCCGAATGATTACCACATACACCCTCATGGACTTCCCTCATCACATAGGTCGCTTGAGCAGAATTGAGGCATCTGAGGTATGGTCGTAAAAATCCACATTTGTATAGGAGGCCACTAATGAGGATGTAATTGGATGACCGGGCCCTGACTTTGGCGGCCTGCTATTTGTTGTCTGGCAACTCCCCACTGGACAAAAATAGAAGGGCGTCTGCCGCCCATGGGATATGTTCATTTTGGAGGAAATGGACCTCCTCCTGGTTTGGTGAAATGGCCGGGTGGGGCAGGTATTCAAGGCAGACGCCATGGCTGAGGTCTGATTGCTCGGCCAAAGCTAATTGAGTCATTTCATCTGCCTTGGAGTTTTCCAACCGAGGGATGTGTTTGATATAGAAAGTGTTGAAAAGGCGAACAGGGGGGAGTGCAATATCCTTGTAACTCGCATTGTGTCTTCCTTTGCATCGAATTCTCCTGTAATTTGTCTGACAATTAGTTGAGAATCGCTGAACACCTGGATATGGCTTACACCGATGTCGCGGGCTAGGCGAAGGCCTGCTATCAAGGCTTCATAGTCGGCCTCATTATTGCTTGCGTCGAACATGAAATGGAGAGGACACTTGAAATAACCACCCTCGGGAGCGGTGAGGATGAGACCAGCCTCACTGCGTTCTTTGCGGGACGATCCATCGACATTGAGGGTCCAAGAGTGGAGATCTTCTGCCTCAGCGTTGAATTGCCTAGGCGGGGAGGAGGGGTGCTTGGAGTGGGATTGGTGAATTCCAAGATAAAATCGGCGACAGCCTGCCCTTTGATCGCTGTTCGAGGTCGGTAGGAGATTTCAAATTGGCTGAGCTCGATAGACCATTGCATAAGTCTGCCGGGCAACTACGGTTGTTGCATTATTTTCTTCAAAGGTTGGTCAGTGAAGACCACTATGGGGTGAGCTTGGAAGTAAGGTCGGAGTCGTCTTGACGCTATGACCAAGGCCATTTTTTCCAACAATGGGTAGTTCTGTTCTGCTCCCCTGAGAGCCCGGCTAATGTAATAGACCGGACGCTGGACTGAGCCGTCCTTCCTGATGAGGGTTACGCTAACTGCGGTGGTCGATACGGCTAAATAGATAAAAAGGGGCTCACCTGTGAGCGCCTGAGAGAGCAGCGGGGGGTTGGCCACGCACTGCTTCAATTGTTGAAAAGCCTCTTCGAATTCGGTCGTCCACTCAAAAGCCTGCCGAAGGACTTTAATGAAAGGGAGGCACTTGTCTGTTGCGCGGGAAATAAAACGATTGAGGGCAGCGACTCTACCCGTAAGCCTTTGAACCTCTTTAACTGTTCTAGGAGACTGCATTTCTATCAGGGCCTTGATCTTTTCAGGGTTGGCCTCGATACCCTGCTGACTGACCATGAAACCCAAGAATTTTCCCGATCCGACGCCGAAGGCACATTTCTCCGGATTCAGCTTCATTTGATACTTACGTAGGGTGTCGAAGGTCTCCCGCAAGTCTATCAAATGATCGGATGAGAGTTTGCTCTTGACAAGCATGTCCTCAACGTACACTTCCATGTTCCGACCTATCTGGTGATGAAAAATGGCATTGACCAACCGTTGGTAGGTTGCTCCGGCATTTTTCAATCCAAATGGCATGACACGATAGTGATAGGTTCCCCGGTCAGTGATGAAGGAGGTATGTTGCTGGTCGGACGGGTGCATCAGAATTTGATTGTAGCCAGAGAAGGCGTCCATGAAACTGAGCATTTGATGTCCAATCATGGCGTCGACAAGCAGATCTATGCGAGGAAGGGGATAACTGTCCTTGGGGCAAGCTCGATTGAGGTCAGAGTAGCCGACACAGAGTCGCCATTTGCTGTTGTGTTTACGGACCAAAACCATATTTGATAGCCATTTGGGGTAGTCCATCTTCTTGACAAACTGTGCCTCCAGTTGCTTATCTACCTCAGAAGCAATAAGAGCATTGTGTTCCGAGTGAAAGATGCGTTGCTTTTGACGGAAGGGTCGGAAATGGGGCTCGATGCTGAGACGATGGGTGATGAAGGAGGGGTCAATACCCGGCATGTCGGAATGGGTCCAGGAAAACACATCATTGTGCTCAATCAGCAGAGTTGTAAGATCGACCTTGGCTTGGAGGGAGAGGTGGCTGCCGATCTTGGCTGTTTTTGTTGGGTTGGTGAGGTCGATGGGGACTTCAACAAGTTCTTCCACTGGTTCCCCTCTGACTATCTTATCTTCGTCTCTAACGTCGAGTCCTTCGATGATCATAGTCTCCTTCAACTTGACCTCTTTGAGTGAAGCGACATAACATTCTCTGGCCACAGTCTGCTCTCCCCTGACGATGCCAACTCCTAGGTCGGTAGGAAACTTCATGGCCAGATAGTACGTAGAGGTAATAGCTTGAAAAGCGTTAAGGGCAGTGCGGCCGAGTATGATGTTGTAAGCAGAGGGACAGTCGACAACGAGGAAAGTGAGCAACTTAGTGGTCTATCAGGGGTATTCTCCAATGGTAATGGGAAGGTCGATGGAGCCGATAAAGGTCACTATATCTCCAGTGAAGCTGACTAGTGGGGTTTGGAGAAGGGACAAACTTTCTTCCCCGACCTTGAGCTGGCGATAGGCGCTAAGGAAGATGATGTCTGAAGAGCTACCATTGTCGACAAGCACCCGTTTGACTTTATAATTGGACAAGAGGGCAGAGATGACGAGGGGTTCGTCATGGGGGTAACGGATGCCTGTACAATCGGCCTTCGTAAAGGTGATGGGCTCCATCCACTGCTTGGGGTGTTTGATGGGACGGTCCAATGTCACGACCTCCTTATCGGCGCCCTGTCGGATTTTTCTAAGTTCTGCTCATTGAGTCGAACGAGAGGGTCCACCACATGCCAGCCTGCCAGCAATAACTCTGATCTCTCCAACCGGAGGGGCAGGGTTGCCTTGTGCTTGGGGTTGCTGTGGGGGTCGATCATTGCCTTGGTTAGGTTGAGCAGGTCGTCGAGAAGGAGTGTATTGATGGTTGTTTCTGGTAAGTTTGGTCCTTGGCCGTTGGTGAGGGCTGGCCGCCATGAACCGACTGAGACACCCCTGGAGTATCAAGCTCTTGACCTGGTCTTTAAGGTTAACACACTCCTCGGTATTGTGACCGTGGTTCTGGTGGAAACGGCAGTATTTGGACTGGTCTCGCCGGTTAGAAGGAGACCGCGATGGTTGGGGCCATTTAAGGGGACAATCTCGTTGGATCTGGTTCAAGACTTGTTCCATGGGGGAATTGAGGGGAGTGTACTGCTCGAACCGGCCGGGCGGTCGGGTAGGTACCGATCGGTTGGCTTGAGCAGGTCGGTCGGTATACTGAGGTGTTTGTTGTGTGTACTAGGTGGTTCTGGTTTCAGAGTCCTTTCTCCTCTCTCTAGGGGTAGGGTTTTTGGTAGTGGAGTCTTGTCGGGCGGCTATGGAATCTTCGGTGTTCATATATTTTTGGGCTTTGGAGAGGAGGGTGGCTATGGAGGTTGGAGGGTTTTTGGAGAGGGAGAAAAGGAAATCGAATGATCGTAGACTGGCCATGAAAGCCGTGAGAATGACCTTGTCATCGTTTTCCGCCACTTGCAAGGCTTCGGTGTTGAAGTGGGTGACAAAGCTACGCAGCAACTCCCCCTCCGTCTGACGGATGTTGAGGAGTTGAGTTGTCAGACGACGCTGGCGCTGGGCACCAATGAAGTGGTTGAGGAATAAGTCACTTAGGTGCTGAAAAGTAGAGACAGAGTCTGTTGGCAGCTGGCTAAACCACAGTCGGCCACGGGGAAAGCCCGACACATGATCTCATTAGGGAATGTATGGAGAGCCATCAGGGTCCGGTAAGTTTCCAAGTGGTCAACCAAGTCTGTTGTACCGTCGAAAAAGTCGATCGAGGGCATTTTGAACTTAGGGGGTAGGGGTTTGTTCCTAATGGAGGCAACGAACGGTGAGTTGGCTGTGGTGGAGGGTTGATTCTGTATGTTCTGCATGACTCCTTGAAGCTGGAGTTTCATGGCTTGAAGTTCTATATCCCAAAGAGGAACGTGGTCACCTCCAGAGTGCAATGGAGGCTGGACACTACTGGCCTCTCCCTCGGGGGCCAGTGCTTGGGCCGATAGATATGGAGGGTTCATAACTGGGGGAAGGGGTCACAAGCCCTCTAAATTGGGTGGATGGGATTGTTGGATGGGATGGGTCGGGGCTCGTTCTCGGTTGGGTGGGACATCTTGAGGTGGTGGAGGAGGAATGGGAAGGTCTCTTTGAAGCAAAGCATTGATCAGGGCTTGGTTTTGTTCGGCTAAGCGATTAATGCTGTTGGTAAGCTCTGTGAAATACTGCGATGGGTTGTTTGGGTTAGGAGGGTCGGCTTGGGGGTCAGCAACGTTGTATTGAGAAGCCATGGATCTAGTTGTGACCATCTACCTTAGTGGGTGGCAGATAGGGATTATCAGGAACGGGTCTCCGGCGACAATGAGCACAATTGCCACACGGAGCAAAAAGGTTCCCACAGACGGCACCAACTGATGGTATTGATGGTACCAGATGGAACGGGTCGGACTGATCCATGCTTCTTGCATTGTTGTCCTTGTATTGAGCCCGCAGGAAAACTTGCACAAGAGTTCAACGGGGAATAGGGAGTCCCCCAACGAACCCTCCGACGAACAAGTTAGAAGAGTGAAAGTGATGGATTGTAGAGATGGGGTGGTGATAGAAGACTAAAACCTTTTCTTCGTCTTAGAGGCCTGCTTATATCCTTTGCTCATCATTTCCTTGTCCACTCCGAGCCATCATGTTGGCCGAAAGTCTATGTTCTAGCTTGCCTTGTTCATGGTGAGGCTGTTCTGTCCCGACGTGAAGGGTTATCGTAATAAATACTGCAGGGGAACTCATTAATGGCTTATGTGTGATGCAATAACTTTGCAGGATTTTTGTCTGCTGATGTGGCTGGTTCTTCACCTACCAAGTGTTTAGATGTCATTGGCGCTTGGTATAGCGTTGGGTTCCAAGGACGTTGAGCTTTAATATTGGAGTCGTGGATTGGGTCTTAAGTGGTGGGCCATATCCTTAATGGGCTTACCCATGTCACCATGTAACATGTGTGGATTTGACGGAGGTGGATTAGTGAAAAGCTACATTTTATGCTTTAACAAAACTATTTTTTGAATCTAGGTTTGAAGGTTTTGGATCTGAACACTTCATGTTGTTGGTGATGAAATTTGGTGATGGTTTGTGGTTAAGAAGATGATGAATCTAGAGTGTGTGGTGGCGGTGGGGACTAATGATGGTAATGGTGTGGTAGTGATGGTTGTTTGGTTGAGAGATGAGAGCGGGTAGTTCGGGCGAGAGAGGAAACTATAAATGGTGAGTTTGGATCTATAATTTGAAATTAACGGCCAAATTGTAATTTTTTAACTTTTTCCGTTTAAATATAACAACGAGGGGCAAATTGATCATGATTTAAATAAGTGAGGTGGTAACTTGACAATATCAAAAGTTCGAGTATAAAATTGATTAGAGGGATATAGTTTAGAGGGGGAAATGAAATTTTGTTTGAACAAAACAAAAAAAAATGTAGCTACATTTTCTCATTATCACGTTTAGATAAGTAGGAAAGTAAAACATATCAGAGAGATATAAACAAGATTTATTTTTTTTCTTTAAGGGATAATCTTAGTATTATAAATATTTCATAATTAATGGACATGTTCCTTATTAAATCTTACCACTTTTGGTAAAAAATAAAAAGGAGACTTATGTGTAAGTACTAATAGGTAGACTTATTGTCCAATAAATCCTATGATAATTAATAGCTTTTTTCATCATACACTATTAAAAATTGTTACTAATTGTTAATTTTCAGCGACAATTTGAAAATTACCACAAAAAAGTCACTAATTATAAGTTTTAGTGACATTTTAAAAAAATCGTCACAACAAAAGGTCACTAATTTTCAACTTTCAACGACAATTTAAAATTGTCACAGACAAATGTCACTAATTATAAGTTTTTAGCGATAATTTATAAAAATTGTAACGAAAAGAAGTCACTAATTGTCAATTTTTAGTGACATGTAAAAAATTAAAAAAAATTTATTTTTAGCAACGATTTTATTAGGAGTTATTTTCAATAGTGCTTGATGAAAATTAAGTCTAACTATTATGACCTATTAATAGTTTACCCAAAATAAAATAGACAAATAAGAAAATATTTTTTTTCACCATTTATTACCAAATTTATAAACTAAATATAAAAGAGAGTTCTCTTTTTTCATTGTTGTTCACCAAATTACTCAGTCCAAACCAAGTGTAAGTTCACTGACAGTTGCTTTCACCTCTCTCACACGCGCCTCTATTGATTTCAAGGCATGTAAGTTCCAAATTCAATTGATTTGTCATCTTTTCATTGGATCTTGCTATTGATTTGTGATTTGCTATATATGAATGACAAATAAAGATGAATATGACTACCACATAGTCATTCTACAAATAAAGATGAATATGCAAAGCAGAGTCATTGAGTACCCATTTTGCTCTATCTCAATATTAAACTCTTGTCACTCTCTCTCTCTATCTCTTTTTGTTTTTTTTTTATTTTATTTATTATTTTATAGATACAAACATATGTATACATATGCATATATTGTTTGGCATGTGTTTGGTTGATTTGGTTGTTGCAGATCCTGCTTGAGGAAAGGAAGAAGGGGTTTGGGGGTGGGGATGACAGAAATTCAGGTACTGAATTTATTAAATTTAACAGATTATTTTGCATAATATTCTTCATATATATTACACTAATCAATTAATAGGTTGAAAGCGGTTTGATTAGGGATAGCAAATTTATCAATTTGTTATCTACGATTTTATTATAATTTTATCGTTAAATCGCATCAAACCACACCGCACACACCCCTAGCATGGAGTATTACTCCAAGAACATTAGATAATTTCTCACAAAATAAACAAAAAAAAAAAAAAGTAAAAAGAATTCAGAAAATATTATCTATGTTAGGCAAAACCTTCCTTGTCAACCAACTATACAAAATAGGCTAATAACCAAAACAATAATAATATTACTACCTTAAGCCTATATAGAGGCATCTATAAAGTATGAACACCTCTCTAGAGGTCACATATAGATGTCGGACATGGGAGGAAGTGACCCTGGGGACACACAGTGTCCTATTTATTTATTATAATTATTTAAATCATTAGAGTAACATACCCAAAGTTAATAAATTTAATGAGAATAAATATATAACATATAATAAATTTGTAAAATTATATATTGGGCATGTGTCCTTTGCATTTCATATCTTCTATTTTTTAAAATTTTAACTATTCATGCATCTATAAATCTCTATCTATGCTTCTTAGGTCATTCTACTCTTGTAAAGGTCCTCTTGTAAAATGCTCCTAATAAGCCACATCAAGCACAATCGAACTGAACACCACGAATTCTGCTTTGCTTAACCACCCTGCCTCCCCAATCCCCACCAACTACACAAAATACCTTCACATCTCTATGAAATACCCAATCCCTTTTTGGAAAATTCCTCCTCAACCCAACATCTCAAAAGCCATCTCTACACACACCCCTAACATAATCTACCATCAAGGCTTCCTTATCAAACCTAAGAAGCACGGACACTCCCGAGGTGGAGTGTCAACACTCAGTCAATTGCTACCCAACAGGTATTGTATTATTTGTTTATTTTTTAAAATTTGGACACACTTTGAACAGTTGAACAAGCGTATTAATCACCTACAAATAACGATTTGTTTTTGTAAGATAAGTACCTAGTCACACAATGATAAATGAAAAACAAAGTAGATTTATACAAATTAATACCTCCTTTTGACCTCAAGAGTTAGAGTTTTGTTATTCTGTATTTATCAGTGAATAAGATATTTATATAAATGACATATAATAACTATCTAAACTATGCATTTTGTGTCTCCCTACATGTCACGTCTTGCATATTTTAAAAGCTTTTGTGTCGCCTGCCCGTATCTATGACTCTTAGTTGTCAACAACAAGAAGAAAATAGCAAGAAAGGCCCTATCAAGAGCCCCTTCTCAACACCACTTGTGTTTCCAAAACTTCACTCCATCCCCTTTAGATGTTATTAAAAAAAGTTTTACAATGACCTATGGTAGACAAATTTCTCTTCTACAAATAAATTTCCAAGATGCATATTTTTCAGTTCTTCAAACTACAGCACTTTTTATTTATCTTCTGCTGTCTGCATTTTCAAGCGTCAATTTTTAACTTTCCAAAACCTATCTTGCCCTCTTAATATTGCTAAAAGTCTTTGTTCCTCCTAATAAATTCTGAGATTGCACTCTTAAGCCATGACACCTAGCTAGAATGATAACAGTATACTCTTTATGTCATGACATGTAGCTAGAATCCTGTTGTGTGAATAATTAGAAAAAAGAAAAGTAACGTAGAACCAGTTTGGTTATAATAAAAATTCACAATTGATCAATGCATCTCCTAAAGCCGATTGAAACTAGATGAATTATTTGTGTGAACTACAGATAATGTTAAAAAAAAAAAAATACTTAGAATGATTGCAGAATAAAAGATCAGAAAAAGAAATAGAACATAGTGCAATGATGTTACAACAAAGGAGTGGATGATCTTATTATATTTGTCTAATCAAACATTACATAGTTATTAAAAATAACAAGGCATACTAAGAGAAATCCACACATGTTGTCTTGGTCAACAACAACAATAATAATAAAACATAAGAAAGAGCCATGCTGATTTTGGAGGGAGAGAAGGAGATGCCATTTTTTCTCTTTTCATGCAGTAAAAAACCAACCAAACGAAAATAAAAACCAACAGTGACTAGAGAGGTATTCATCAGACAATTTCAATTTTGTATTTTCCAATCCCCTGCAATTGAATTTCCTTCAACCGTATGTGTTGGCAGTAAGACCAAAATCTATCAACTTCGATGCACATCTATATTTCCTATGACAAAAAATGCAACAAACATTAACAATGGAAAGCACTAAAATAAAAATAAAAAACATATCATATTAAAAATACTAAAAAAATTGTTTCAGATTTTAGAGCTTTTAGAGAAAATACTTTTAAATGTTTTAGAGAGAAACCTTGACAAAAGAAATTTGTTGTCTTTAGCATCGTGGAACCTGAATTGGAGTTCATCCAAGTTTCAAATCCAAGAATGAATTATGTTCCCTAAATTGGATTTATAGTGGTTAAATCAAGTTCATCTATAATATCAAAACATGTCAAGAGAAATTATTCATGAACCGACAAATTAATTGTATAGCATGAAAATTTATGGAGCAGACCTCAAATTGACATTTTTGGCGTTTTGAGCTTTACTCAGACCTTTGTCTTTCACGTGTGACTTGGAAATCTTGAAGACTATAGGTTTTGTAGTATAATCCTCCAGACTTGAACGAGAACTTGATATCGGGTATATGCTGAATAATCCAATAGTCTTCTCCTTCTTCCGGTTGCATTCTACCTAAGAACTTTATTGGCATATCATAAAAGGAAAGGGCTGCGAGTCTTTTCAGGTGGTGGAAGCCATAGGGTACCTCCTTCAGTTGCGGGCTAGGCCCAATCCATAGTTCTTCAAGAAGAGGCAACGCTCCATCCTCTATTACCATGGAATTCAATCGCTTCAAGCCTTGTAGATATAACACCTTAAGTTTTTGAAACCCTCCAACCTCAAAATGCAAACTCTGTCCATCATAACCCTGATAGATATCAAGCTTTAGTAAATTAGGCAACACTTGAAGGGATTTTATTGCATTAGCGGTCAAACCTGAAAAGTGTAGACGTATTACGAATAGATGCTGTAGTTTTGGGATCCAATCTGGCAACGTCACTAAATAACCCCCCATGTAGAGACGTTCAAGATATTCAGGTGGTGAAGAAAGAGAATGTATATCCATAATCTCATCTTCACTTTTAGCCCGTATCCCCAAAACCCTAAGGTGTTTCATCTTCTCAATGGCAGCACAAAGAGCCGTCCCATTTTCTCTTCTCACTTTGGAAAGGCTAAACTTCCTCAACTGCCTCAAATTTTCCAGCTCTTTAATAACAAGGTTGCCCCATTCTTCTTCTTCTTCATGTGCCGCCACACCCCACAACTTTTGCAACTGTTCTAAACGCCCTATCCCTCCTTTTATCTTCACTCCTCTTATAGTATCCAAACTCATATCAATATCATAGTTATAAAAAATGCTTAGAAGATGTCGCAACTTATGGAGCCTATTGATCTCGATTGGTAGCTCAAGCACGAGAGAGCAACTCAAATTCAAAGTTTGCAGGTTTTGTAGCTTACCAATAGACTTTGGAATTGTCTTCACACTTGTATTCTTCACACTTAGGTATTGCAAATGAAGTAGATTCCCCACTTCTTCATGTAGTTGATCTAGAGGAGCATCTTGAAGATCTAGTACTTTTAAAAGCTTGAAATTTGCAGCTAGTTCACGCAACAAGGACTTGTTTGGCAGCTCTCCCACTGCAAAAAGAAAAAAAGAACGAATTCGGGAAATATGTGTGCTTTCCTGAACCTTATCCATTCTGTTCTTCATATGCATTGATAGTCGTCGACTTTGATTATTGGGACTTGAATCCTCGTCTGCTAAAACATGGCAGAAACTCAACTCCTCGGACTTTGAGAGGATGATCTCACGCACTACATCATGAACCCGACAATTCTTAACTCTTCCATTAATTTTTGTACTTGACACTTGAACCAAGTTTCTAAGGATGAGCTCAATCAAGTATTCTTCTGCAACTTCTTCCAATGTTTTGCCTTTTTGTTCTTCAATGAAACCCTCAGCCATCCAAAGTCGAACTAGTCTTCCACAATTGATAGAATAATCCTCGGGTATTATACCGAAGTACAAGAAACATGGTTTGAGGAAGTAAGGCAAATTGTGGTAACTAAGCAACACAATTTTTTTGATGCTTGTAAGATTAGGATTCCTTTCCAACTCAGAGCCAAGGCTATCATAGAATTTTTGCCATTCGGATACAACCCTATTTTTAGTGGACAACAGACCGCCTATTGCCACAATTGCAAGCGGTAATCCTTCACATTTTCTAACAATCTCACGAGATACTTTCTCCAATTCGGAGGGACAAACACCCCCAAAGTCCCATTGGAAGGCTTTCATACAAAAGAGTCTCCAAGCCTCATTTTCAGGTAGGGATTGAATCTCATAGACATAATCAAGTGAAGATTCTTTGCAAAAACTAGCAACTTCTTTGTTGCGCATGGTTATAATTACCCTACTTCCTTTGCTATTTTTAGGTAAAGCATGTTTTACAAATCTCCAAAAGTCTGTTCTCCAAACATCATCAAAAACAATTTCATACCTCTTTTGAAGTAAATATCCTCTAACGATGTCAGTGAGCGAGTTTTGGTCCATAGCATCGATTCCCGGAGGTGGAGGCTCATTTCTTGATTGGTATAGCTGCTTTATCATCATTCTGAGAATCTCCTCTATCTTGTATGATTGAGAAACAGTGATCCAAGCACGACAATCAAAATGCGCAAACACTTTTTGATTGTCATGAACTTTCTTAGCAAGAGTGGTCTTTCCAATCCCGCCCATACCTACTAGCGAGATCACCATCCGATTTGTCTCTCCACTTACCAACATGTCAACCAATTCTTCTCTGGTGTATTCAATACCCACAACTTCATCTTCCTCCACGAAAAGCGAAGCGACACGAGGATCATCTTGATCAGTTTCACTGTTTGATGATTCATACCCACTAGCCTTTTTCTTGATCTCAACAATGGTTTGTTTAATTTCTTGAATCTTAGAGGCTATGTCATGTTGTGACTTTAGTTTAACGATGGAGCGAGTGACTTTGTTGAGAAAATTGATGAAGCCGCGACGCTGACGACGTTCTGACAAGTGAATCGTGTATTGATCGAAGACATCCTCAATCTGTTGAGCCAACTCTCGAACTTGTTTCACCCAAGTTTTCGCGCTCTCGTTTCCTGTTTCAGCCCTCCAATCTGCATCTTTCAGTATGGATTTTATGCTCTCCAATTCAGCTTTGATAATGGAAACTTCTCTGTGGACCTTCCTCAACAATTTTGGTTCATCATGCACTAACAATGCCTCCAAATTGTTGATAGTTGAGCATACTGCAACTTCTGCCATATATTTTACTATTTTTTTTCTTTTTCTTTTTCTGTTTTTGGCTTCACTTTTTTGATCAGCAAAAAAAAGGAGGAAAATTTATTGATGAAAAAACATACAGAGTATGATAACATACATCAATAAAGAGGAGAGTGCAAAAAGCATCATAGTGAAACATTTAGATCCCAACTAGGTTGGCACCTAGATGCACACCAAATCATCTACTAGCACAAACTCCAGGCTCCAAGTTGGTAAGTAACCAACATGTAGAGCAAAAACGAAAACAAAACAAACAGATCATACATCCAAAAACAAAAATTCACAGCAGTCCAGCCTAACATAACACGCCCCTTAAAGACCATTCATCTACAATACCCCTCTGCTGGAGCATTAGTCCACAGCTAAAACAGAACAGATCATAAAGCTGCTATTTCAGCAAAGCACATAAACAGATTCATGAAGCTGGCATTAGTAGCAGAACAGATCAGCAGCAAAACTACCACTCTCCAGCAGCAATAGCAGCAATACTACCACCAATAGCTTCTGATGATGGACACCAAAACTAGGCTATAGCAGCATCTCACCAAAACTTGGCTTCATTTAACACATGTAACACATGATTAGCTTGCTATGACCATATATGCATTCAGAGTTTGGTTACAATACTGTAGGTTTTTAGTTCTAGAATTGCTGATATAATAATGTATTTGACAAGTTGAAGGAAGACCAACTACCTAACCTTTCAGCCATTGGAGGAGTAGTTGACCTATTCACATCAATACTTCTAGATAGTGAAAAAAATAAAAATATTTATGAATAAAATTACAAAAATAAAAATAATACGTGATTCAAATTTAATGAAGTGAAGATTTTAATGTTGAGGGGTGAACATTAATACTAACAAAAATTTATAAGGAAAAAATGTATGAACTGAAATATCAATTTTTCTGGACATAGAAATTGAAAAATAATATGAAAAAATATATATATACTAGTGTTTTTTTTTTTTTTTTATCCACATTGATTGAGTTATAAAAGACACTAAATGTAAGACAATCTAAAATATGTTAAAAACATTTATAATAGAATCAATATTAAAATTTTAAATAATGTATTCTCAAATAATGTGATCAAATAATTGATATTATTCGTCTTTTTTCTTCTTTGCAAGCTAGTGATTATAATTCACACTAGTTATGAGAAATAAATTTCTTTTATTATATATATTTTATAATTTGACCCTCATGTTTTCATAGATATAGAAGGACAATTACTTAATTTTATTTGTTAAACGTAGATGACACTCCACTTAATTTTTTTTTTAAATAAAACTTGAGACAATTATGTATAATTTAAAAATAATTAATAATTAATAATAAAATAGTAGGGCCAAACACCCAATTTCTTTCTTTTTTATCTTATTATTTTTCTTTGTCCACAAAAGTAGTCAAATGTCTACATCTAATACTTTTGTCTTTGTGGATTCTAGACTTCAAGGAAATGAGTGGAGCAATTGCTAGCAGACCATTATAGTCCTTTGACATATGTATGTTAAATTTCATCTGATTTCTACATCTGAAGGTAATTTTCTGCATTTCATTTGTTCTTTGTTGACATAATTTTCTACACATCAAGTCGTTTAACATAACTATTAATTGTAATAATTGCATTTCATAGTTTCTTTAATAATCAAATTTAAAATATAGGCACAACAACAAATATGAAATAGAGTATCACTAAGAGGTAATGGTAAAGTTAATTTAAGATAAGATATAGTTTGATTATAATGTATTGCATTATCTAAACTAATTGTAAATATTTTATTCTGTAAAGCTCACTCAGATAATTCATTTTTTATTATCCCAAGTGAATGACCATTATATGAAAGTTCAACTAATTTAAATAAAATTATTCATTTATTCAATTTCCAATAATTATCTATATAATGTGCAATAATGCATTGATATTCTAATCATTGCTTTGACTTTCACATATCAGATGTTAAATAATTTTTTTTATTCAAAATTTTAAAAATATTAAATAATTCAATTTTTACCTCTTGATAATTCTTTAATACTATGTTTCTAGTATAATTATTTTTGAAAAATCTTGATATTAAGGTGTATAAACTCCTTGAACTAATCTAGAAAAAATCACTACATTCACTCATACTGAAAGGGTGGCTGATAATTTATTTAAAATTTCTAACATTTTTTATTTTTGATTGATTGATACAGTAACATTTAAGACTTTTGTGTTGGCTGATGTGAAACAAAAGAAACTGCCAAAATACCTCTCCAACTTTTGACAATTGATATTTCGTTACCACACTTTAATCTTGTACCCAATAATTATATATTTGACTTATATTTATATTATAAAAAATTATATTTATCATTTATTATTGTAAAATAAATGTGATTCAAATATATAGGTCATATTTGATTTCCTCTTTAGAAACTTATTTCAATTTTTTTTTCTATAAAAATTCAAATTTGTTTTGTAAAAAAATGAAAAAATTAAAAGCACTTATCATATTTATATAGTTTTATCTTTTTAGAGAGCAAAAATAATTTTAAAAATTTTAAAATATATTTTTAATATTTATTTTTATCAAATTAGTTTCTATTATTTCGAAACAAATTCAAAAAATAGCTTCGAAATTCAAAACAAACAAGGCAATGTCAACTCCAAAATAGACTCATCATACCCAAACGTTGTCTTAAATTAAAATTCAAACTTTTTTTTATATATATTAGTATTATTAGTGTTATAAAAACACCCACTTATACATTATTCTATTTTATTAAGTGTGTGATGGTAACATAATTGTCCAGATTGTTAAATTTTGATAAATTTTAGGGCTCCAAAAAAGTTTACCCTTGCATTATGTTTACACTTTTTTTTTTTTTTACAATTATTTAAAAAAAACTAGTAACTCAAAAACAATTATTTAAAAACTTATAAAGAAAAGTGATGTATGGTCGAGATTTAATTTTTGTATAATGAGAACCACATTTGAAATAAATCTTAATCACACAATGTTTTTTTGTAGGTGTTTTTTGTGTGTAAATTTTCTAGGTACATTCCAAGAATTTAAAATAAATAAAAAATCCAATACAAAGGAATCAAAAATATTGTCAAATATACACACTAGTTATAATTGCTTATGGAGACAAAAGTTTTTCGAAATTAAAGTTGATCAAATCTTATCTTTGATCAACTATGTCAAAAGTTAAGAATTTACTAGTAGTTGTGCTTAACCAGATCAAAAAATGGAGAAGAATGCTTTAGGAGAAAGGGCACAACATGGGAGCTTCTATTTCCACATGCCATTTCCTCTTTCTTTAAACAGTTAATGATTTTTTATTTTATTACAATTTTGTCCTAAAATAAAATTATCAAAATGTCCTTATCTTCTCCACCAAAATCTTAACTTCCTAAACCTAACCCTAGCCACCAACACCACGAACCACCATTGTTGCAACTTTGTTGCCGCAAAATCCCCATTAAGACGAGCTTCCCACCATTGCAAACTTAGTCCGCAGCCCCTCTTTGGCACCCTCGCAACCACCACGCTTCTTTTTGTCAAAATCATAGTCGTAGTGGTCCCTCTCGCTCTCTACGAAACCCTAGCCACCACGATTTCTCTCTTTAAAACCTTAGTCGCCAACAATCTCTCTTTATTTCAAAACCCTAGTCGTGCGATTTCTTTCTCTATGAATGTCTCCACATCGTGGCCGTCGAAGTGTGGAAAAGGTTGGTGTGTTACAGGTAAGGAAGTTGCAAGCAGCATGGGTCGCGGGGAGGGTATCGAAAAGGACTAGGTAGTGGTGGAGGTGTGAAGGGAATGGTGGGAGAGGGTGTGAGAGGGTTGACAAGGGCCACTGGAGATGGTAGTAGCAGCTGAGGTGAGATGGAAGGCTCGTGATGGTGGCCAAAGTTTGTAGTGGTTCATAGTGATAGTGGTGGTGGTGAGTGGTGTAACATTTCGTATTCCTTGGACTAGTAGGATTTCTTTTGACTCTCTTATTATTCTTGAAGCCACTTTGATTGATTTTAGAGTATTGATTGGGGTGATATAATAATGATAAAGTAGGATTGAACCAAAAACATTGATTCGAATAATTGTCCTATGAGCAGTCTTCACTCTTTTTCCTTTTTTCTCTTTCCACACTTTTAATCTGGATATGAGGCTAGAACCATTGGAAAACTTATTTTTGGGGCTTCGATTTGGACACAAGAACGACATAAAAGGAAGTTTGGACAAGAGAGTTATACTCGTTTGAAATTTAAGTACTTGTGCTAGAAGCAAGTCCATTCAAGCAAACTTTTGACCGCTTGAGCGGTATGTTCGAAGTCAGGCACTTTCAAGTCACTTTTTGGCCCAATCTTTTCATTCTTTCCTCCTCTCTTCTCTTCCTCTCCTCCATACCCAAAACCCTAGACCTCCAAACCTTGATTTCATATATTTTTCATCAAGAATCTACTATAGATCTTACATTAAAGATGAAGAATAAGTGAAGATCAACATTTTGACCGATTGGATTTTGGATTTTGGATTTTTCGAAGGAATCTTCTTGATCTAGCTTCTCTACTTTTATCTTTGAGGTAGGATTACTTTTAATCTTGTATCTCTTTATTTTGAGGATGTTTATGTGGTGCTATTATGACATTAATGCTATAATTTAATATTCGAGTTTACAAAATTGGGTTTTGTTTCAAAAATAAAATTTTCTCTATATTTTCTTAAGATTTCTAATAATGGCTATGGATTATGAAGATTTTAGTTGGGAAATAACATTTAACATGATTTAGGACTAAAAGCCCCAAATTTATGAAAACAATAGTTGTAAAATTTGGAGAAAAGATGAAATTGATTTTTAATTCTTTAAAATTGATGAATAGATTATGATATTTTGAATATGTATTGATTGAGACTTGTGAAATTGGAACCTCTTGAGATTTTTCTTGAATTATTAATATTGTTCCTCATTACTTCATTAAATTACCTGAGTGGTGTACATTACCTTTTATCTAAAGAATGTATGAATACTTGGAAATCCTGGAAAGATTGTTTAAGGGGGTGGTAAATTGCATGTGAGTCCGAGTTGGGAGTTAGGTTTTGGAAAGTGTTGTGTGTGTTGTTGGTACCCACACGGGGAAAGTTTAGGTGCCCAATTGCCCTGTCTTCAGCTTATCGCCGAACAAATATGAGAAAGTGTTTTTGGGTGTCCACAAGTCCTGACGTATTGTAGTTGGTAAAAGTAAAAAAACGGATGATTTTGAGTGTCGATTCCCTACCATATTAATAGCCGACAAATGTGGAGATATTTTGGATATAAATTTATATATATGTATCTATTGGGACTCTCTTTAGGGACTTGATGACATATTTACCCTCTGGTGTTGAATTATGAAATTGTGGAAGTCATTGCAACGCCCTCAAATTAAGACATAATCAAACCATTCAATAAATCCATAAAACATAATAGGAATATCATCTTTTCATTCATCAGAGTTTGTATTACAATGGATATTACATGTTAGCAACAAAATGAATGCCCTACGGGCTTACAGCTTTCCAAGCCATCACTTGGTTACAACAAAAAGAGTCCTAGCTCTATACATAGAAAGCCCTAGGCTTGAATATACATTTAACAATCAAAACAAATAACAAAAAGGGAGTCTTCAACTCCAAAGCCTCCCAAGCTAAGATCTTGGAGGCGGCATGTCTTTTGTACCTGAAAATGGTGTCCCAAGAGGATGAGCCAATGCCCAGTAAAGATACGCTAAACAACATATGGGAATTAACTAAAACATTAGCATCCGATAAATGTTTAACCCTCGTAACCAACTATACCATTTCCATAACCAAACAACATTTCACTTTCATATTTCAATCCAATTCCATTTATTTATCCAAATCAATTCATTGGCATAATTCATTATTATCCAAACGATTCAAAATGAGACTACAACTCAATCATCAATACTTCAATCATAAACATTATTCATACACTTCCATTCACTTGCCATTTTACGGAACTACGTCCGAGGGAACTGGCACCCAAATATATATATAAGATTTCGGGACTTTTATCCTGGACACTCTGGCCAACTTAATTATCAATGGAGTCCATCCCCTATCTCCTCCCACACAATGGAGTACATCCCCTATCTCCTCCCAAATAAGATATATATATATATATATATGTAGACGCGCCTGTGGGCTTCATTCTACAGTTCGGACTCCCTTTTGTGTTGGTTCTTAATCTGAACCAAAGAGTCCAACTCTGGCAAATCGTTTTGAGAAAAACAGATTTTGAAAAGAAGTGCCAAACATGGACTTCTTTGCCAGATACAGTGTCGCCACCTAAATATTTTTTAATGGGGAATTTAGGAAGCCCTGACTCGGTGCCAAAGGCCACTTGTCCGTCATCACCAAAGTTACCTCAGCTCGGGAGCTTGGGTACAATTGGGGAAGGTCAGCTATGAGCACCCCCTCTCGCCTGGTCCGAAGACCGGCCTCTACTAACCATGATATCCGATTTTGAAAACATTACATGTTCTTATTCCGGTTATTAGCCTAGAATTACTATGTTATGCGCACAGCAAACAAGTATAGACTAGATTACCTAATTTGGAAATAAGCATTGCATATCCGTTTGTTTTGAAAATGCTTTGGAATTTGCTACTCGCAAGTAGGCTAAAACACGGATTTCAACGAGTTTTTCCAACTCAAACAATCCAACCATCATCCACAGGCAATCAAGCAGTTTATCTCATATAAGCACTTAGCCACATGGTAAGCATACTGTCATGTTAACATTCACACGCATGCGAGATGCTAAAGCGTAAATACTTACATTGTACTACGCGCCAAAACAATAAACTAGTTAGCAAACATGCATGTCCCTAGTTCATGTTAAGTAGCTAATGCATCGCATACAGAATGTGATTAGGATGGGCTCGGCAAACCCTAAAGTGGCATGTGAAATGCTATCAAATAACACGTATTCAATTTGGAATTGAAGTACTAATGCAGTTAGCATGATGCGCCGAGCCCGGTGCATGCAAGACAAATGGATGCACGCATGCATAGCATAAGGTATGATAATTTAAACATGCCCTAATCTACCATCAAAGTAGGTAAATAAAAGGGAGAAAGAAGTGGGGGTTGGAAGACACGCACACACACGCACCCACACTTATTACAGATTTGCCCTCGCTCGGAGGGACCAAAAGAATAATACAAATTAATTAACCACGAGCTAATTAAATATTACAAATTACCTAATTAGTTAACAAGCTAACTAAGCTAGGAAAAACAGTAAACCGCCTCGGGAGGAGAGCCTGATGCAATGTATGCTCGGGTCCTACTCGGAATCGCACTGCCATGCATAGACTGCCTCTGTTTTCCCTGCTCTACTCCTCTGAAAACTGCCAAAGTCTCTGAATTGCTTCCCTGGACATTGGGAGACACCACCGGCTGAGTGGAATTGCCACCGGCTGCTAGATATGGCCATCGGCACAAGATGCATCCATCGGCCACCAATGGATGGCCGGTCGGCACTATATTATGCCGGTCGGCCAAAACTGCCTGCAGAACCTGCAACCTACAGCAGCAGAGGACAGAACTTGCATGGCAATGTAATTCAAGCAATATATGCACCAAACAAGCCCCTTATCATGTTAAGGACTCAAAAGAGGATGTACCTCGATTCTCGGACCACCAATCACGCATTTCCATGCATGATGGCCCAAAGAATCAAGTGTGCAACTTCGATTTCAAATGTAATGCAATGCACACAAACAATCAAAGGCCCAATCCCTATCACTAAATCAAGGGACAAGACATGCATGCAAGATGCAATACAACCTAGGCATACAAGCTAAGGATGCAACATGGCAATACAAGGCACTTATGCAAGCATGCAAGCAAACATGCAAAGTAAGCATGCAAACCAAATAGAGGGTGGACTTAAACATGAATTAGGAAGCTCTAATTAGGCCCAAAACAGTGGCCAAAGCACTATGAAATAAGGACTAAAACACACACACACATGCACATGTTATGGTCCAACACTTAAGCATCAAAAGGGCCACTCTCAAGCACACTTAAAAGAGGCATAACATGGGCAATTAGCATGCAACACAAGCTCTGAAAATCATGTTAGAACATGGTACCAAACCAACTTAAACAAAGCAAACATTAGCATGCAAATGGTCCAAGTACTTGAAGCAAGTCAAGGAGGCTTAAACCATGGCTAAGCCAACCAAACCTCATGAGGCCATGAAGGCTTAAAACAAGTTCAAGGCAGACCTAGACCATGCAAAGGGGACCCTTAGATGGCATCTAAGTGGCTCAAATTCAAAGGCATGCATAATGGCCAAAACATGGAGCATACAACACAAGCTTTTGAAGCATCAAAGAGGTGTCCAAGGCAAGCATACAAGCATGTCTAAGGGACTGAAATAGCATGAAAGATGATCCCAACCCACTAAATCCATGCAAGAATGGCATGCTACACACTTACATACTTAAGGCCAACAAACCAAAATGCAAAGGAGCCATACTAAGCATGTCAAGATCGACCCAAATAGCTAAGGACAGACCTAAAACATGACAAAATAAGCACAAAACCTTTACGAGGCTAAACCTAAAACATGCTTGAATAAGGGTTACAACCTAAAACATGTTAAGGCCTAAACATGGCATTACAAGGTAGGTATGCTAAGCATGCATGGTGTACCAAAACCAACTTAAAACAATGTTATATTATGGCAATATAAGCATGAAAAACAGCCAAGGCATGATCAACAAACCCTCAAACATGGTGCTCCCTCAAGAGGCCAAAAATGGTCATTTTCAAGGACAATAAGGAGAGGGGGTGACCCTCTCCTTCTTGATACTTCAAAGCACCATCCTCACCACTGAAATCCCTTAAGATTTCAGTGGTGAAGAGGCCCAAACACCAAAGTCTCGGAGCTCACCAAAAAAAGCACAAAATGGGGCCTCTCAAGGCTTAAGAGGGGTCAAACTCCTCCAAATCACAAAACACTCTTAACCAACAATCAAGAGGGGTTAAAAATAGAACTTTTTTGTATTATACACTAAGCACAAAAACAGTTCTAAGATAGGCAAAAGTAGTGTGCAAAAATGGGGTAAAAGGGACTAGTGTCTCACCCTTGTAGACCTCTTCACAAAAGATGACTTTGTTGCCTCCTTGAGCTCAAATCCAGCCAAGAACAGCAAGAACAAGCCTCAGGTCCCTCAAGAACCAAGAA
>CM069907.1:101497448-101761352 GCA_036172215.1 Camellia granthamiana | reverse complement strand
GCCTCTGTTTTATCATTCCGAGGAACACTGGGGCCTCAGATGCCCACTTCGTGGCCGAACGCCACTCTCGGTGCTCACAGCCTATTTTCGGGACCCCGAACTGCGCGGTTTAGACCCCGAGCATTCATTTCGCATTAGTTTTTGTTCAATTTTGGCAGGTACCTCTGTTTTAGCATCAGGAAGATCACTGGAGGGTGGGAGGCCAGCAATTATCCCAGATAACCAGTTTCGCTCCTCCGGCGCCCGTTTTGCTCACTTCCGGGCCAATGTTGAACACCCTGGGGATATTTTCTTCCAACCAAAGCTACATATTTGTGATGAGGGGACATGGGAGGACCCTAAAAGTGCATGATCGGCCAGTAATTGTGAATTTCATTTTTGAGCCTCTCCTTCAAATGCAATGTTGTGACTCCTGCTTCAGAGTTGCCAACTTTCAACCTTGGAACCTTGTTCTACACACATGGGAGGACCCTAAAAGTGCATGGTCGGCCAGTAATTGTCACTTTCATTTTTGAGCCTCTCCTTCAAGCTCAATGTTGTGACTCCTGTTTCAGTGTTGCCAGATTCCAACCCTGGGGCCTTATTCTATACACTTGGGAGGACCCTAAAACACGGTGGTCGGCCAGAAATTTTTTGTTCCATTTTTGGCCCATGGCCGGCCGGCCAAGGTGAGTGGCTGGCCGACCAGTTGGGGTGGCCGGCCGGCCACCTTCCCAGAAATCCACCTGGCCGGCCAGCTTTCTGCTTTTCACCTCTTTACAGTTGTCCGGATATTTTTCAAAATATCCCAGCCCTCCGGGGGATATTTTGGGAGGGAAAGCTTGCCTCCATTTTCCTCCCCTTTTACACCCTTTCTTGCCTATTTAAGGGGCTGAGCCTCTCCTTCCCTAGGGTTAGAAGATTTCATCTCAAAAGCCTCTCTTCCAAAACCTCCATTTTCTATCTCCAAAGCTCAAAAAACCTTCAAGGTTCTAGCTCATTCCTTCATCAACCCTAAGCACCACCATCACCATCTCCATTCCAGCAGCAAAAGAGTGTTTTCCAGGGGCTAAGGATCAACAAATTGAAGCCAAGAAGCAACAAAAGTTAGATCTTCAAGGGTAAGCCTCTAATTCCCTTTTTCTAGCATAATTTTCCATCAATTCTTTACCCTATTTACTTTTTGTTTTGGGCTCCGACCACTACTGGTTTTAGGCTTATTTTGAGCCCCTCTACAACTTTGTAGAAGGGCTCAACTCTGTTTGGTGTCTCCATGATACACCTCTTTCAATATCACCCTTTATGCCATTATTTTGCATGCTTTATTTGGCTTATGAGTGATCTGATTTCGAGCCTGATGTAAACTGTTAGTGGGCTTATTTTGAGCCCTTCTTCAACATTGAAGAAGGGCTCCATCATGTTTGGTGGCTCTATCATGCACTTCCTTTGCAATTCTTCCATTTTACCGTAAAATTACATGATTTATTTGGCCTATTTGTGATCTGATTTGGAGCATCTAATGAACTAATATTGTGCTTATTTTGAGCCCCTCTTCAACATTGAAGAAGGGCTCAACCTGGTTTTCATGCTCTACAAGCCATTTGCTTTGAATTCATGTTCTACTCTTGTTTTGCATGCTTTGTTAGGCTTATTTGGATTCTGTTTTCAGCCTTCATCAGGCTTAGAAAGTGTCTTATTTTGGCCCATTCTTCATGTCTTATTAAGGGTCTTAGGTTGTTTGATGCATTCTTTTGGTACCTCATGTTATAGCCTTTGTTGGCTCATTATTTTGCATACTATGTTTAGCCTATCTACATACTGAATTGGGGGATGTCATCTCTTGTAAATGTGCATATTTTATGTCCCTCTTTAATGTTGTAGAACTGTTTTTTTCAGTTTGAGCATTGTAGATACCACTTGCTTTGTAATTTTCCTCTTTTTCCCCATTTTTGCATGCTATTTTTCCCATACTTGTGGTTGTTATTTGGCCATGCTTTGTACTGGAAAAATGCTAGTTTAGAGGCTGCCTAGCATCTGTCTTTACATGTCATGTCCATATTGTGCATGTTTGGCATAGCTGTAGGCCATTTCGGGTGCTTAGCATTGCATTTCGGGCATCGGGTGTAATTTTGCTATAATTCGGGGGCTGTTTCGCATCATTTTAGCTGCTGAAATTTGCATTTTTCATATGCCATATGCCACGTCTCATTTGCATGCCATTTTTGTGCCTTAGGGCCATGCCTCGGTTTGCGTGCCCGTGTGCACGCATTTCGAGGCACTTCATTTTCGTCTCACGGCATCTTATGTGAGTGCGGCTGAGGTCCTCTCATGTTAGTGTAAGCCCAATTTGCATTTTCATGCCTTTACATCACCGCCTCGGTTTGCGTGCCCGCGTGCACGCATTTCGAGGCAGCTCATTTTCATCTCACGGCATCTTATGTGAGTGCGGCTGAGGCCCTCTCATGTTAGTGTAAGCCCAATCTGCATTTTTCATGTCATTTGCATTGCGTATGCCACCGCCTCGGTTTGCGTGCCCGAGTGCACGCATTTCGAGGCAGCTCATTTTATCCGACGGCAGCCTATGTGAGTGTGGCTGAGGCTCTCTCATGTTGGCGTAAGCCCAATTTACATTTTCATGTCATTTGCATTGTGTATGCCATTTTCTCAGTTTGCGTGCCCGCGTGCACGCATTTCGAGGCAGCTCATTTTCATCTCACGGCATCTTATGTGGGTGTGGCTGAGACCCTCTCATGTTAGTGTAAGCCCAATTTGCATTTTCATGCCTTTATGTTATTGCCTCAGTTTACGTGCCCGTGGACACGCGTTTCGAGGCACTTCTTTTTTATCCGACGGCCTCTTATGTGAGTGCGGCTGAGGCCCTCTCATGTTAGTGTAAGCCCAATTTGCATTTTCATGGCTTTATGCCATCGCCTCGGTTTGCGTGCCCGTGGGCACGCATTTCGAGACATCCAATTTTAGTCTCATTGTATATCATATTTCATGTCATCTCATGCTTGTATGCCATTTTCTCGGTTTGCGTGCCCGTGGGCATGCATTTCGAGACATCACACTTTCATAGCATTGTGCATGCCATATCACATGTTAGCTGCATTTCATGCATACCATGCATATTGTATCGTGTTCGGGATAGGCGTTAGCCCGGGCACGGGAAACGAGGCACGTTTCGTACTCCGAGTGACGGAACAGATCTCAATTCCCAAGTCACCGACACTCCGGATCACCCATGATGGAGTTAGGTTTTGTTGTAGCATTCATGTGCATTCATCCTATATTGAGTCGTGCAATCCGATCCCTCGGCCATCATGCATCGAGATGCGTGATTGGTGGCACGAGGATCGAGGCATGCATATATTTGTGAAATACATTGCTATGCCCTTTTCCTGCTCTCTTTTGTAGCAAAATGAAGGATCAGCAACTTTTCGGAGTTTGGCACGCATTTCGAGAACAAGTGCAAACAAAGGCTAATTGGGGCATCCCAGTGGATTTCCGCGCCATGCAGCCCAAAATGCATCATCCATCAGAAGCAAGGCGGTCCCTGTCTTGCATGCCAGTTTTTCTTATTTAATTTGTCAATTAATTAGAAATTTGTATATTTATTCGGACTGTATATTCTTTTATTTCGGACTGTATTATTTATTCGAACCCTCTGCGCGAGGGCATAATTGTAATAAGGGTGGGTGAGTGTGATGTATGTCTTCCAACCTCATGTCTTTCTTCCCTTTTATTTATCTGCTTACGATGGTTAGATATAGGGCATATTTCAATTAGCATAACAGTATGACAGCATGTTTGCATCATTCATCTGTTTTTGCACGCACCGGGCTCGGCACATCATACAAACTGCATTTGTATTTCAATTCCAAATCGACTACGTGTTAGTTGTAGCATTTCATATGCCATGTTTAGAATAGCCGAGCCTGCTATAGTTTGCATTTTTGTATGTGTTGCATTAGGCATTTCTGCATACTTAGGATCATGCATGATTTCTAATGAGTTCCTGTTTTGGCTTGGAGTACTCGGTGAGTTTTATGCTTTAGCATCCTTGCATGCGTATGAGTGTTGCCCTGATAGCATGCTTACCATGAGGCTATGTGCTTATGTGATATAACTGCCTTGAATGCTTGTGGGTGGAGGTTGAGTTATTTGAATTGGAGCAATTCATCAAATGTTTGTTTTAAGCCCACTAAATAGTGGCAAAATCATGTTTTCTAAGCCCACCCGAGGGTGGCAAATCCGCGTCTTAGCCTACTTGCGGGTAGCACCATCAAACCATTTTCAAACAAACAGACATGAAATGTTTTTTGTTCCAATTCAGGCGACTCAGTCTATACTTGTATGCTGTGCGCATCACATAGTAACCTAGGCTAATAACCGGAATAAGAATTCACAAAGTTTTCAAAAACAGATATCATGGTTAGTAGAGGCCGGTCTTTGACCGGGCGAGCGGGGGTGCTCACGATGTGACCTTCCCTAATCGTACCCAAGTTCCCGAGCCAACTTTGGTGATGATGGACACGTGACCTTTTGGCACCAAGTCAGGGTTTCCTAAATTTCCCATTTTAAAATATTTAGGTGGCGACTCTGTTATCTGGCAAAGCAGTCCATGTTTGGCACTTCTTTCAAAAAATCTGTTTTCTCAAAACGATTTGCCGGATTTGGACTCTTTGGTTCAAGATTAAGAACCGCAACAAAATCGAGCCCGAACTGTAGCGAGGTCCCTCGCGAGCTTGTTACATCCTTATGAATTATGGAAAAGTCGACCACATTTCTATAAATACTTAAAAGTGTGGGGGTGTTTGGCAAAGGTAGAAGTTCATGGTCCTAAAAAGACTAAGATAGGACCAAAAATAGTGGATTGTGTGTTTATTGGTTATGCTCAGAATAGTAGTGTATATCAGTTTCTGACTTATAAATCTGAAATACCTGATATAAATGTGAACAATATTATAGAGTTAAGGAATGCTGTGTTTTTTGAACATGTCTTTCTTTATAAGAAATGACAGGAATTAAGTTCACATAAAAGAACTTATGATTGTACACAAAGTCAAGAAACTAATGACAATCCAACACAAGAGATTAGTAATGGTCTCAACCAACAGGATTTAAATGATGATGAACTAAGACGAAGTAAGAGAGCATGAACATCAAAATTCTTTGGTCCAGATTTTCTGACGTACCTGTTCGAAAATGAACCTCAAAGCTTTAAGGAAGCAATGACAGGTCCTGAAGCACCTTTGTGGAAAGAGACTGTTAATAATGAAATTGAATCCATTATGCAAAATCATACTTGGGAATTGGTGGATCTTCCACCAGGTTCTAAACCTCTTGGATATAAGTGGATATTCAAGAGAAAAATGAAAGCAGATGGTTTAATAGACAAGTATAAAGCAAGACTTATACTTAAAGGTTATAGACAAAAGGAAGGTCTGGACTATTTTGACACATATTCTCCTGTGACAAGAATAACATCCATCCTCATACTTATTGCCATAGCAGTGTTGTATAATTTAGAGATATATTAAATAGATATTAAGACAGCTTTCTTAAACGGTGATCTAAATGAATAGATCTATATGGAGCAACCCGAAGGGGTTGTAGTGCCAGGGCAAGAAAAGAAAGTTTGTTTGCTTGTAAAATCTCTTTATAGATTAAAACAAGCACCTAAGCAATGGCATGAAAAATTTGATCATGCTATGCTTACTAATGGGTTTAAGATAAACGAATGTGACAAGTGCGTCTATGTTAAAAACACTGACCAAGGATATGTCATAGTTTGTCTTTATGTGGATGACATGCTTATCATTGGAAACAGTCAAAATATGATCAAATCAACTAAGCAAATGCTGAATAGAAGATTTGATATGAAAGATATGGGGGTCGCATATGTAATATTAGGAATGAAAATTACTAAAACATCTGACGGATATGAATTATCTCAATCACATTATATTGAGAAAATTCTTGGTAAATTTATCAAGGATGATATGAATGTAGCTAGAACACTTGTAGACATCAGTCTTTATTTATCGAAAAATAAAGGTGATGCGGTGTCTCAGTTAAAATACTCTCAAATCATTGGAAGCCTAATGTACCTAATGAATTGTACTCGTCCTAATATAGCTTATGCAGTCAGTAAATTGAGTAGGTACACTAGTAGCCCCGGAGAAGACCATTGGAAAGCGATCATTCGGGTCCTCAGATATCTAAGATTTACCCATGATCATGGTTTGAACTTTACTTGATATCCAGCAGTACTCGAAGGTTATTGTGATGCCAATTGGATATCGGATACTAAAGATTCAAAATCCACTAGTGGATATGTCTTTACTCTAGGAGGCGCTGCTGTTTCTTGGAAATCCACGAAACAAACATGCATCGCACGATCCACAATGAAATCTGAGTTCGTTGCTTTAGACAAAGCAGGAGAAGAAGCAAAATGATTTCGTCACTTCTTAGAAGACATTCCAATGTGGCCAAAACCTGTGCCAGCTATATGCATTCATTGTGATAGTCAATCTGCAATAGACAGGGCACAAAATCATATGCATAATGGTAAGTCATGACATATTCGTCGTCGACATAATACCGTAAGGCAATTGCTCTCAAATGGAATAATCTCAATAGATTATATAAAATCTAAAGAGAATATTGCGGATCCGTTAACAAAAGGTTTGACAAAAGAGCAAGTGTATTGTTCATCAAAGGGAATGGGATTAAAGCCTATTACATAAGAGTCATCATAATGGTAACCCTACTTATATGACTAGAGATCTCAAGAACTAAGTTCAAAGGGACAACTAAGTTATGTGTAGCTCACCAGAAATCACCAGGGATTTAAAATTCCCTACCCATTCCTATGGTGAGAGTGATATCTGCAACATGTGTTGTATGCAGGGGTCTGAGGATAAGCTTAGCTTTTAATAATTACTTATATCTTGATTTAGACATAAAATCAAGACGAGTATAAGAGATACTCACAATAAGAACCACCTATATGAGTGTCGAACTGGGGCCGGTTCTATGAGAATAAAGAGGCTAAATTCTCTAGAAGCACTCATGAACAACCAGGAGCGTTCAAGGCCAAAATGAACACAACCATGAGAACCACGATGTGTCAAAAGATATCTTGTGTGAAATCTATTGTCTTGGCTTACACAAACGGCTGAACAATTCAAGGCATCGCATCCATGGATTAGCTAGTAAGTCCGATAGGTTATCACTAGGGAAGGTTCAAGGCCGAAAGCTACCTATCCTGATGCAAGATATTTTCAATTTATACTTTTTCGACAAATTCTGCATATTATTGCATTTTCGTTGTCATCAAATTCCATTCATGTGGGGGATTGTTAGAAATGGTTATGAAGTTTTGGGAAAATATGATTTTTCCTTAACTTTGGTCTATTTTTTAGGTGGGACCCATACGCCAAAGTTAGTGGGTCTAAGTGCTAACGCGTTCTATGTCACGTTGTGATTCACGTAGTATATTTGGTTGCTGAAAACCATTATCGGGTGAATGAAAAATTGAAGCCAAAGTAAGCTCTATGAAAATGATGTTTTTGGTGAAATTTCCTAAAGGTTTGGTTTAAGGCTTGTCCCACATTGATTTGGTGGGCAAACTTTGAGTGGGTTCATAAGGCATGGATTTGTAACTTGGGGAGGGCCCCAAGGGGCACCCTAAGTTTGTAGAAGGGAGAGATTATGGGCAAATTGGGATAGACCCATTGGACCTAAAAATATACATACTCGCGCGCGCCGCCGTCCGTCCGTCCGTCCAGAAGGGCTGGACTGGGCCTGGGCGCGGGCGCAGGTGCGTGATGTGAGGTTGGGTTGGGTTTGTCCGGCCCAATACCTATCTTTTTGGGGCCAAAAACATTTGAATTTAATTTTATTTTTTGGTAAAATATAATCTATCTTCCATTTTTGAATTCAAATCTGTTTGCACCTCTTCAAATTTTGTACAGATTAATTCAAATCTGTTTAGTTCAAATTCTGTACAATTTAAATTCAAATCTGTCTAGTGTACAGTTTCATATCTGTCTAACAGATCCAAATCTGTTTAAACCTAAAACAATTTTATTTGTTTGAAAATTAAACTAGATCTGTCCGAACAGGTACCATACATGTTCATTCAAATCTGTACAGCCACAAAATCATCTATAAATAAGACATGCACTCATTTGGATTTTTCATTCTTAATTTTCGTATTTCTCATCTGCAATAAATCTCTGTATTTTGCTACATTAAATTTCTGTGAGAAAAAGTGCAAACACTTAGTGTGTTCGTTGTGCAAACAATTTCACTACAAGAAAAAACACTTTTGGCGACTAAATTTTTAGTCGCCAAAAGTCCTCTTTTAGTCGCCAAATGTAGAATTTTCACTTTTCCCGACTAAATATTTTAGTCACCGCTGTGGTCGCCAATACATCGTCGCCAATACCTTTGGCGACTAAAGATTAGTTAGTCGGCAATATATAGGTTTTCAGCGACTAAAGTTTTAGTCGCCAATAGTCGATTCCATTTGTGGAATTATACATTTAGCGACTAAAGTTTTAGTCGCCAATAGTGATTTTTTTTTATATTATTTATACAATTGGCGACTACTTTTTTCGTCGGCAATTGTCACTCTTTTTGGCGACCACAGTATTTTGTCGCCAAAAGCATTTTTCAAAAAAAAAGAAGATTACCCACTGTGCCTCAGCATCTCCCACGCTTCGAACCTGTGACCTCCAAGCTCCAAACCTTAACAACACACACCACCCCACTATGCCACTCAACCATCACATGAATATAATTACAACTTATGTTATTTATATATTACTTTCACCAGTATTAATACAACACTATATATATATATTTAATTATATATATTCAAATGTAATTTATGTAAAAAATAAATTATTTATTAAAAAAAATTTATCTCACTTTTGGCGACTAAATCCATTATTTAGTCGCCAATTCTACAATTTTAGGCTACTAATTAATTTTGCAGTCGCTAAAAAAAAATGTTGCGCCTAAAAACACACCTTTTGGCGACTAAACCTGTTTTTAGTCGCCAAAAACGTCCCCTTTTGGCTACTAAACTGAATTTTAGTCGCCAATACTCAGTTTTTAGCTACTAATTTTTTTTAGGAAAAATTACCAGTAAATCCTATGTGATAGAAAGTTAAACCATTTAGTCCTACAAATTTTTTTATGCACCATTTAGTCCCACTATCTACATCAGTAACATCAACAATATCATTAACATCATCAATCATTAAAACATTATTCATCAAACATCAGACATAAAACATTATTCTTTAACATTAAACATTATTCATCATCATCAAACATTAAACATTAAACATCATCATAACATCAAAAACATCACAACATTGAACGTTAATCAAACATCATACATCACAACATTGAACATTGATCTAGAATCGGGACTCGATGCGCCGTCAACTACTGGTGTGTGTTTTAATGTTCACTCCGATTGAGTTCATCAATGGCCGACGAAGCTCCGAATTCAGAAACCCCACCACAAAATGCCGAACAAGCTTCGGTCGAATCAACCATCGAATCGAACGCTGAGGGAAGCACAGAGTCTTCTTGCGACAACATCAATCTCCAAACTTCCACTCTCACCACCTCTGATGGGGACCGCGAGAAATCGTTGGAGTACGCGGACGAGTTGATGGAGAGAGGCTCGAAGGCTTCCAAGGACCGCGATTACAGCGAGGCCACCGACTGTTACAGCCGTGCCCTAGAAATCAGGTTAGGGTTTATCTTTAAGCGTAGCAAAATTGATGGAAGATTTATGGAAAATTTGGAGTCTAGTCGAGAATTACTTGCTTTTCGTTCTTCAAGTTAAAGCCCTAGTGCGGATTAGTGTAGCAATGTCTATTTCGGCATTAAGCTGGGCTAGGGTTGTAACGATTCTGATAACAGTACATCTCTCGGCGTTGATGTTCACCATTTTTCTCTCCGATCCGATGTTCTCAATGTGAAATCAATATATATATATGTATGTATAGATTAATGATCCAGGCATTTTGAATCTGATGTTTTGATGTTTGAATCTGATGAATCTGATAGAGATCATCAAAAACTCAAAATACTTTTGATGTTGTTGAAGTTGTAGTTGATGTGAATGATGTACAATGGTTATTAACATTGGGATAGGACTTAACGGTTCATAAGAAAATTCATAGGACCAAATGGGTTACAAGATACAAATTTGGGATTTATTGGTGCATTCCCCTTTTTTTTTTTGTAGCCAAAAAGTTTCACTTTCAGCGACTAATCTGGTTTTAGTCGCCAAAACACCTACAATCGGCGACCAATCTGCTTTTTAGTCGCCAAAACCAGCACCTTTGGCTACTAAATTGTTTTAGTCGGCAAAAACCATCACTTTTGGCGACGAAAATTGTGTTAGTCGCTGAAACCCATATAATAGGCGACCAAACTGATTTTTAGTCGCCAATACATATACATTTGGCTACTAAATGGTTTTAGTCGCCAAAAGTCTTCATTTTTGGCGACTAAAATGGATTTAGTCGCCATTTGTGCAACTTTCAGCGACGAAATTCATTTTTTTAGTCGCCATTGGTGCTTTTTGTTGTAGTGTTTGTAGTGCTGTTATTGTTTGCTGTTGATCATTTCATCTTGGGAGATAGACGTCCACATTCTGAAAGTACCGTGGAGAGGACGAATCGGTCTTAAAGACACAGTGTTAAACACTGGACTTGATCAGAAAATTTGTTCAACATATTAATTTGGTAAGTAATTAATTTATTTTCTATTTTATTATTTTTTCTGTTTCAGATTTTCATTTTGTTTTTGTAACAAAATAAAAATCTATTTTGTTGATTTTATTTTATTTTCTGGTTTGATTTTTGTAATCAAACAAATTCTCTCATTTCCTTTATTTCTTCTGTATTCCGTTTGTTGTTAAGTACACAAACAAAATTTATTTTAAAAAATACAGTGAAGATTGTCCAACACATATATATATATATATAGCAAATTTTCATTTTGATTTCTAACAAAGAACAAAAACCCGATTCAACTAAAATATTTGACTTAATAGAGCCATTTTTCTAAAAGTGACACCGAATATTGAAATTGCTTCATAAAATTTGAGTAATTGCTTAAGCCATGTAACATGTGTGGATTTGATGGAGGTGGATTAGTGAAAAGCTGCATTTTATGCTTTAACAAAACTATTTTTTGAATCTAGGTTTGAAGGTTTTGGATCCTGAACACTTCATGTTGTTGGTGATGAAATTTGGTGATGGTTTGTGGTTAAGAAGATGATGAATCTAGAGTGTGTGGTGGCGGTAGGGACTAATGATGGTAATGGAGTGGTGGTGATGGTTGTTTGGTTGAGAGATGAAAGCGGGTAGTTCGGGTGAGAGAGGAAACTATAAATGGTGAGTTTGGATCTATAATTTGAAATTAACGGCCAAATTGTAATTTTTTAACTTTTTCCATTTAAATATAACGACGAGGGGCAAATTGATCATGATTTAAATAGGTGAGGTGGTAAATTGACAATATCAAAAGTTCGAGTATGAAATTGATTAGAGGGATATAGTTTAGGGGGGAAAACGAAATTTCCTCAACAAAAATAAAAATAAAATAAAATAAAAATTGTAGCTACATTTTGTCATTATCACGTTTAGATAAGTAGGAAAGTAAAACATATAAGAGAGATATAAACAAGATTTATTTTTTTTTCTTTAAGGGATAATCTCAGTATTATAAATATTTCATAATTAATGGACATGTTCCTTATTAAATCTTACCACTTTTGGTAAAAAATAAAAAGGAGACTTATGTGTAGGTACTAATAGGTAGATTTATTGTCCAATAAGTCCTATGATAATTAATGGCGTTTTTCATCATACACTATTAAAAATTGTTACTAATTGTTAATTTTCAGCGACAAGTTGAAAATTACCACAAAAAATGTCACTAATTATAAGTTTTAGTGACATTTTAAAAAAATCGTCACAAAAAAAGGTCACTAATTTTCAACTTTCAACGACAGTTTAAAATTGTCACAAACAAATGTCACTAATTGTAAGTTTTTAGCGATAATTTATAAAAATTGTAACGAAAAGAAGTCACTAATTGTCAATTTTTAGTGACATGCAAAAAAAAAAAAAAAAAATTATTTTTAGCAACGATTTTATTAGGACTTATTTTCAATAGTGCTTGATGGAAATTAAGTCCAACTATTATGACCTATTAATAGTTTACCCAAAATAAAATAGACAAATAAGAAAATATTTTTTTCACCATTTATTACCAAATTTATAAACTAAATATAAAAAGAGTTCTCTTTTTTCATTATTGTTCACCAAATTACTCAGTCCAAACCAAGTGTAAGTTCACTGACAGTTGCTTTCACCTCTCTCACACGCGCCTCTATTGATTTCAAGGCATGTAAGTTCCAAATTCAATTGATTTGTCATCTTTTCATTGGATCTTGCTATTGATTCTTTTCATTGGATCTTTCAATTGATTTGGGGGTGGGGATGACAGAAATTCAGGTACTGAATTTATTAAATTTAACAGATTATTTTGCATAATATTCTTTATATATATTACACTAATCAATTAATAGGTTGAAAGCGGTTTGATTAGGGATAGCAAATTTATCAATTTGTTATCTACGATTTTATTATAATTTTATCGTCAAATCGCATCAAACCACACCGCACACACCCCTAGCATGGAGTATTACTCCGAGAACATTAGATAATTTCTCACAAAATAAAAAAAAAAAAATAAGTAAAAAGAATTCAAAAAATATTATCTATGTTAGGCAAAACCTTCCATGTCAACCAGCTATACAAAATAGGCTAAATAACCAAAACAATAATAATATTACTACCTTAAGCCTATAGGCATCTATAAAGTATGAACACCTCTCTAGAGGTCACATACAGATGTCGGACATGGGAGGAAGTGACCCTAGGACACACAATGTCCTATTTATTTATTATAATTATTCAAATCATTAGAGTAACCTACCTAAAGTTAATAAATTATATAAGAATAAATATATAACATATAATAAATTTGTAAAATTATATATTTGGCACACGTCCTTTGCATTTCATATCTTCTATTTTTTTTTAAATTTTAACTATTCATGCGTCTATAAGTCTATATCTATGCTTCTTAGGTCATTCTACTGTTGTAAAGGTCCTCTTGTAAAATGCTCCTAAATAAGCCACATCAAGCATAATGGAACTGAACACCACGAATTCTGCTTTGCTTAACCACCCTGCCTCCCCAATCCCCACCAACTACACAAAATACCTTCACATCTCTATGAAATACCCAATCCCTTTTTGGAAAATTCCTCCTCAACCCAACATCTCAAAAGCCATCTCTACACACACCCCTAACATAATCTACCATCAAGGCTTCCTTATCAAACCTAAGAAGCACAGACACTCCCGAGGTGGAGTGTCAACACTCAGTCAATTGCTACCCAACAGGTATTGTATTATTTGTTTATTTTTTAAAATTTGGACACACTTTGAACAGTTGAACAAGCGTATTAACCAACTACAAATAACGGTTTGTTTTTGTAAGATAAGTACCTAGTCACACAATGATAAATGAAAAACAAAGTAGATTTATACAAATTAATACGTCCTTTTGACCTCAAGAGTTAGAGTTTTGTTGTTCTGTATTTATCAGTGAATAAGATATTCATATAAATGACATATAATAACTATCTAAACTATGCATTTTGTGTCTCCCTACATGTCACGTCTTGCATATTTTAAAAGCTATTGTGTCGCCTGCCCGTATCTACGACTCTTAGTTGTCAACAACAAGAAGAAAATAGCAAGAAAGGCCCTATCAAGAGCCCCTTCTCAACACCACTTGTGTTTCCAAAACTTCACTCCATCCCCTTTAGATGTTATTAAAAAAAGTTTTACAATGACCTATGGTAGACAAATTTCTCTTCTACAAATAAATTTCCAAGATGCATATTTTTCAGTTCTGCAAACTACAGCACTTTTTATTTATCTTCTGCTATCTGCATTTTCAAGCATCAATTTTTAACTTTCCAAAACCTATCTTGCCCTCTTAATATTGCTAAAAGTCTTTGTTCCTCCTAATAAATTCTGAGATTGCACTCTTAAGCCATGACACCTAGCTAGAATGATAACAGTATACTCTTTATGTCATGACATGTAGCTAGAATCCTGTTGTGTGAATAATTAGAAAAAAGAAAAGTAACGTAGAACCAGTTTGGTTATAATAAAAATTCACAATTGATCAATGCATCTCCTAAAGTCGATTGAAACTAGATGAATTATTTGTGTGAACTACAGATAATGTTAAAAAAAAAATACTTAGAATGATTGCAGAATAAAAGATCAGAAAAAGAAATAGAACATAGTGCAATGATGTTACAACAAAGGAGTGGATGATCTTATTATATTTGTCTAATCAAACATTACATAGTTATTAAAAATAACAAGGCATACTAAGAGAAATCCACACATGTTGTCTTGGTCAACAGCAACAATAATAATAAAACATAAGAAAGAGCCATGCTGATTTTGGAGGGAGAGAAGAAGATGCCATTTTTTCTCTTTTCCTTCAATTCAATTTTGTATTTTACAATCCCCTGCAATTGAATTTCCTTCAACCGTATGTGTTGGCGGAAAGACCAGAATCTATCAACTTCAATGCAAATCTATATTTCCTATGACAAAAAATGCAACAAACATTAACAATGGAAAGAACTAAAACAAAAATAAAAAACATATCATATTAAAAATACTAAAAAAATTGTTTCAGATTTTAGAGTTTTTTAGAGAAAACACTTTTAAATGTTTTAGAGGGAAACCTTGACAAAAGAAATTTGTTGTCTTTAGCATCGTGGAACCTGAATTGGAGTTCATCCAAGTTTCAAATCCAAGAATGAATTATGTTCCCTAAATTGGATTTATAGTGGTTAAATCAAGTTCATCTATAATATCAAAACATGTCGAGAGAAATTATTCTTGAACCGACAAATTAATTGTATAGCATGAAAATTTAGGGAGCAAACCTTGAATTGACATTTTTGGCATTTTGAGCTTTACTCAGACCTTTGTCTTTCACGTGTGACTTGGAAATCTTGAAGACTATAGGTTTTGTAGTATAATCCTCTGGACTTGAATGAGAACTTGATATCGGGTATATGCTGAATAATCCAATAGTCTTCTCCTTCTTCCGGTTGCATTCTACCTAAGAACTTTATTGGCATATCATAAAAGGAAAGAGCTGCGAGTCTTTTCAGGTGGTGGAAGCCATAGGGTACCTCCTTCAGTTGCGGGCTAGGCCCAATCCATAGTTCTTCAAGAAGAGGCAACGCTCCATCCTCTATTACCATGGAATTCAATCGCTTCAAGCCTTGTAGATATAACACCTTAAGTTTTTGAAACCCTCCAACCTCAAAATGCAAACTCTGTCCATCATAACCCTGATAGATATCAAGCTTTAGTAAATTAGGCAACACTTGAAGGGATTTTATTGCATTAGCGGTCAAACCTGAAAAGTGTAGACGTATTACGAATAGATGCTGTAGTTTTGGGATCCAATCTGGCAACGTCACTAAATAACCCCCCACGTAGAGACGTTCAAGATATTCAGGTGGTGAAGAAAGAGAATGTATATCCATAATCTCATCTTCACTTTTAGCCCGTATCCCCAAAACCCTAAGGTGTTTCATCTTCTCAATGGCAGCACAAAGAGCCGTCCCATTTTCTCTTCTCACTTTGGAAAGGCTAAACTTCCTCAACTGCCTCAAATTTTCCAGCTCTTTAATAACAAGGTTGCCCCATTCTTCTTCTTCTTCATGTGCCGCCACACCCCACAACTTTTGCAACTGTTCTAAACGCCCTATCCCTCCTTTTATCTTCACTCCTCTTATAGTATCCAAACTCATATCAATATCATAGTTATAAAAAATGCTTAGAAGATGTCGCAACTTATGGAGCCTATTGATCTCGATTGGTAGCTCAAGCACGAGAGAGCAACTCAAATTCAAAGTTTGCAGGTTTTGTAGCTTACCAATAGACTTTGGAATTGTCTTCACACTTGTATTCTTCACACTTAGGTATTGCAAATGAAGTAGATTCCCCACTTCTTCATGTAGTTGATCTAGAGGAGCATCTTGAAGATCTAGTACTTTTAAAAGCTTGAAATTTGCAGCTAGTTCACCCAACAAGGACTTGTTTGGCAGCTCTCCCACTGCAAAAAGAAAAAAAGAACGAATTCGGGAAATATGTGTGCTTTCCTGAACCTTATCCATTCTATTCTTCATATGCATTGATAGTCGTCGACTTTGATTATTGGGACTTGAATCCTCGTCTGCTAAAACATGGCAGAAACTCAACTCCTCGGACTTTGAGAGGATGATCTCACGCACTACATCATGAACCCGACAATTCTTAACTCTTCCATTAATTTTTGTACTTGACACTTGAACCAAGTTTCTAAGGATGAGCTCAATCAAGTATTCTTCTGCAACTTCTTCCAATGTTTTGCCTTTTTGTTCTTCAATGAAACCCTCAGCCATCCAAAGTCGAACTAGTCTTCCACAATTGATAGAATAATCCTCGGGTATTATACCGAAGTACAAGAAACATGGTTTGAGGAAGTAAGGCAAATTGTGGTAACTAAGCAACACAATTTTTTTGATGCTTGTAAGATTAGGATTCCTTTCCAACTCAGAGCCAAGGCTATCATAGAATTTTTGCCATTCGGATACAACCCTATTTTTAGTGGACAACAGACCGCCTATTGCCACAATTGCAAGCGGTAATCCTTCACATTTTCTAACAATCTCACGAGATACTTTCTCCAATTCGGAGGGACAAACACCCCCAAAGTCCCATTGGAAGGCTTTCATACAAAAGAGTCTCCAAGCCTCATTTTCAGGTAGGGATTGAATCTCATAGACATAATCAAGTGAAGATTCTTTGCAAAAACTAGCAACTTCTTTGTTGCGCATGGTTATAATTACCCTACTTCCTTTGCTATTTTTAGGTAAAGCATGTTTTACAAATCTCCAAAAGTCTGTTCTCCAAACATCATCAAAAACAATTTCATACCTCTTTTGAAGTAAATATCCTCTAACGATGTCAGTGAGCGAGTTTTGGTCCATAGCATCGATTCCCGGAGGTGGAGGCTCATTTCTTGATTGGTATAGCTGCTTTATCATCATTCTGAGAATCTCCTCTATCTTGTATGATTGAGAAACAGTGATCCAAGCACGACAATCAAAATGCGCAAACACTTTTTGATTGTCATGAACTTTCTTAGCAAGAGTGGTCTTTCCAATCCCGCCCATACCTACTAGCGAGATCACCATCCGATTTGTCTCTCCACTTACCAACATGTCAACCAATTCTTCTCTGGTGTATTCAATACCCACAACTTCATCTTCCTCCACGAAAAGCGAAGCAACACGAGGATCATCTTGATCAGTTTCACTGTTTGATGATTCATACCCACTAGCCTTTTTCTTGATCTCAACAATGGTTTGTTTAATTTCTTGAATCTTAGAGGCTATGTCATGTTGTGACTTTAGTTTAACGATTGAGCGAGTGACTTTGTTGAGAAAATTGATGAAGCCGCGACGCTGACGACGTTCTGACAAGTGAATCGTGTATTGATCGAAGACATCCTCAATCTGTTGAGCCAACTCTCGAACTTGTTTCACCCAAGTTTTCGCGTTCTCGTTTCCTGTTTCAGCCCTCCAATCTGCATCTTTCAGTATGGATTTTATGCTCTCCAATTCAGCTTTGATAATGGAAACTTCTCTGTGGACCTTCCTCAACAATTTTGGTTCATCATGCACTAACAATGCCTCCAAATTGTTGATAGTTGAGCATACTGCAACTTCTGCCATATATTTTACTATTTTTTTTCTTTTTCTTTTTCTGTTTTTGGCTTCACTTTTTTGATCAGCAAAAAAAAGGAGGAAAATTTATTGATGGAAAAACATACAGAGTATGATAACATACATCAATAAAGAGGAGAGTGCAAAAAGCATCATAGTGAAACATTTAGATCCCAACTAGGTTGGCACCTAGATGCACACCAAATCATCTACTAGCACAAACTCCAGGCTCCAAGTTGGTAAGTAACCAACATGTAGAGCAAAAACGAAAACAAAACAAACAGATCATACATCCAAAAACAAAAATTCACAGCAGTCCAGCCTAACATAACACACCCCTTAAAGACCATTCATCTACAATACCCCTCTGCTGGAGCATTAGTCCACAGCTAAAACAGAACAGATCATAAAGCTGCTATTTCAGCAAAGCACATAAACAGATTCATGAAGCTGGCATTAGTAGCAGAACAGATCAGCAGCAAAACTACCACTCTCCAGCAGCAATAGCAGCAATACTACCACCAATAGCTTCTGATGATGGACACCAAAACTAGGCTATAGCAGCATCTCACCAAAACTTGGCTTCATTTAACACATGTAACACATGATTAGCTTGCTATGACCATATATGCATTCAGAGTTTGGTTACAATACTGTAGGTTTTTAGTTCTAGAATTGCTGATATAATAATGTATTTGACAAGTTGAAGGAAGACCAACTACCTAACCTTTCAGCCATTGGAGGAGTAGTTGACCTATTCACATCAATACTTCTAGATAGTGAAAAAAATAAAAATATTTATGAATAAAATTACAAAAATAAAAATAATACGTGATTCAAATTTAATGAAGTGAAGATTTTAATGTTGAGGGGTGAACATTAATACTAACAAAAATTTACAAGGAAAAAATGTATGAACTGAAATATCAATTTTTCTGGACATAGAAATTGAAAAATAATATGAAAAAATATATATATACAAGTGTTTTTTTTTTTTTTATCCACATTGATTGAGTTGTAAAAGACACTAAATGTAAGACAATCTAAAATATGTTAAAAACATTTATAATAGAATCAATATTAAAATTTCAAATAATGTATTCTCAAATAATGTGATCAAATAATTGATATTATTCGTCTTTTTTCTTCTTTGCAAGCTAGTGATTATAATTCACACTAGTTATGAGAAATAAATTTCTTTTATTATATATATTTTATAATTTGACCCTCATGTTTTCATAGATATAGAAGGACAATTACTTAATTTTATTTGTTAAACGTAGATGACACTCCACTTAATTTTTTTTTTAAATAAAACTTGAGACAATTATGTATAATTTAAAAATAATTAATAATTAATAATATAATAGTAGGGCCAAACACCCAATTTCTTTCTTTTTTATCTTATTATTTTTCTTTGTCCACAAAAGTAGTCAAATGTCTACATCTAATACTTTTGTCTTTGTGGATTCTAGACTTCAAGGAAATGAGTGGAGCAATTGCTAGCAGACCATTATAGTCCTTTGACATATGTATGTTAAATTTCATCAGATTTCTACATCTGAAGGTAATTTTCTGCATTTCATTTGTTCTTTGTTGACATAATTTTCTACACATCAAGTCGTTTAACATAACTATTAATTGTAATAATTGCATTTCATAGTTTTTTTAATAATCAAATTTAAAATATAGGCACAACAACAAATATGAAATAGAGTATCACTAAGAGGTAATGGTAAAGTTAATTTAAGATAAGATATAGTTTGATTATAATGTATTGCATTATCTAAACTAATTGTAAATATTTTATTCTGTAAAGCTCACTCAGATAATTCATTTTTTATTATCCCAAGTGAATGACCATTATATGAAAGTTCAACTAATTTAAATAAAATTATTCATTTATTCAATTTTCAATAATTATCTATATAATGTGCAATAATGCATTGATATTCTAATCATTGCTTTGACTTTCACATATCAGATGTTAAATAATTTTTTTTATTCAAAATTTTAAAAATATTAAATAATTCAATTTTTACCTCTTGATAATTCTTTAATACTATGTTTCTAGTATAATTATTTTTGAAAAATCTTGATATTAAGGTGTATAAACTCCTTGAACTAATCTAGAAAAAATCACTACATTCACTCATACTGAAAGGGTGGCTGATAATTTATTTAAAATTTCTAACATTTTTTATTTTTGATTGATTGATACAGTAACATTTAAGACTTTTGTGTTGGCTGATGTGAAACAAAAGAAACTGCCAAAATACCTCTCCAACTTTTGACAATTGATATTTCGTTACCACACTTTAATCTTGTACCCAATAATTATATATTTGACTTATATTTATATTATAAAAAATTATATTTATCATTTATTATTGTAAAATAAATGTGATTCAAATATATAGGTCATATTTGATTTCCTCTTTAGAAACTTATTTCAATTTTTTTTTCTATAAAAATTCAAATTTGTTTTGTAAAAAAATGAAAAAATTAAAAGCACTTATCATATTTATATAGTTTTATCTTTTTAGAGAGCAAAAATAATTTTAAAAATTTTAAAATATATTTTTTATATTTATTTTTATCAAATTAGTTTCTATTATTTCGAAACAAATTCAAAAAATAGCTTCGAAATTCAAAACAAACAAGGCAATGTCAACTCCAAAATAGACTCATCATACCCAAACGTTGTCTTAAATTAAAATTCAAACTTTTTTTTATATATATTAGTATTATTAGTGTTATAAAAACACCCACTTATACATTATTCTATTTTATTAAGTGTGTGATGGTAACATAATTGTCCAGATTGTTAAATTTTGATAAATTTTAGGGCTCCAAAAAAGTTTACCCTTGCATTATGTTTACACTTTTTTTTTTTTTACAATTTTTTAAAAAAAACTAGTAACTCAAAAACAATTATTTAAAAACTTATAAAGAAAAAGTGATGTATGGTCGAGATTTAATTTTTGTATAATGAGAACCACATTTGAAATAAATCTTAATCACACAATATTTTTTTGTAGGTGTTTTTTGTGTGTAAATTTTCTAGGTACATTCCAAGAATTTAAAATAAATAAAAAATCCAATACAAAGGAATCAAAAATATTGTCAAATATACACACTAGTTATAATTGCTTATGGAGACAAAAGTTTTTCGAAATTAAAGTTGATCAAATCTTATCTTTGATCAACTATGTCAAAAGTTAAGAATTTACTAGTAGTTGTGCTTAACCAGATCAAAAAATGGAGAAGAATGCTTTAGGAGAAAGGGCACAACATGGGAGCTTCTATTTCCACATGCCATTTCCTCTTTCTTTAAACAGTTAATGATTTTTTATTTTATTACAATTTTGTCCTAAAATAAAATTATCAAAATGTCCTTATCTTCTCCACCAAAATCTTAACTTCCTAAACCTAACCCTAGCCACCAACACCACGAACCACCATTGTTGCAACTTTGTTGCCGCAAAATCCCCATTAAGACGAGCTTCCCACCATTGCAAACTTAGTCCGCAGCCCCTCTTTGGCACCCTCGCAACCACCACGCTTCTTTTTGTCAAAATCATAGACGTAGTGGTCCCTCTCGCTCTCTACGAAACCCTAGCCACCACAATTTCTCTCTTTAAAACCTTAGTCGCCGACAATCTCTCTTTATTTCAAAACCCTAGTCGTGCGATTTCTTTCTCTATGAATGTCTCCACATCGTGGCCGTCGAAGTGTGGAAAAGGTTGGTGTGTTACAGGTAAGGAAGTTGCAAGCAGCATGGGTCGCGGGGAGGGTATCGAAAAGGACTAAGTAGTGGTGGAGGTGTGAAGGGAATGGTGGGAGAGGGTGGGAGAGGGTGTGAGAGGGTTGACAAGGGCCACTAGAGATGGTAGTAGCAGCTGAGGTGAGATGGAAGGCTCGTGATGGTGGCCGAAGTTTGTAGTGGTTCATAGTGATAGTGGTGGTGGTGAGTGGTGTAACATTTCGTATTCCTTGGACTAGTAGGATTTCTTTTGACTCTCTTATTATTCTTGAAGCCTCTTTGATTGATTTTAGAGTATTGATTGGGGTGATATAATAATGATAAAGTAGGATTGAACCAAAAACATTGATTCGAATAATTGTCCTATGAGCAGTCTTCACTCTTTTTCCTTTTTTCTCTTTCCACACTTTTAATCTAGATATGAGGCTAGAACCATTGGAAAACTTATTTTTGGGGCTTCGATTTGGACACAAGAACGACATAAAAGGAAGTTTGGACAAGAGAGTTATACTCGTTTGAAATTTAAGTACTTGTGCTAGAAGCAAGTCCATTCAAGCAAACGTTTGACCACTTGAGCGGTATGTTCGAAGTCAGGCACTTTCAAGTCACTTTTTGGCCCAATCTTTTCATTCTTTCCTCCTCTCTTCTCTTCCTCTCCTCCATACTCGAAACCCTAGACCTCCAAACCTTGATTTCATATATTTTTCACCAAGAATCTACTATAGATCTTACATTAAAGATGAAGAATAAGTGAAGATCAACATTTTGACCGATTGGATTTTGGATTTTGGATTTTTCGAAGGAATCTTCTTGATCTAGCTTCTCTACTTTTATCTTTGAGGTAGGATTACTTTTAATCTTGTATCTCTTTATTTTGAGGATGTTTATGTGGTGCTATTATGACATTAATGCTATAATTTAATATTCGAGTTTACAAAATTGGGTTTTGTTTCAAAAATAAAATTTTCTCTATATTTTCTTAAGATTTCTAATAATGGCTATGGATTATGAAGATTTTAGTTGGGAAATAACATTTAACATGATTAGGACTAAAAGCCCCAAATTTATGAAAACAATAGTTGTAAAATTTGGAGAAAAGATGAAATTGATTTTTAATTCTTTAAAATTGATGAATAGATTATGATATTTTGAATATGTATTGATTGAGACTTGTGAAATTGGAACCTCTTGAGATTTTTCTTGAATTATTAATATTGTTCCTCATTACTTCATTAAATTACCTGAGTGGTGTACATTACCTTTTATCTAAAGAATGTATGAATACTTGGAAATCCTGGAAAGATTGTTTAAGGGGGTGGTAAATAGCATGTGAGTCCGAGTTGGGAGTTAGGTTTTGGAAAGTGTTGTGTGTGTTGTTGGTACCCACACGGGGAAAGTTTAGGTGCCCAATTGCCCTGTCTTCAGCTTATCGCCGAACAAATATGAGAAAGTGTTTTTGGGTGTCCACTAGTCCTGACGTATTGTAGTTGGTAAAAGTAAAAAAACGGATGATTTTGAGTGTCGATTCCCTACCATATTAATAGCCGACAAATGTGGAGATATTTTGGATATAAATTTATATATATGTATCTATTGGGACTCTCTTTAGGGACTTGATGACATATTTACCCTCTGGTGTTGAATTATGAAATTATGGAAGTCATTGCAACGCCCTCAAATTAAGACATAATCCAACCATTCAATAAATCCATAAAACATAATAGGAATATCATCTTTTCATTCATCAGAGTTTGTATTACAATGGATATTACATGTTAGCAACAAAATGAATGCCCTACGGGCTTACAGCTTTCCAAGCCATCACTTGGTTACAACAAAAAGAGTCCTAGCTCTATACATAGAAAGCCCTAGGCTTGAATATACATTTAACAATCAAAACAAATAACAAAAAGGGAGTCTTCAACTCCAAAGCCTCCCAAGCTAAGATCTTGGAGGCGGCATGTCTTTTGTACCTGAAAATGGTGTCCCAAGAGGATGAGCCAATGCCCAGTAAAGATACGCTAAACAACATATGGGAATTAACTAAAACATTAGCATCCGATAAATGTTTAACCCTCGTAACCAACTATACCATTTCCATAACCAAACAACATTTCACTTTCATATTTCAATCCAATTCCATTTATTTATCCAAATCAATTCATTGGCATAATTCATTATTATCCAAACGATTCAAAATAAGACTACAACTCAATCATCAATACTTCAATCATAAACATTATTCATACACTTCCATTCACTTGCCATTTTACGGAACTACGTCCGAGGGAACTGGCACCCAAATATATATATAAGACTACGCACTTCAGTCACGGTAGTCAGAGTCGGCCAGCTCACAATTGCTTCAATCTTGTTTGGATCAACAGAGACTCCTTCTTTTGTTATAACATGGCCTAGAAATGCCACTTCATGTAGCCAAAATTCACACTTCTTTAGCTTCGCGTACAATTTCTTTTCTCGGAGGGTTTGAAGGATTAAGCGAAGATGATCTTCATGGGCTTCTGCAGTCTTTGAGTAAATAAGAATGTCGTCAATAAAGACTACTACAAACTCATCCAGGTAAGGTTTGAAGACACGGTTCATCAGGTCCATAAATGCTGCTGGTGCGTTAGTGACTCCAAAGGGCATAACCAGAAATTCATAATGACCATATCGGGTTCGGAAGGCTGTCTTTTCCACATCAGTAGCTTTAACTTTTAATTGGTGGTATCCAGACCGTAGGTCAATCTTTGAGAAGACTTGTGCTCCTTGCAACTGATCAAACAGGTCGTCAATCCGTGGCAGTGGGTATCTATTCTTGATTGTTACTTTATTAAGCTCTCTGTAATCGATGCAAAGTCTAAGTGTCCCATCCTTCTTTTTCACAAATAAAACCGGCGCACCCCATGGTGAAACACTCGGACGGATAAACCCCTTCTCCAGTAGGTCTTGCAACTGAGTCTTCAGTTCTTTCATTTCCACTGGTGACATGCGATATGGAGTTTTAGATATAGGCTGAGTCCCCGGAACTATCTCAATTGTAAATTCAATTTCCCGATCTACCAACTCTCCTGGCAACTCTTCCGGAAAAACATCTAAAAACTCACACACAACTGGGATCGTATTGCTGTCCCCATTTAGTACTTGACCATCCAATACACTACACAAATACCCTCGACATCCCTTCTGGATTAATTTGCACGCCCTCGTTGCAGAAATTAGATAGGGTGGAGAAGTTACCCTCTGTCCCTGAAAAGTGGATTCCGATTGCCCCGGAGGACGAAAACTAATCCGTTTGGTTAAACAATCTATGGTGGCTCTATACTCACCCAACCAATCCATTCCCAAAATAATGTCAAAAGAATTCATGTCAAGCGGCAGCAAATTAACGAAAACACTTACATCCCCGATTAAAAGTTCACAAGAAGAATAAACAGAGGTACAGATCATAGAAGATCCCATTGGTGACGATACACATAGCATATAAGGCAATTGCTCTTCAGGTTTATCTAAGTATTTTGCAAATATTTTCGACACAAAAGAACAGGTAGAGCCAGAATCAAATAATACATTAGCGGGATGGCCATAAACCATAAATGTACCTGACACCACTGTTGCTGCATTCTGTACATCTCCCGGAATCAACGTAAACACTCTGCCTTGCCTCGTGGTATCCTTATTGTTGCCGGGTTTAGCAGTTGACTTGACATTAGGAGCCGGTGTAGACCCCACTGAGCTTGTAACAGTTTTGTGACTCTCTTGTTGCTTCCGCTGTGGACAATCACGTATCAGGTGGCCCAATTTACCACATTGAAAGCATGCTCCAGTCATTCGGTAACATACTCCACGATGCCTCAATCCACATTCTGGACATACCGGGGCGGAATTGCGACTAGAGGCATTATTGCTCGAAGTCCCTGAATTTTGCTTCTTATTCGGCGGAGTAGTTGGCCCTTTATACACTTGATTATTCTGCCTCTTCCCCTTCCATTCAGAAAATCGTGTCTGCGCCGCAATATTCCCTTCAGCTATAACAGCTCTCTCTAATACATCCACATAAGTAGGCAACTTTAACACATTAACTCGGTCCTGAATAGCACTTCGCAATCCCCCTTCGAATTTCCTTGCTTTCTTATACTCCGTATCAACCATATGGGGTGCAAATCGAGCTAATTCCGCAAATTGTGCTTCGTACTCGACAACAGTTCTATTCCCCTGCCTTAGTGTTTCAAATTCAGTTACCTTCTTGTCTCGCATGCTCTGAGGAAAATATTTATCATAAAACAATTCCAAGAATCTATCCCATGTTAACCCTTGGTGCATTGTCCTTGTAAGCATCCACCACCTCCGCGCTTCGTCTTATAAGGTGAAAGCCGCAAGCTGTACCTTCTGAGCTTCTGTACAAGGAAAGACTTCAAACAGTTTTTCAATTCCTAACACCCAAGCCTCTGCCTTCATCGGTTCAATTCCTCCCTTAAATGACGGTGGTTTCATCTTTTTAAACTCCCTTGTTAGGGTAATGGTGCGGTCTTCAACATGGAAATCTGGTGCGGCTGGTGGAGGTACCGGTGGTGGTGGCGGTTGTTCTTGTGGCTGTTGTTGTGGTTGTGGTTGTTGCTGTTGCTGTGGTTGTTGTTGCTGTTGCCGTACAGTTTCTGCCAATTCCATAATCATCCTCTCCATCCTGTCTAGCCGTGCTGAAGTAGCATCTTCCGTGTCTTCTGTTCTTGTTCTCACCATATTCTACAAGACAAATAGTTACAACATGCACAACAGGGATACCATAACACAAATCGTGATCATTAGCGTTAGAAAACTGCATATAACGTTGCTATCAATCATTCATTTATGCATGATGCCTAAGTCTTACTAGACATCCTAGAGCTCAATGGATCCGTGTGTGAGATAGCAACTCGTGCTCTGATACCACTTGTCACACCCCAACCTGCCCCCTAAAAGTTTGAGCATGACCTAAGCAAAAACAGCCACTCACCCTATTATGTATACCATGTATGGGGGCCTGACGGAAGCTATTAACATAAAAACGACATTAAACCTATCCCATTGAGCAACTATAACCATGCCAGGACCATACAAACAGGAAACTGAAAATAAACATACACGGCACGGGCATTGGGATTTAATTCACACAAACAGTTATACAGATTCTGCTCTACTCTTGGGTGTTTCACAAAATAGAATATACATTCACCCGGGAACAAAAGGGTTTGGACCAAAACCTAACATCTAATACGGAGTGCACGGCTTTGTCAAGTGCCTGGATATGCTTAAGCTGACAAAAGGGAGGCAATGCTGGTGCTAGGACTGACCTCCAAGCTGATTACCTACAACATCAGATGTGATTACAGAGTGAGATAACTCAGTGAGTAATAATACTTGTAGCATATGTAAACAAACAGATTCATGTCTTGGTCTGATGTTGTGTTATTTTCAGAACGGCCTTGGGCCCAATATAACGGAACGGCCTCGGGCCCAAATATATACGGAACGGCCTCGGGCCCAAATATATATATATAACGGAACGGCCTCGGGCCCAACATAACGGAACGGCCTCGGGCCCAAATAATACGGAACGGCCTCAGGCCCAGATATATACGGAACGGCCTCGGGCCCAAATAATACGGAACGGCCTCAGGCCCAGATATATACGGAACGGCCTCAGGCCCACAGATATGTAAGCATATATACATAAGCCTTCCTCTTATACATTCTTAACAAAGTCCAGTTCATTCATACATGACTGTAACATTTTCAGAAATCGGAATACTAGAGACATTGAGTACGAATGAAATATTATTAACGTACATTAAGTACTATTACTCACAGTGGTGTACTGGCGCGCTAGTTCCTTCTGGAGTGTGCCCTGCACACAACATAACTGGTACACTAGTATTCTTTCTTCGTATATCATTGAGGTGTCATACCTGTCACTTCATATGAATTTATAACCATTGAAAAATCATCAGAAAAATATTCTAAAAATACCAGAGAGTCAAACACGCAAAACTGAATAAACACATTTTTTTCATTCTGAACAGTTCCCCGCTCGAGCGCCACTTTGGCCGCTCGAGCGGACAGTACAATTTCACCAAAAATACTGAGAGGTCGATTTTTGCACTCGAGCGGCCATGACCTCCGCTCGAGCGTACAATGTAATTTCAGAAAACTTGCTGAGAGGTTCATGTTTCCGCTCGAGCGGCCATGACCTCCGCTCGAGCGGCCGAAGCCCTGAATCGGGGCAGCTCACTTCCAAATCAAACATCCATCTTTTACAACACAACCAAAGCTTCACAAATGAATCTAATATCAAATTAAGGTACCAAATCATACAATAAAGCAATCACAATCCTCCTTAAAATTCCAATCATTAAATCCATAACCAATCTACCCATGATTGTCCCATAATTTGGGATTTATACAAACATATACATGGAGAGCTACACAACCGTCAAATTCACACCCATAATTGAATGTTTTCCATGAAATATCAAGTAAACGAGGGATAGATTCTCCTTTCTAACTCAATTTAATTTATCAACATGGAGAATCCCATAAAACCCTTACTTTTACCATAACTCCCCAAAACAAAGGAGGATTTCAACCAAGAGGAAGAGAGAGTGAGACAAGAGCAAGAAATTCCATACCTTGAGTTAAATTGAAGCAATCTTTACAAATTTCCCCAAATCCCTCTTCTAGGTTGCCTTTCCTTCACTACCCACGTTTTTCCTCTTCTTGTTACCCACAAAAGATGAGGCTAAGTCCTTTAAAATATCTCAACATTGGCATATATATATCCATTGAAAATATCATAGGATAATAAGACGAAAATTCAATCGTTTAAGCATCCTAAATTGAAATTCTACAGAAAATTCCATTAAAGCTTAAAAATCATGCAGATTTCAGATATCAAATCAATTTCTGAAAATTAAGTCTCTAAGGTGTCTAATTTCAAATTCAAGTAGTTTAATTGCAACAGATAGTGTTCTAAGTCAATAGATAGAATTCCATATTTCAAGATTTCAAGTAATTCTATATAATACCACATAGGATTTCACAATAAGCATCCAAAAACATAAAATAAAAGGCTGACAAAATACCAGAATCACATACGAGGGTCGGGTTATTACATGCAATGCAACCTTGGCATACAAGCTAAGGATGCAACATGGCAATACAAGGCACTTATGCAAGCATGCAAGCAAACATGCAAAGTAAGCATGCAAACCAAATAGAGGGTGGACTTAAACATGAATTAGGCAGCTCTAATTAGGCCCAAAACAGTGGCCAAAGCACTATGAAATGAGGACTAAAACACACACACACATGCACATGTTATGGTCCAACACTTAAGCATCAAAAGGGCCACTCTCAAGCACACTTAAAAGAGGCATAACATGGGCAATTAGCATGCAACACAAGCTCTGAAAATCATGTTAGAACATGGTACCAAACCAACTTAAACAAAGCAAACATTAGCATGCAAATGGTCCAAGTACTTGAAGCAAGTCAAGGAGGCTTAAACCATGGCTAAGCCAACCAAACCTCATGAGGCCAAGAAGGCTTAAAACAAGTTCAAGGCAGACCTAGACCATGCAAAGGGGACCCTTAGATGGCATCTAAGTGGCTCAAATTCAAAGGCATGCATAATGGCCAAAACATGGAGCATACAACACAAGCTTTTGAAGCATCAAAGAGGTGTCCAAGGCAAGCATACAAGCATGTCTAAGGGACTGAAATAGCATGAAAGATGATCCCAACCCACTAAATCCATGCAAGAATGGCATGCTACACACTTACACACTTAAGGCCAACAAGCCAAAGTACAAAGGGGCCACATAATGCATGTCAAGATCGACCCAAATAGCTAAGGACAGACCTAAAACATGACAAAATAAGCACAAAACCTTTACGAGGCTAAACCTAAAACATGCTTGAATAAGGGTTTACAACCTAAGGCATATTAAGGCATAAACATGGCATTACAAGGTAGGTATGCTAAGCATGCATGGTGTACCAAAACCAACACACAACAATGTTATATTATGGCAATATAAGCATGAAATACAGCCATGGCATGATCAACAAACACTTAAGCATGATCCTCCCTCAAGAGGCCAAAATTGGTCGTTTTCAAGGACAACAAGGAGAGGGGGTGGCCCTCTCCTTCTTGAGACTTCAAGGCACTATCCTTACCACTGAAATCCCTCAAGATTTTAGGGGTGAGGAGGCCCAAGAACCAAAGTCTCGGAGCTCACCAAAAATGGCACAAAATGGAGCCTCTCAAGGCCTAAGGGTGGTCAAACACCTCCAAACCACAAAACACTCTAAACAAACAATTTAGAGGGCCCAAAAACAGAACTTTTTTGTATTATACACTAAGCACAAAAATAGTTCTAAGATAGGCTAACAAGCTATGCAAAAATGGGGATAAAAGAGACTAGTGTCTCACCCTTGTAGACCTCTTCACAAAAGATCATCTTGTTGCCTCCTTGAGCTTCAATCCAGCCAAGAACAGCAAGAACAAGCCTCAGGTTCCTCAAGAACCAAGAAAAGGTGAAAGACTATGTGTTTGTGTGCAATAGTAAGGACAACTACACCTAGAACACACACAAGAGAGATATAGAGATAGGTTATGTATGGAACTCAAACCCTAAAACCAGAGCTTCTCCCACACTTTTCTAACCAAAATTTCTAACTCTAAAGCCAAGAGAAGAGTCCTCCTCTTATAGGCAAAACAATCTTGTAAAGCTTGTTCAATAAGCTTACAAGAGGAGCATACCTCCATACACATGTATGGAGGGGAACAAAATGCCACCCAGCTGTCCTAAAATATCTGCAAAAGCAGATGAACAGTAGTCGGCTGCTCAAAATTGCCACTTTGACAAAATTGACTGTCGACCGGCAACAAAGAATGCCGACCGGCAATATACATTGCCGGTGGCAACAAAACACTAGCCGGTGGCCTCTAGCCATGGCCGGTGATGTGTGGGGATGCCTCACAAGGCATTCCCTGCCCCTCCAAGGCAAAACACAAGTGTTTGGTGCAAAACCAAACACAAAACGGTCGACTTCGGAGATCCTGAGGCAAGGCGCGTAGCCGAGACCTCCGGGAACTCCAAACGAACACAAACATGGATAATCACTGAGTGTTCAAACGGTGACGTCCAAGTCTTGAGGACAGTCAAAAATAGGGTGTCTACAGTTGCCCCTGTTTGACAGAACTCGAAAGTCATAACAATGACGGGAGTGAATGTCAAAGCCCAGAGACGACCCATTTTTGACAAGGCCGAAGACTTGGACAAATATGCAAGACAAACAAGGTATGCGCCCGAAGGCAGGGGAAAAATGCATGACAATGCAAGAAGCCGAGCATAACTTAGGATCATGCAAAGAAAAGCTGTAACGAAGCACACATGCAACAGTTTTAAGCTAGCATACACCAAGCTACACTACAATGTAGAAAGGATGTAAGAGAATTATGCAATTCTCGATACGTCTCACGCGGAGGATACAATACCTGTCCGGTTCGTCTGGTTCCACCCGCGGTAAATGAACCGTACATACAATATCGTGCCTGCAAAGAAAACAACTTAACAGGTATGATATTGTTAGCAACATGCATGACAATGCAAGAATGAATGCAAATGATATGCAATATATATAAAACTATGTATGAACAATGCAAATGAAAATGCAATGCAATGCAATTGAAACAATGCAAACTACATGCAAAGCAATTGAATCATGATCCAATCATGAGCGATTCGAAACCACACAAATGTCAAATAGGTTGATGGAGGTAACAAGTCCGTCTACCATAGAACGGTCTACTGAACTATGAGTAATGTAGACGAACACAAGAACGAGTATTGGGTGGAATAACATAAGTGGGGTGACGACCCGCTGGGGAATGGATAACGATCCTAGTGCCGGATGCAAAAATTACACTACAATGTAATATATACAATGGATATGGCCTGCAGCCAAACCAAATCTTGCCTAGGCAAGGCATGTACGCATACGAGCCATGTCTAACATAGAAAAGGTGCCGCAACCCTCAAACCAACATAACAGCGTGGAATAGGTGCGTACACATGCAGAACTGTGCTTCAAAGTGAAAAGTAAGGACACATACCAGACCAAGCTCAACATGGAAAGGCACAAGCCGTAGATGGAAAGTGATGCAGTGAATGCATGCAATCTACAATGCAATATCTACAAATATGCAATGGGATGGAAATGGATACAATGGATATGGCACGCGGGCCAAACCAAATCTTGCCTAGGAAAGGCATGCACACAAACAAGCCGCGGCTAACATAGAACGGTCTACTGAACTATGCTTTGACACGAGAAGTATGGGCACATACCAGACCAAGCTCAACATGGAAAGGCGCAAGCCATAGATGGAAGGTGATACAGTGAATGCATGCAATCTACATTGCAAATGGATGATAATGCACTACTTATAATGGATGCAACGGCTATATTTGCAGCTTTCCCTATCTTACCAACAGGGCGATATACTAGGATGGTTCAGTATCCAGAACTGAGGCACAGACATGCTGCCTCAACCTATGGGGCTTCCATACAGATTTCAAGCCGAGGGTACATCCCCTGGGTATTTAAACTAGACTTTAGTCTCGGAACTCCCGAACCTTTGCGTTCTAGGCATAAGCCATTCGAACTCTAGTTTTTACCGTCCCAGTCAGTCTTCTAGGAACTCACCGCATACACGGGCAGGTGGCTTTACCAGACCACCGAAAGTCGTTCAGGCACGACAAACACCAAAGGAATTGCACCTTCAGAGGATTTAAGGTCTCCTAGACCGAAATGCAGATGTGTGCATGACAATGCATGTTTTTGTTTTGTTTGTTTTTGGAATGCAAATGATGCATGATGTTGGTGTGCGCGACAACGCAAGCTTACTCGAGATGCATGACAATGCATGATAATTCGATGCGCGGCTTTAGATGCATGACAATGCATGATGCATGAAGATGCATGAAGATGTATGATCTCGAAATGTGCGACAATGCATGGCTTTTGAAATGCATGACAATGCAAATGAATCGTGCACACCAATGCACCGAAGGTCTTGCACCTTTCAAGGATTTAAGGTTTCCTAGACCGTGCGTGTTTAAGATCTCGCCAGACCGTACATGTTTTTGGTCCCGCCGGACCTATTTTGGGGCAATGCATGAATTTGAGATGCGATGCATAAGACAGTGCGATACGCAAGATCGCGCGATAGAATGTATGCCAAATGCAATGAGATGCGCAAAACGGCGCGGTGCGTTTAGACAACACGAGTGAAGGTCTTACACCTCCCAAGGATTTAAGGTCTCCTAGACTGTGCGTGTTTAAGGTCTCGCCAGACCGTACGAACAACACAATGCGATTGAAATGCAATGCACAAGACAGTGCGATACGCGATGCACAAAACAATGCGACTGAAATGCGATGCATAAGACAATGCGATACGCAAGATCGCACGATGGAATGCATGCCAAATGCAATGAGATGCGCAAAACGGCGCGGTGCGTTTAGACAACGTGAGTGAAGGTCTTGCACCTCCCAAGGATTTAAGGTCTCTTAGACCGTGCGTGTTTAAGGTCTCGCCAGACCGTACGAACAACACAATGCGATTGAAATGCAATGCACAAGACAGTGCGATTAAAATGCGATGCACATGGGGCAACTTTTGAGTCTTGTAAAGGCCAAAAGGATACGGAAGGATACACCTTGCACGAATTCGAGTGCCACGCACAGAAGACACGATCCAAGGCCAAAACGGAAGCCGGTTGAGCGTCGGGAATGCACTGTTTTGCACTGTTTTGGGCAAAGAAGGCTCTGAACCATACATATAACCCAAGAAAAGGTGTAGGAGGCTCAAAAACCACTGTGGGAGACCACCGGATGTCCACCGGCCATCAGAACACATCACCGGCCATCCGTCGGCCATCAAACAATTCCATCTGCATAAAATAGTGCCGACCGGCAAAGAGTGTGGCCGACCGGCAAACTATTCCTGTACCGGGGTAGTTTTGACATTTTGCCACGGGCCTTTTAAAATAGGATTTGTAACCCTATTTTCTTCACTTGTGTATGCTCGAAAATCCTTCCTCCCTCTCCCTAGGGTGTTTTCGTCCTTCGATCCTCTCATTTTCTTACGTTTTAACCTCGATTTCGTTGTTCGATTCGCGTTCACCCTTGCGTTTCGGACGTTTTGAACCGATTGAAATTTCATTTTGGTGTTTCTTTCTTGATTTTCACCACTCGGGGCTTGTTTCCCTCGAGTTTTTCTCGATATCCGTGGCTTTTCCTCACCTCGGCTTTTCCGGCCATTTTCGACCCTCTCGGGGTTGACTTTTTTGTTGACTCTTCGTATTCTCGCCTGTTTTTCCCTCTTTCGACCATTTTCACATTCTCTTCGAGATGGCGGATGATCTTCCAGAGGGTGGGGCTCCTCTAGAGCTTGAGATGGGCCCCGAGGCCGAGCCTTTGCCACTCCGCCTCCGGCCGTTCGATCCGGAGACCTACAGGCCCGCGGTTCACGTGATGCTCCCTGACGGACTACGCCAGTTCCGGAGCTTTGAGAGGGGCGTAGCACCTGAGTTACTACTTCGTGAGCCCGAGTCACACTTGTCGCACGGCGCCTCCGAGGTACATACTTCCCCCGGTTTCAATTTTTCGCAATGTAGAATACCTGAACTGCTATTGTTGATTCTGTTCTTTAATTGCTTAGTTCAAATGCACTGATGCACTGTACATTGTAATTGATTCCGAATACACTGGCAACTGATAATTACTTGAATCTGACATGCGCACACACACTGCACTAGCCCTGAATTGCCCAAACATGTTGACACAACACCTACTGCACTTCACTATGGGCACACCGGCACCCGGTGTCTGCTTGATTTCTGAGAAATGTGCACACATGCCGCATTTACCCTGAACCACTCAACATGCTGACATATCACACGTCGTAGTTCCCTGCTAGTACACCGGCACCCGATGTCTGTTTGAAACTGATAAACGCGCACACACGCACTATATCTGTATGCTTCTTAAAACTGTATCTTGAATATTGCTTCGCAATTGCTGTTTTTTATTACAGGGGGACTCCTATACCATCCGTGGGTATGGGAATGTCATTGCCCGAGACTGGTATGCAGAGTTGCCAGACGCGGTTCTCCAAATCGTCGACGAGGCGGGCTTCGGCATCTTCTGCAGGGGGCTCTCCCAGCTTACTACCTGTAGGCCCTTGCTTGCTACTTTAGTGGAGAGGTGGTGGGATACCACCAACTCCTTCCACTTCTCCGTCGCATGGGACATGACGATGACCCTTATGACTTCTCGATGCTTACTGGCATCGGGGTAGGGGGGGATCCGATTCCCTTTGACACTGATATGGGTGAGTGGGACGCCGCCCAGCTGTACCTGCTCGGTGCTCAGCCTCCCCTCGCTCGAGCAAGGTTTGTCAGATATTCATGGTTCGAGACTCAGTTCCGGACTCAGCGAGCCTTGGCGGAGGAGGCGCAGATGACTCCAGAGGAGGTAGATCAGTATGCGCGGGGCTTCATCATGTTCCTGTTTGGGACGACCCTATTCGCCGACCGGGCGAACACCGTGCCTCTATGCCTGTTGAGCGCACTGGTGGATGTTAGGCGGATCCGCCACTATGACTGGGGTGGCGCAGGCCTGGCCACTTTGTATGGCTACATGAGCTCTTCTTCCCGCCTCCGCGGACAGCTTCTCGGCGGATACTGGCGAGCTTGGGAGGTACATCTTTTTCCCCTTTTACATTTCTATTTTCTGCTTTATATTTTCTATATTCTATACACTGCATGGTCTATCTCTCACTGACTATATACTGCACACGCGGCACACACATATATTCTGCTTTACACTGATTGTACCCTGCACACACTGTACACTCTGCACAATACACTGCACAACACACGGCTCTGCCATTTTTGCTTTATTCTGTATTCTGCTTTATCTGATAGTCATACTGATATCTGTTCGGCAGTTGTGGGTTTATGCCTACTTTCCCAGGCTTGCCCCAGTACCCGATGTAGAGATCCCGCTCGACGTCCCCTTTTCCCATCGCTTTGACATGCGGTGTGTGCGGAGACCCCGGGAGTCCTTTATCTTTTTCCGCCGCTACTTCGAGACCATCACCGCTGCGGAGGTATGTTCAACTTTAGAGTTTGCTTAGTCTTTGCATAGCACTGTATTTTTCGATAACAGTAGATAACAAACTGCATTTCATTTTCAGATCACGTGGCAACCGTGGGCTCCATTACCGGCCGTGGTGAGGGACCACTACGAGAGTGCAGAGGAGACTGCCCGTCTCTGGATTCTGTTAGAGGGCTCGGTCTGTCGGGCTTGGTACCTGGGGGAGCGCTTCTTGCGTCAGACCCTGGGTTTACCGGAGCAGATAGTTCTGGGTCCGCCTCCCACACATATGAGGCATACAAAGAGGCTTTCTCTCGAGCACCTGAGAGAGTATACCGCTAACTGGGGCACGGAGCATCACAGAGACGAGGGCGACTATGCCGAGTATGTCTGGGCCTACATCATGCGACCCTTGGGCAGTGACTATCGAGCGGGAGAGGCCAGCAGTGCCAGGAGTTGGAGCGGGAGCGGCGAGGAGGGCTCGAGTCCGTGGCAGGGGCGGAGTTCATCGAGGGCGGGGGACCGGCTGGCCTGCTCTGCCCACTTCACTGTCATGCAAAGGGCAGGGTGGGGCGACCTACCAAATCCCTTTTGCTCCTGCCCCGGCTGATCACGAGTTGGTTGATGTCCCTGACTTGCCTCTGGTATTTATCGCTTCATTTTGCATCTTATACTGTCATTTCATTTCAGTTCATTTGATATTCCGCAGAATACTGATGCATCTGATATTTTTGCAGGCGTCCTCCGAGTACACCCGGCAGTCATTGGAGCTGAATGCCTCCATGATGGGGATGCTTCAGCGAACCTTCGACCTCCTGGCCCTTTACAGTATTCCGGTATGTTCTTTCTGACCACAGCCTCAAACCATACGCAAACTACTTCATATAATCTGATGCACGACACAACATCTGATAAACTGTTCATAGCATTCATACACTGTATTCACACACTGTACTTATGCACTGATACACTACTCACGGCATTCACACACTATACTCATACACTATATTCTGCATTGATATACTGCTCACGGCATTCACACACTGTACTCATACACTGTATTCTGCATTGATATACTGCTCATACTGTACTGATGCATTTGCCTTTTATGGTTTTTCAGCCTCCCTTCCAGATTCCGCTGGCGGGTGGTGTTCCAGCTGGGTCCTCTATTCCTGCTCGAGGAGGGCGTGGAGACACTACACGTCCCCATACCAGGGGAGGGCATACTCATGTTGGGAGTAGCTCTCGGGCACCCATTCCTGATGACGAGGATGATGAGTCCGAGTCCGACTCCGAGGCAGAGGCAGAGGCGGGGTCATCTAAGGAGGAGACCGGAGGCGGTACTGACTCGGGCTCTGGTGACGATGCTGATGATGCTCCTGGACCTTCGTCCAGGAAGAGGACTAGGACAGATTGATAGCGCCGGAGCCATTTTTGAAATTTGATACAGATTTTTGCTGTTTTTCTTCTTTTCTGCACCTTCCCCTTTTGTTAGTAGTTAGAGTACTTTGTACTGCCGCAGGCAGGTTTTTGTTTTCTTCAAAACTATGTACTTGAAAATATGATATGAAATGAAACAAACTTTTGTTTAAAAGAGTGTTATATCTGCACATTTCATACTTTGCACTGCATTGCATCATATTACACCTCAAATGTAAATGATATTGATCTGTTGTCTGAAAATTGAGCACTTGCACTGTATTAATTAGATAACCAACCAACTAACTAGCAAACAACTCATACAAATCACTGCTCAAACTGAATACACAGCCCATACTCTACTGGGGATTGATCTGAACTGGGGATTGATCTGTATACAGCCTATAACACAGCACTCGGTTCATTCTGCACACAGCAAATCCTGAACAAACAGCCCCAATCTGAAAAGACGGACTACGAAAGCTGAAACGGTTGCAGTTGAAACACACTCGGATGTCCCGAATTTTCCCTTTTCTTCTCTTGCCTCGCATAGATGTAGAGAATGGCACAGCATTCTGAGCACAAACGATTAACTTTGGAAAAGGGTTTCACGACCGGGGTATCGAGCCTACAACAGAACACAGCGGAGGGACAAAAGGCACACGACCTGAACACAACGAGGCACGCTCAGAAAAGACTCAAAGCTAAAATTGAGACCGACGAATCAAAAGACACGACACACGGACGTGTTTACAAAAGGAGAGACCTCAAATCTCGGGGAGCCAGTTCCTCCGGGTATACTTCCCATCTTTTCTGATTTGTGATACTCACATCACTCGGCCCTCAGGCTCAGTTTTTCTCACAAAACCCTTTTCTCACTTTTTCTCTCATCGCACATCTCTCTATTCTTTATTCTCTCATTTTTCATCCCTCCCCAGAGTGGTTAATGGGTAAACGAGAGGTTGTGGGTTCATGCCCGATACAGCCAGCTTGCATCCACTTCTTCTGGTAGATAGAGTGCCTTTCTGGCAAGTGCGTTGACGATGAGGGGGAGGGGAGACAGAACACCCGACTCAACTGTGCCCCTAGTTCATCACTTTGACCATTTCTGTTTTCTTTCTAAAACAGTTTTGATCAAAATGAGAGTCGGATTAACACACTTATTCAATTTTTGATTTGAAAATCATGCAAGCTAGGCCGTAAGTACTGAAAATTTTCCTTTTGAGTCCAAACATGGTCCAGTTTTGGAAAATGAAATAGTTTTCGAGAAAATAAGTCAACCTCAGTAAAAATTTTCAAAAACTATTTTTGCAAACGGTCAATGCTTAAACAAGCGCGGAACTTACCCTTGAGATGCACAACTTCGGATCGGAGGCAATGGGAAATTGCCCCTTGCTCAAAGGGGGATAAGGCAATGGAAAGTTGCCCCTGGTTTGGACGGCAACTCAGGGCAACTTATGGCACTGCATGGCAACGGAAAGTTGCCCCTTGTTTGGATGATGCCACGGCATGTTGTAAGCCAGTCCTCATTGATGACGATCGGACCCTCGGACACGAAGGAGACGAAGACGATCTGAATCAATATATGGACACAATCACCTGGAAGGTGTTGGTGGTTGGATTTCAAGGGGAAGTTCACTTGCGTAGTCCCGGTTGCTGCAATCGAGACATCGGATTCGGAGGAGGCACAAGTGATCAAAACCATGACATGGACTGAGACGCTATGGAAGCGTTGGGGGCTGGACTTCAAGATGAAGTTGCCTACGTATCCCAAACATGGGAATCAAGCCTTACGTAGTTCCGGTTAAGGTACACTCGGGTATTTTAACCTTCACTTTTTTAGGCCCTAACTTTTGCCAAGGCGCCTGTTGCAGGTTTTCGACCTTGCGAGCTATGTTTTGCTTTCATTTTCATTCTTTTCTTTCTTTCTTTTTTCTTTTCTTTGCTTGCTTTTTTTTGTTTTCTTTTTTCTTCTTTCTTATATTTTTTGTATTTTGTATTTTTTTTCCTTTGCTCTAACTTTTACCTAGGTCGCCCTTCCGGGTTTTCGGCCTAGCGAGCCTCTCAAAGGGTAAAAGTGTAACAATCCCATGCCAAATGGTTTTGAGTTTGAAGCCTCTCTGTATCCAGGAGAGTGACTGTTGGGTTGATTTGCAAAAGAATCCATCACGGTTGCTTCATGAGCCTTGCCTGGTGGGATCTGATCTTCTTGATCTGACTTTGGTGCCTCTTGCTCGAGGGCTGCTTCAAATTGGGCCACACGGGCCTTACATGGCAATTGACTGTTGAACGGATTCTAGGTTCGAAACAGATAGGTCGAATCTTAAGGCTGAGAGCGATCCTAGGCCGCACGATCTCAAGAGCGATTCCACACAGGTCTTCACAGGACTGCGCAAAACATTTTGTTTTTGAAAGTTTTTAAGAAAGCGACAAATCGCTCGCGCAGAAGATAGTGTGGAACCAGTCTGGATCGAACTAGGGTCCTTCTCAATACTCACGCCAACAAGCATGATTTCATTCGTTAAAAGCTTAGCATGCCTCTCTTCTTCTCAACTTGATCAAAGTTTTGCAAATCCCGAGGAATTCCTTCCTCTTTGTTTTAATCACCGCAATGTTAAAAAGGTTTTGAAAAACTTAGGTCATTACAACGATGTTCAAGGCACAAGAGAGTAGGTAGGATGTACTGTCGTTCCATTCAACTCCTCTGGCACAACTAGCTCAAAACAAATAATAAGCACGAAAACATGATAGCCACAGCTATTTCATTCAGATTTGTTGGTACGATTGGCTCCTCGGCAGAAACAGACTCAAAAAGCGAAGACAACTAATTACAAGACAAAGCGGCGTTTGAGGCAACAACCTCGAAATCACCTGGCATACTATACAAGAGGGACTGACTCATTATAACAAGATAGACCCTATAAGCAAAATGGCTGACTCAATACAAAGAGACAGACTCAAAACAAAAGATTGACTCGATACCCAAGCCAGGGTTTACAAAGTTAGCATTCACAGATGCTCAAAAGTGCGTGCCAAACGCCGCATCCAAAAATGCTTCGGGCACCGCCCGCAGGTGGTTCACCCTCCGATTACATACTCGCGGTATCTGTGTCCTCAAAATCCAAGAACTGGGTGGTGACGGACTTTGCTGAGGTGGGCAGAAGGTAACCTCATTGTCAATCAAATCTTGTACCTCATGACGGAGGAAGAAACAATTATCGGTGGCATGACCGGTTTGCTGGTGGTACGCGCAGTACAGAGTAGCATCATGTGTAGCAGGGAGATTCTTCGGCAGGGGTCGAGGCTCCAAGGGTTTAAGATGCCCCCACTCGGCAAGGATCTGAAATGCCTTGGACAGAGGCATATAGAGGGCATGAAAGACCCTGCGCCCTCGGGGCAGGTACTTTGGAGCCTGAGCACTCTTGTTAGACGTACTAGCGAACGGGTCGGCAGGTGCGGCCTTGGATTTCTAACCCTTCCCGGATGCAGGGCTGGGAGTGGGAAGAACTGTTTTGGCATGACGGGGCCTATCCCGGTTCTCTGACTGACTTGAACTACCCTCAGGTGGAGTGGGGAAAGCATCCTCCACAGCGTTTGTTACAACTGCAGATATCTGTTGCTTGTTCATCCCCGCGGCTTTCAAAGCCTCGACTGCCCACAGCAGCTGTTCGATAGGGTCGGCATCTGCCTTCACTTTGTCTTTACCTCTGGCCTCAGCCTGATCGAGGGTTTGGGTTGATGTTGACACGTCATTGTTATAACTGGAGGCCATCTCCGGTTGACTAAGTTCAATCACGATCCGGCCCAACAGCGGGGGCTCCTGGGGTACAAAACTCCCGGCGTACGGTGCAGCTAGCGGTGAAGCTGACATTCCGTAGGCGAGATCCGCCATAGACCTCTGGAGATCACCTATCATTCCTATTAGCTCAAATGTAGTAGGCTTGTGAGCCTGATATAGCTGGGGGGCCCAGACCGGGTGCGCAACCGGCAATCTGGGTGGATGCGGCATATCAACAGTGGTCTCACCTTGTAGGGTGACTCCTTGACCCAACGCGGCCGTCATGACCACGATCTCTTCTGAATTTTGCGTCATGCTAAGTTCTGCCTCAGCAAAGGGGAGACACTAGCTATTCTGAATCAATTCTCTGAATTTCTGAACTGAAACAGAAAACAAGCAGCATTTCAGCCCCAAACAGATCAAACACGGGTGTAGCTGAACAACTGTACTCTACTACTGATCACTGTTTCCCAGAATCACTGTTCAAAACTGAACTGATACCCGCAGATATAACTGATTCTCAACAACACTGACACTGGTGCCCTCGGGCCTGATACCCAATCTTGCAAACTGATATGTGTGTTCCTGTAGAGATACACTCTAAAAGCACATAGCAAGTAAATGAGAGCCAATACACCCCTATGTTGGGGTAGGGTTTCCCTGTCCTATTTTGTCAGGAGCTAGGGTTTCACTACGCACGCAGCGGTTTCAAACAACCTATATCGGGTAAGCAACCTGTCCTAGTTTGGAATGGTCACTATGGATTTCGATATGCACTAGGTCGAATGGTCGAAAAGGGTGCCCCGATAAAACCGGGGTTTGTGTTCCCATGCTGTCAGAGCCCATAACCGATCAGCCTTATGGTCATGCCTTGACAAGACAAGCCTCCGGCAAACCATTCAGAAATGGCAGATGGCAAACACGGTGTCCTAGGCGCACCAATGCACATGCAATGCAAAGAGACACATAAATGGAATCAAAACAGGATATCACGAGTTCGAGTCAAGCTCTCTAAACTCCCCAGTAGAGTCGCCAGAAACTGTAGACGCGCCCGTGGGCTTCATTCTACAGTTCGGACTCCCTTTTGTGTTGGTTCTTAATCTGAACCAAAGAGTCGAACTCTGGCAAATCGTTTTGAGAAAAACAGATTTTGAAAAGAAATGCCAAACATGGACTGCTTTGCTAGATACAGAGTCGCCACCTAAATATTTTTTAATGGGGAATTTAGGAAACCCTGACTCGGTGCCAAAGGCCACGTGTCCGTCATCACCAAAGTTACCTCGGCTCGGGAGCTTGGGTACGATTGGGGAAGGTCAGCTATGAGCACCCCCTCTCGCTCGGTCCGAAGACCGGCCTCTACTAACCATGATATCCGATTTTGAAAACATTACATGTTCTTATTCCGGTTATTAGCCTAGAATTACTATGTTATGCACACAGCAAACAAGTATAGACTAGATTGCCTAATTTGGAAATAAGCATTGCATATCCGTTTGTTTTGAAAATGCTTTGGAATTTGCTACTCGCAAGTAGGCTAAAACACGGATTTCAATGAGTTTTTCCAACTCAAAACAATCTAACCTTCACCCACAGGCAATTAGGCAGTTTATCTCATATAAGCACTTAGCCACATGGTAAGCATACTGTCATGTTAACATTCACACGCATGCGAGATGCTAAAGCGTAAATACTTACATTGTACTCCGCGCCAAAACAATAAACTAGTTAGCAAACATGCATGTCCCTAGTTCATGTTAAGTGGCTAATGTATCGCATACAGAATGTGATTAGGATGGGCTCGGCAAACCCTAAAGTGGCATGTGAAATGCTATCAAATAACACGTATTCAATTTGGAATTGAAGTACTAATGCAGTTAGCATGATGCGACGAGCCCGGTGCATGCAAGACAAATGGATGCATGCATGCATAGCATAAGGTATGATAATTTAAACATGCCCTAATCTACCATCAAAGCAGGTAAATAAAAGGGAGAAAGAAGTGGGGGTTGGAAGACACGCACACACACGCACCCACACTTATTACAGATTGGCCCTCGCTCGGAGGGACCAAAAGAATAATACAAATTAATTAACCATGAGCTAATTAAATATTACAAATTACCTAATTAGTTAACAAGCTAACTAAGCTAGGAAAAACAGTAAACCGCCTCGGGAGGAGAGCCTGATGCAATGTATGCTCGGGTCCTGCTCAGAATTGCACTGCCATGTATAGACTGCCTCTGTTTTCCCTGCTCTGTTCCTCTGAAAACTGCCAAAGTCTCTGAATTGCTTCCCTGGACATTGGGAGACACCATCGGCTGAGTGGAATTGCCACCGGCTGCTAGATATGGCCATCGGCACAAGATGCATCCATCGGCCACCAATGGATGGCCGGTCGGCACTATATTATGCCGGTTAGCCAAAACTGCCTGCAGAACCTGCAACCTACAGCAGCAGAGGACAGAACTTGCATGGCAATGTAATTCAAGCAATATATGCACCAAACAAGCCCCTTATCATGTTAAGGACTCAAAGGAGGATGTACCTCAATTCTCGGACCACCAATCACGCATTTCCATGCATGTGGCCCAAAGAATCAAGTGTGCAACTTGGATTTCAAATGTAATGCAATGCACACAAACAATCAAAGGCCCAATCCCTATCACTAAATCAAGGGACAAGACATGCATGCAAGATGCAATGCAACCTAGGCATACAAGCTAAGGATGCAACATGGCAATACAAGGCACTTATGCAAGCATACAAGCAAACATGCAAAGTAAGCATGCAAACCAAATAGAGGGTGGACTTAAACATGAATTAGGCAGCTCTAATTAGGCCCAAAACAGTGGCCAAAGCACTATGAAATGAGGACTAAAACACACACACACATGCACATGTTATGGTCCAACACTTAAGCATCAAAAGGGCCACTCTCAAGCACACTTAAAAGAGGCATAACATGGGCAATTAGCATGCAACACAAGCTCTGAAAATCATGTTAGAACATGGTGCCAAACCAACTTAAACAAAGCAAACATTAGCATGCAAATGGTCCAAGTACTTGAAGCAAGTCAAGGAGGCTTAAACCATGGCTAAGCCAACCAAACCTCATGAGGCCAAGAAGGCTTAAAACAAGTTCAAGGCAGACCTAGACCATGCAAAGGGGACCCTTAGATGGCATCTAAGTGGCTCAAATTCAAAAGCATGCATAATGGCCAAAACATGGAGCATACAACACAAGCTTTTGAAGCATCAAAGAGGTGTCCAAGGCAAGCATACAAGCATGTCTAAGGGACTGAAATAGCATGAAAGATGATCCCAACCCACTAAATCCATGCAAGAATGGCATGCTACACACTTACACACTTAAGGCCAACAAGCCAAAGTACAAAGGGGCCACATAATGCATGTCAAGATCGACCCAAATAGCTAAGGACAGACCTAAAACATGACAAAATAAGCACAAAACCTTTACGAGGCTAAACCTAAAACATGCTTGAATAAGGGTTTACAACCTAAGGCATATTAAGGCATAAACATGGCATTACAAGGTAGGTATGCTAAGCATGCATGGTGTACCAAAACCAACACACAACAATGTTATATTATGGCAATATAAGCATGAAATACAGCCATGGCATGATCAACAAACACTTAAGCATGATGCTCCCTCAAGAGGCCAAAATTGGTCGTTTTCAAGGACAACAAGGAGAGGGGGTGGCCCTCTCCTTCTTGAGACTTCAAGGCACCATCCTTACCACTGAAATCCCTCAAGATTTCAGTGGTGAGGAGGCCCAAGCACCAAAGTCTCGGAGCTCACCAAAATGGCACAATATGGGGCCTCTCAAGGCCTAAGGGTGGTCAAACACCTCCAAACCACAAAACACTCTAAACAAACAATTTAGAGGGCCCAAAAATAGAACTTTTTTGTATTATACACTAAGCACAAAAATAGTTCTAAGATAGGCTAACAAGCTATGCAAAAATGGGGATAAAAGGGACTAGTGTCTCACCCTTGTAGACCTCTTCACAAAAGATGATCTTGTTGCCTCCTTGAGCTTCAATCCAGCCAAGAACAGCAAGAACAAGCCTCAGGTTCCTCAAGAACCAAGAAAAGGTAAAAGACTATGTGTTTGTGTGCAATAGTAAGGACAACTACACCTAGAACACACACAAGAGAGATGTAGAGATAGGTTATGTATGGAACTCAAACCCTAAAACCACAGCTTCTCCCACACTTTTCTAACCAAAATTTCTAACTCTAAAGCCAAGAGAAGAGCCCTCCTCTTATAGGCAAAACAATCTTGTAAAGCTTGATATTAAGCTTACAAGAGGAGCATCCCTCCATACACGTGTATGGAGGGGAACAAAATGCCACACAGCTGTCCTAAAATATCTGCAAAAGCAGATGAACAGTAGTCGGCTGCTCAAAATTGCCACTTTGACAAAATTGACTGCCGACCGGCAACAAAGAATGCCGACCGGCAATATACATTGCCGGTGGCAACAAAACACCAGCCGGTGGCCTCTAGCCATGGCCGATGATGTGTGGGGATGCCTCACAAGGCATTCCCTGCCCTTCCAAGGCAAAACACAAGTGTTTGGTGCAAAACCAGACACAAAACGGTCGAGTTCGGAGATCCTGAGGCAAGGCGCGTAGCCGAGACCTCCGGGAAGTCTTGAGGACGGTCAAAAATGGGGTGTCTACAATATACAATGTATTTAAACACGTTGTCATATACAATGAACATTTCAACCACATATTCAATGTATTAATTCAACCGTCATATTCAATGACATAATCCAATTGATTAGTTTCAATTTACCTAATCATCATGTAGTTTCTACAACAATCATGGCTATCCTCCACCGATAGCCCAAAACAGATATATCTAAACAGATAAATAAGTTTCTCAACAGATAATTTATCACATTTTCCATAGGTGAGTGATTTATCAATCTAACTACACCATCTAATCACAATTTCTCCCAATTTCATGATTCTCAAACCAATTTCATATTTCCACATTGTTTTCATTATTTATACAAATAATTCATATAACTCAAATTAGGGCATTCTTTCCTTTTTTCACACATGATACCCAAGACCCAATTTCACCAAGTATACACAAGCAATAACATGTTCAAGACCTCTCATACCCATGAGGAACCCAAAATAGGAAACCCCTCTTTCAAAAGATCAAAACCCTAACCTTAACTTTACCCAAATCTTCCACAATCCCACCATTTATACAAAATGACTAATACTTATGTTAAAACTCATATAGGAGAGTAGATTATCCCTACCTCAAGAAGAGAAGATGAGCCAAGCAAGTGATGAACTCCAAAGATGACGAAATCAACTTCTACTCGAATGAAAATGGAGATCTTGAGAAGCTCCAACTTTTTGTCAAAGGAAGGGAGGTGAAAAGATCACTAGATCTAGGTCAAAATGTAGAGAGAGAGATAGAGTATTTTACAGAGAGAGAGGCTCTCAACTTAGGGTTTTGGAAAGTTTTAGAGAGAGAAGACAGAAAAAATGATTTAAAAAGTCACTTTCGCGATCTGATATACAAACAGTCTGCTCGAGCATAGCGGAGAGTTTGATGCCCGAGCGTCAGACACAAAAATTTGACCCACTCGAGCGCAAGAAAGGCCGCTCGAGCGCCAAGACACAATAACAAGACAATACCCACTCAAGTGCAATGAGACCCACTCGAGCGTAGAATACACACTTCAAGTATTTTACAGACTTCAGACAGTCGCTCGAGCGCCAGAGGGGCTGCTCGAGCTCAGACCCGCTCGAGCGCAAGAAACTCTGCTCGAGTGTGAAAAATACTTCTACAGTACTTTTGCAGACGCACGAAGTATTGAGTGATTGCAAACCCCGCTCGAGCGCAAGAAGGCCCGCTTGAGCGGAAGACGAAAATCCTGGGCAACAAAGTTCTAGACCAACTACCAACCAACCTGTTCTAAACATGCCCAAGACAATCCAAAACTCAAATTCAAAGAGTAAGAGGAGGAAAAGGCATAAACAAAAACATTAAACCACAAGACCCAAGTCCAAAACACCATAAGGGTCGAGTTAGAAACCGGGATCACTATAGTCATGAATTCGTGTATTCTTTCTTGAATTAAATGTGTTTGGTTATGATAATGTCATATGGAATTTTCGAATAACTAGATACTTTATTAAAAGTTCTTGTACTAGGTATCTAGCTCACTCTTATCTAACAATTTCAAGAATCAGTGATGTGCAACCACCCCTTCAAGAAGGAGGGGGACTCTTTGGTTTTGTTGGGGCACGAAGGCTCATAGATGTGTTATGTGGAAGTTCCGAGCACATGTATTTTGAGACCGCGTGTCCATTTTGTTGTAACAAGGTCATGCCATGATGTTTATATGCCATGAAGGCATTATTATTTTTATCCTTTAGCTTCTTGAACTTTGTTAATGTTGTTGGAATTAAGACAAGAATCTGGAAATTTGTAAAATATGATATGTAGTTCAATGAAAAATAGGGCTTTTGGGGTTAATGTTATTGTTTGGCATGGTAATATTTCAAATTAATCATGTTATGAGTAATGTTTTAATTTAATTAATTTGGGGGCGTTACAAGTGGTTGCTAGGGTTATGTTAGGTTAGGTTTGGTTTGAAGGAGTTAGGGATATTTTTGACAAGGAATGATGTGTTCTAAACAAAACTTGATGTTTAAAAATCATTAAGTGTGTACCTTGAAAAAAGATGTGCACTAAGAAGATTTAGTGTGTAAAAATAGAATTACCTGCACAACATTGATGGATTTGAATTTTCATAATTACTTTCTAAAACTTGATATGATAAATGAGAGGGTAATTTGTAAACAAATTGGGCCGAGCTAGGAAGAGTCTTCTTTGGAGTTGGGCCGCGTAATGGGCCGAGATAAGGGCTGGTGTAGCTCGGTCTTAGGCCAAGAAGACATCTTTGATTTCTGTTGTGGGCCGAACTAAAGGGCGCGGAGTGTGGACGTCAAGTAGCTCAGTCCCTTTTTATCTGAGTACCAAACTGGGCAAAGGCGTTGACCGAGCTACCTAATACTAGGCCCAAGGTTGGCCGAGGTATTTGGTAAGATGGAGAGCCGAGCTAGGTGTAGCTCGGTTGATGCTTCTATTCCATTACTTAGTTGAGCACAGAGCCGAAATAACTTGGTTGACCGCAATGTCAGCCGAGGTAAAGGTGTCAGCCGAGGTAAATGGGGTGGCCATCTCACTTGGCTTACAGTGATGAGGGTGTTCTAAGGGTAAGCATTATCCTTGGACATAAGACTCCTAGTAGGACTCTACTAAGGAGAGTTAGAGTCCTACTGGGATTGTGCAAACCATCTCACTTGGTTGGTAGTGAGTAGGAGTGTGACTCCTAGGAGGACTTTGCTAAGGAGAGTAGAGTCCTACTAGGATTGTGCAAACCGTCTCACTTGGTTGGTAGTGAGCAGGGTGTGTGATTCCTAGAATGACTCTTGTAAGGAGAGTTGGAATCCTACTAGGATTGGGCCGGGCAGAATCTATAAAAGCTCATGATCAGACCTATGTACAGGTATCCCAATTCTTATTCTAGAATACACAGAGCTTATTGTCTATTGTCTAGTTGTTGACTTAGGCATCGGAGGGGTTTCCGGCACACACCCGATGGTTAGCTGACATTTGTATTTTCAAGTGGCAAAGCGAAGATGTTTGGAGGAGTGCAAACTTGATCAACAGGATTATACGAGAAGAGTATTTCGTTCTCGTACAATAAATAAGTTAAACATTCCAGATGATATCAATTCACTATATTTCGAATGAACGACATCAATTTTCAGTGCTGGGTTCATAGTCAATACCCAATCACCATTGAGAACTTTAGCTGCACACATTCCTCATGTGTCGACCTGCGCCGAAATTTTTTTTTAAGTACTTCCTTTAAGGCCCATTCCTGAAGGTTTTCCATAACACACCTTATCAACGACTTTTTGCTGATTAAGCAGACAACATCATCTAGTCAGCACGTTGTATATCGTGGACTTTACATCTCATGCTAACTATGATGTCCGTACCTTGCCAGTTCCTCTATCTTATTACCTCACCAAACATATGTTTCCATGCAAGATAGAGTCGCAAAACATCGGTTATCTAGGCGTTCCCAGAGTTATTTGACTGTGCTCTTATATAAGTAGCTAAACCACCTAGCTAGGCATTTCTCAATCCCATATTAGCTACATGTTCTCTGAATTTTTCTAGAGACAACCCTTTGGTCATAGGGTCAGCCACCATCTCTTCTGAGGGTATATAGTTGACTTTAATTTCACCTCTCTCCACTATGTCCTAAATATAGTGGAAACTTACATCAATATGTTTTGCCTTAGAGCTATGCGCTCCACTTTTTATTAATGCGATGGCGGATTGATTGTCACAAAACATATTGACCAATCTAGCAAGTATACCTAATTGTAAACTATCAACAAAACATTTTATCCTAACCGTATTACTCACGACTGTGCTGCAAGCTATGTATTCAGCTTCTATGGTGTATTTTGCAACACAACTTTGTTTCTTACTTAACCAAGAAACTGTTATTCCACCAAAAAAGAACACATGACCACTAGTAGATTTTCTATCATCTACATCTCTTGCAAAATCTACGTCAGTGTATCCTTTTATGTCTAGATCACACAAACCAAAACATAATTTCAAATTTTTAGTGCCTTTTAAATATCTGAATATTCTTTTAACTGCTTGCCAATGTTCCTTACCTAGATTGGATTGAAACCTACTTACCAATCCAACTGCATGACACATGTCAGGTCTTGTGCTTGTCATAGCATACATTAGGCTGCCTACTACCTGAGCATACGAGACATTTCTCATTTCCTCAACGTTAGATTTAGTTTGAGGACTCATACTTTTACTAAAGACTTTGTCCCTTGCAAACAGGTGTGCTTAAAGAATTACAGTTATCCATATTAAATCTTTTGAGCACTTTGTCTAGATATTTCTCTTGATCTAGATATAATAATTTTGAATTTCTATCTCTTGAAATTCTAATTCCTAGAACATAGGTTGCAAGACCTATGTCTTTCATTTCAAATCTACATGCCAAGAAAGTTCTGGTTTTTATAATCATATCTGGACAATTTTCTGCTAACAATATGCCATCCACGTATAAAGACAATATTGCTAACTTGTCATCATTTTTCCAAATATAAACACAGGGATCTAATGGACTCACAACATAGCCCATTTCTAAAATGGCTTGGTGGAATTTCAAGTACCATTGTCTTGAAGATTGTTTAAGTCCATATAGAGATTTCTTCAACTTGTAGACTTTATCCTCGTTGCCTTGGTTCTGGAAACCATCAGGTAGCATCATATAAATTTCCTCTTCTAATTCTCCATTGAGAAAAGCTGTTTTAACATCTAATTGATGCAATTCCAAATCCATCTTGACTACTACCGCCATTAGAATCTTTATTGAGGCAAATTTTGCAACAAGAGAATATGTATCTACGAAGTCTATTCTAGGTTGTTGAGTGAATCCCTTGGCTACTAACCTAGCCTTGTATTTCTCCAAACTTCCATCTACTTTGAATTTCTTTCTAAGAACCCATCTGCAACCAATGGCTTTTCTTCCATTCGGGAGATCGGTTAATTCCCAAACATCATTTTTCTTGATTGAGTCAAGTTCTTCATTCATTACCTCAAGCCATTGTGTAGCATCACTACTGCTCATTGCTTTATTATAAGTAATAGGATCATCTACTAAGTTATTAAGTTCTTCAATTTGAAAAACATAATGATCTTTCAAAAACGTAGATGGACGTCTTGCTCTCTTACTCCCACTTATCTCAGGATTCGAAGCAGGTAAAACATCATTATGTAATTTGCATTTCCTCCCACTATTAGATGGTTCTAGGAGAATATGTGGATCGTGTGACAAAGAAGGAATAGAATAATCCTGAGATACTTCGGAGAGCAATTCAATTTGTTCAATAGGAGTAACAAGATCAGTGGATTCAAGAAAAATAACATCTCTACTTTCTATTAATCCACGTTCGATATGGTAAAAATGATAACCACTCCCATTCTCAACATATCCAATAAACTTACATTCCCAAGTTTTACTTTCCAATTTGTCCCTTAAAGGTTTGGGAATAAGTACATGTGCTTTACATCCCCAAACTTTGAGATTTTGAACATTAGGTTTAATACCATGCCAGCAATCGTAAGCGTAGACACCCCATTTTTGATGGCCCTTACGACTTGGATGTCCTCGCATACACACTAGATGATGAACGTCTATGCTCGCCAAGTCCTCGAAGTCCTCAGCGGAATGCCATAACTTTGACCCGTTCAAACCTTGTACCTTTGTTGTCCTAGTTTTGGACCAAGCCTAGTTTTTCCAGCCTACAACCTTTGGTGGCCTGCCGGCCACCCCTTTTGGGCTGCCAGCCAATGATATGGCTTTTCTGGCCACTAGTGATAGCCAATTGGCCACCACTGATATGGCTTGCCGGTCACCAGTGATGGTCGGCCGACCACCAGTGTATTTTGCAGATATTTTATGCCAGTTGTGCCAGTTGTTTGCACAGATGCATGCATCTATCTCCACATGTAGGGCTGGATCTCCTTGAGGGAATTTCATGTTTTCTATATATAGGAGCCCCCTTTCTCATGTTTTAAAGTTAGAAAATTTTGAGATAAAAAATTTTCTTCTCTCTCTACCAAATATCTACACTTTTGCCTACAAATCTTCAACCTTTGCCTATACACCCTTAACCAAATCTTCTTATCTTTGAGCTGAGGTATTCTTGAGCTTGGTTTCAGCTCTTGAGGCTGTTATTTGCTTGGTCTTGTTGCTTGAATTGCTTCTTCTCTTCAAGAAGTATAAAGCTTTACCTATTTGTTTGCTTTCTCTACTTTTTTTCCTATTATTTTTCCATTGTTTTGGGCTGTCAAAACTCTATGTTTTTTAGGCTGAAGCTTGGGTTTAAGACCATTAAAGGTTGAGGGGTTGATAGCCCTTCTTTATACCTTGTTTTAGAGGTCTTAGCCCTTGTGTTTCTCACCATTTTACTATCTTTTTCCAAGCTTTTAAACACTGATTTTTAAAGCTTTTTCAGTGGCCAAAATCATGTTTTGAAGTCCAAATTTGGAGGGGTTAGCCTCCCCTCCTTTGTGTCTCGCTTACTAGCCTAGTTTGTGCCTTGTTTTAGCATGTTAATCTAGCTTTTTTTAGCTCAAGTCCAGCATGTTTTAAGACTTATTTTAGCCTGTTTTAGCACTATTTTGGCATGTTGGTTGCATTTGAGCTTTGCTTTGCATGCTGATAGTGTAATTGTCCTCACAAGCTTAGTGTTCTAGGCCTTAGACACCATTTTGTTTGAGTTGATAGCATTTATTTATGCTTTTCTCACTTATTTTCAGCACCTAATCATCTCTGAAAACTCCCTCCTTTCTTGATTTTTGTTTTTCTTTGAAAGTGGTTCAAACTATTTGTTTGTTTATAGCATGAGATTGAGATGTCACGCTTAATGGTTTAATCCCTTAGAGGGTTCATTACCAACGGTATGATGTTTCTTTCATGTCTATAACAACTTTTGGTTTGAGTCCTCTTTCCATTAGAGGACTTAAACTCACCCTTGGACTTAATCGAATTAAAGGATGGAAAGGTAACAAAAATGGAGTAACTAAAACTTGGAATTAAAGGTGAGCAAGATAATAATTTGGTTGTGTTCAATCGGACATTAATTGAACACATAAAAACTTGAACCATTTCATACTCATTAGTGATGAAATGATTCAAGGTTCCAAGGTCACCACTTCACTTGATCATTCATGAAAGGGAGGAGGTTTGTGTCTTGTTTTGCATTTATTGAATTTGCACACTTGGTTTCACAAGTCATCATGTAATGAAATTGTATCCATTGATGGTTTGTGAACCGAACTTGCTACTCCTTTGATTTGCTCATGAAAAAGAGGAGTGAGTTGTGCAAACAAACCCTTGAAATACCCTGTATATACTCTGTTTGTCCTCTGTTGCAGCAAGATGAACTTGTGCAACAGTGGTCGGCATGCCACTTTTCATGGCTGGCCAGCCACCACTAGTTGCCGGCAACCTTCATCACTGGCCGGCCAGCCATTGATGCAAAATTGAGCAGTGTGTTGGTAAGGTGAAGCAAAGTTGTTCTGGAAGTGGGCAACAGTGTTGGTGTTCAACTGTGCAAACAGAGGCATTCAGAATGAAAACGGTGGTCTTTTTGGGTGGAAACCGAGCATGCACATGAACATCCCTCGTTTCCCGAGGCGTAGTAGTTAGTTGTTTAGTTTAATTACTTATTTTAATTGCACTTGCATTGTAATTATTTAATTAGTTAGTTAATTAATTTGTTGTAATAATTAGTTAAGTAACTTAGCTAGTTTATTCATTTCGGTTTGTAATAATTAGCTTAATTAGCTTTAGCTTCAATTAGTTAGCTAGTTAGTTAGTTTATTCATTCAGACTCTCCTTCGTGAGAGCGAAATGTAATAATGTGTATGTCTTCCAACCCCACGTCTTTCTCCCTTTTATTTACTAGCTTATGATGGTTAGTTTAGGGACATCACGTTTCAATTAGCATACTTCATGTTTGCATCCATTTGTATTGCATGCACCGAGGCTCGGTTCATCATTCTAACTGCATTGTTAGTTTAAATACTTCTTTAAATACGTGCTTAGATCACATGCTATTTATTTGTTTCATATGCCATGTTAAGTAGCCGAGTCTATTTAGATTGCATTATCGCATGTGTTGCATTAGTCATATTGCATAGTTAGGAATCATGCATTTTTTCTAACTCATATCTTTTGGCTTGGAGTACTACGTGAGCCTTTACTCGCTTTAGCATAATTGCATGAGTTTTGATGTTGCCATGTCTAGCATGCTTGCCATAAGGCTAATTGCTTAAGTGCTATAAATTGCTTGAATGCCTGTGGATGAAGGCATGTTGCTTGAATTGGAATAATTTGAGCATGTTCATATGCGATCACTTTTTCAAGTGATACATATTCAAAACAATTTTCAAAACCCAACATGACTCGAAATGTTCCAATTCTTGCAAAGTTAGTCTATACTTGTGTGTGCGCATCACATAGTAATGCTAGCCTAATAATCAGAACAAGAGCATATAATTTACATAAGATACATATCATGATTAGTAGAGGACGATCTTTGATCGGGTGAGCAGGGGTGCTCAATTCATGACCTTTCCCTATCGTACCTAAGTTCTTGAGCTGAGACAATCTTGGTGATAATGGACACGTGGCCTTTGGCACGAGTCATGGGTTTCTTAAATTTCTCAATAAATAAAAAATATTTAGGTAGCGACTATATATCTGGCAAAGCAGTCCATTTTTGCTAATTTGATTCAAAATCGATTTTGCAAAAGATTTGCCGAATTTGGATTCTTTGGTGATTATCTATTTCGCATTGCACTTGTGGAATTAGATTCAGAACCGCAAGACTCCGAACTGTAGGGCTTATTTCAAACTTCTGAAAGGGGGGCGCGAAAAAGTCAAGCTACAGTTTCTGGCGACTCTGTTGGGGAAATTAGAGAACTTGACTCGAAATTCATGATATGCAATTTTATCTACACTTATATGTTTCTTTGCATTGCATTTGCATTGGTGCGTTTAAGTCACTGTGTTTACCATCTGCTATTCCTGGACGGTTTGTCAGAGGCTTGCCTGAAAAGTTTGCCAAAAGGCTAACTAGTCACGGGCTCTACCATGATAGGAACGCAACCCTTAAATCTAGACTACCACTGTACCGTCTGATCCTCCTTTCACTTCTCGGTGTTAGGTGTGAGAGGTATATTAAGTGGTCTTGCCGAGGCACCCTTTTGCCCATTTGGCCTAGTTGCATATCGAAAGCCATAGAGACTGTTCCAAACTAGTACAAGATGCTCACCCGAATGCAAGATTGCGTGAAAACCGCTTTGTTTGAATAGTGAACCCTAGTTCCTGACGAAACTAGGACAGGGTAACCCTACCCCCTCATAAGGGTGTTTTGGTTCTCACTTAACTGGTATGTGCTTTATAGTGAAACTGTACAGGAATGTGCGTATCAGTTACAAGTTGGGTATCAATTTTGGGGGCAAAATTCAGTGTTAAGTGCAGTCCTACAACTTTGATTACATCTGTGTGTTGTTAACATCTGAGCTAAGGTACTGTGCGGTTTTCTATTATTGCTTTCTTTTTGCTAAGTAGTATAACATCATAGCTTCGAACAGTTCGGATATCCCCCAAGTGCTCTGGACCCGTGTCAGGAGGCTTTACAGATCCAGAGATCTTGTTAGAGGACAGCCTATGTTTGCTTCGCTCCCACCAATTACTAGACGGAGAAGATCTAGGCACAACTCACCAGTCCAGCAATCACCTGCATCTAGTCAGGCTTAGTCTTCTACATCTAGTCCAGCACGAGATCATTTGCGCATTCCAATGGCACAATATCCCTCGGTCAGTATGGAAGACTTGATTCATCATCTCCAGCAAACAGTTAAAACCATGTAGCAGGACATTGTTCGTCAAGCCGAGGTCACAGCACGTCTGCCTGAGGTCATAAATAGGCTGCAACAACAACAGCCACAGCCTTCAGCAGCTTCTGCATCTCATACACCTTCTACGGGTATCCCAGTACCCAGAGCCACAGTCCATACTGCTAACACCCTGGTGTAGACACCCTATTGTTGACCGTCCTCAAGACTTGGACGTCATCGTTTGAACACTTGATGATCATCCATGTTCGTGTTCGTTTTGAGTTCTCAAAGGTCTCAATCGCGCGCCTTGCCTCAAAATCTCTCAACTTGTCTATTTTGTACTTGGTTGTGGACCAAGCACTTGTGTTTTTACTTCTGAGGGAAGAGGGTGGCTTGTTTGCCATCCCCTCAACCCATCGGCCAAGGCTTGAGGCCATCGGCCTTGTTTTCTTGCCATCGGCCAAAAGTGTTGGCTGATCGGCACTCTTTTTAGTCGATCGGCACTTATGTTGGTCGATCGGCCATGTTTTCTGGCCGAACCCTATTCATCTGCTTTATGCAGATATTTTATGCCAGCTATCACAACTGGCATGCATAATTCACCCCCTCCATACATGTATGGAGGGATTTGCACCTTTCTTAGCTTGCTTAGGAAGCCTTAGAATTGGATTTCTCTAAGAAGGGAGCTCCTCCTCCCTTCTCAGAGGTTCTGAAAAATAGGGTTAGAGAAGTTGTATCTATCTATCTCTATACTTCCTTCTATTTACATATTTGTGTGTGTGTTTGTGCTCTAAAGGGTGTTTTGTTCACACTATTGCACACAAACACCTAGCAATACACCATCCTTGGTTGCTGAGGTGCTAGGGAGTTGGTGTTAGGGTCCTTGAGGTGATTTTGATCAGAGAAAGTTGTTGGAGTGGTGTTCTTGAAGAGGTTCTTCAAGGGTGAACATTCTTGCTTTTAATACCCCTTTCTTGCTTAAGCTTTTAGACCTTCTTGCTTATTGTTTTAAGCTTGACTCTTAACTAGAAAAAGTTCTATTTTTGTGTGTTTAAAATAGTTGTTTTAGGTCACTTTTTGGTTGGGGGTCATCTCCTCCCTCTAAGGTGGTACCGAAAACGAACATCAGAAAGCCTCTAGTGTATTGCCCCATCTCCTCTACTATCTCAGACTCGCTCCTTCTGAACTGCTCGGTGAACCAGGTATATCTAACCATGCCTGCTTGGTACAAGGGTGGGCGGGCTCCCAGTAGCTCAATCCAGGCGGCTTCCCACTCCCCCATGTCTATGTCAAAGGGGATCAGATTGCCCCCTACTCCTAAGCTCATGATCATGGCGAAGTCGTAGGGAGTCATCGTCATCTCCTCAGTAGTGGAGAAGTGGAAGGAGTTGGTAGTCCACAAGTGCTCCCAGAAGTGGATGGCTAACAATGACCCTCATCAAGCCGGAGCAGAATAGGCCAAAGCCAATCTCGTCCATAATGTCACAAACTCCTGCAGGGAGCTCACTATACCAATCTCGTGCGGTCGTAGCTCTGTACACTCTGAAGGCACGAGACTCGCCCTATGGCAAAGAACAAGTATAATCTGATAAGGGAGTAATGAAAGTACAGTAAAAAAATGCAGTGCAAGAAATGCAAGTAAAGACAAGCAGGAATGCATGAAAACAGAGCTCATACCTCAACGGCAATGGATGAAAGGTGAGAAGTAGGCTTCCTCAGCAGGAGATCCTCCGGCACACTGAGAACGAAGTTGCTAAAGCACCTAATGCCATAGGCTAGCAAGATATGTGTCCGGGGATGGTACCTCTCCGGATGAAATGGTCGTACTCTCACTAGTAGTGGCTCTAGCTCAAGCTCAAGCTCAGGCTCGAACTCTGCCTTGAGGTCAGCCTCAATACCTCCAGTCACCTCGGCAATGACCAGCTCATTTGCCTCGGGAATAGGTGAAAATACGGGGGGAACCTCTGGAGGGGCCCCGTCGTGTGATGAACCATGTGCTATCTAGAAATGGGTGAAAAGTAGGTGAAAAGTGAAGAAAAATGAAGAAAATAGGGTAAACTTGAAAGAAGTCAACCATAGGGGAGAGAAAATAGAAGAAAAAGTCAAAGCCCGAAAAAGTTTATGAAACTTGAGAGAAACTCGAGGGGAACAAGCCTAGAAGGGTGAAAATAACGAAAAGAAGGTCGAAATCAAATTTCAATCGGTTCAAAAGGAAGAGAATCAAGATGGTTTAGCGAATAAAGTTTGCGTGGGGTGTTGGAAAACGCGTAAAAAGCTCGGATCTAGAGAGGGAAAGCACCTAGAGAGGAAGAGAGAGAGAGAGAGAGAGAGAGAGAGAGACAGAGCAATTTCAGATGTGTGGCAATGAGAAAATGAAGGGCCTTGGTCCATACTTAAAGACCCGAGCCAAAAAGATCGAAAAACCCCCGCATTGCCAACGGTGGCTAGCAGATGGCCGGCAAGGCTTATTGGTGGCCGGCAAGGCTGTGTAGTGGCCGATAGGTAGCCGGCAGCCTCCCCCTATGGCCGGCCAATGGCCTTCTTTTTTGTTTTGATGCTGTTTTGTGTCCTTGTTTCCCAAAAAGTGCAAGGAAGATTCACTGTTGGGTCCAAATTGTCTGTACGGAAGCTCAAAACTGTGTTTTGGTGCACGATGTTCATCACTTGTCAACACGAACGAGGTGTATCCTTTTTAAACATATTGTAATCCCTCCGAGAGGTGAATCGAAAAGTCCCATCTCTTTTCTCTTTCTTTTGTTGCGTAGCATATGCATTACATACGTTGCATGCATATTTTACATTATCCATGCTTCACGCGTAGAACATGTTGTTTATCATGCATAGAACATGCCCTCTATCTTGGTTGTTTAGCTTGCGTAGAATATGCATCGTCACTGTATCGCACATTGTTCATGTTAGTTATGCTTTCACAAATAAGAAAGTTCTTTTCTTTTCTCCTTTGCCAACACGGCAAACGATATTGTATGTTCGGTTCATTTGGGGGAGTTCCAGATTAAGTCCTTTATGCATCTATCGCACTTGTTCACTTTGTGCATTTATCTTCTCTATTTTATCTCTGGACGTGTGAAGCACGCACCCAAGCGGTTTTCTTATTATCTCAGGACGCGTGACGTGCGGCCCTGGGCGGGTTTCATCTTGAGACGTGTGAAACATGGCCCTGAGCGGTTGGTTCTCAGGACGCATGAAACGCGGCCCTGGGCAAGTTTTATCTCGGGACGTATGAAACACGGCCCCGAGCAATTGGTTCTCAGGATGCGTGAAACGCGGCCCTGGGTGGGTTTTACCTCAGGACGTGTGAAACATGGCCCCAAGCGGTTGCTTCTCAGGACGCGTGACGCGTGGCCCTGGGTAGGTTTCATCTCGAGACGTGCAAAGCACAAGCCCGAGCAGTTTTTGTGTTATCTCAGGATGCGTGATGCGCAGCCCTAGGCGGGTTTCATCTCGGGACGTGCAAAGCATGAGTCTGAGCGATTTTTGTGTTATATCTCGGGACGCGTAAAACACAGGCCCAAGCGGGTTTTCTTGTTTTTTGGGACATGTGAAACACGACCCCACGCAGTTTTTTTATCTCAGTTTCTCAGAGTGCGTGAAACGTAACCCTGAGCAGTGTTTTCTTTCCTCGTTTCTTATTTTGACGTGGTTAGAGTGCGTTTTATCTCTTGTATGGAAACCTGTGTTGGTTTTAAGCTTGAAGCTGCTTAACTATGTATTATTATCTCGTTATCTTGCTTATTGCATGTGTTCCCGCTTATTGCATCATCTTGCAGGATCATAAGTTTTCCAAATAGTCGGCTTCACTAAGTGTATGAGTCCCGCTTTCAAAGTTTTCGTGCATATCATTTGCATTTTGCTCCAAAACTACGCTGATTTGATTCCTTGCAAAGGGATACGTAGGTAGCCTGCGGGTGCAACCATTTATTTATGTCTTGATTGTTTGTCCAAGTCTTACAGCCTTGTCAAAATGGGTCGTCTTCAGGCTTTGACATTCACTTACACCATTTCATGACTCCGAGTTCTGTCAAAGAGGGGCAACTGTAGATACCCCATTTTTTACGACCCTTACGACTTGGACGTCCTCGCATGCATACCCGATGATGAATGTATATGCTCACCAAGTCCATGAAGTTCTCAGTGGAATGCTACAACTTTGAGCCTTTCAAACCCTGTACCTTTGTTGTCCCAGTTTTGGACCAAGCCTAGTTTTCCAGCCTGCAACCTCTGGTGGCCTGCCGGCCACTGATGTGGCTTGCCGGCCACTGATGTGGCTTGCAGGCCACCAGTGTGTTTTGCAAATATTTTATGCTAGTTGTGCCAGCTGTTTACACAGATGCATGCATCTATCCCCACGTGTAGGGTTGGATCTCCTTGAGGGAATTTCATGTTTTCTACATATAGGAGCCCCCTTTCTCATGTTTTAAGGTAAGAAAATTTTGAGATCAAAAATTTTCCTCTCTCTCTACCAAATATCTACACTTTTACCTAAAAATCTTCAACCTTTGCCTATACACCCTTAACCAAATCTTCTCATCTTTGAGCTGAGGTATTCTTGAGCTTGGTTTGAGCTCTTGAGGGTGTTATTTGCTTGGTTTTGTTGCTTGAATTGCTTCTTCTCTTCAAGAAGTATAAGGCTTTACCTATTTGTCTGCTTTCTCTACTTTTTTTTCTACTATTTTTTCATTGTTTTGGGCTGTCAAAACTCTATGTTTTTTGGGCTGAAGCTTGGGTTTAAGGCCATTAAAGATTAAGGGGTTGATAGCCCTTCTTTATACCTTATTTTGGAGACCTTAGCCCTTGTGTTTCCCACCCTTTTATTATCTTTTTCCAGGCTTTTAAACACTGATTTTCAGAGCTTTTTCAGTGGCCAAAATCATGTTTTGAAGTCCAAATTTGGAGGGGTTAGCCTCCCCTCCTTATGTCTCGCTTATTGGCCTAGTTTGTGCCTTATTTTAGCATGTTAATCTACCTTTTTTTAGCTCAAGTTCAGCATGTTTTAGGACTTATTTTAGCCTGATTTAGCACTTTTTTGGGTTGTTGGTTGCATTTGAGCTTTGCTTTGCATGCTTATAGTGTAATTGTCCTCACAAGCTTGGTGTTCTAAGCCTTAGACACCATCTTGTTTGAGTTGATAGCATTTATTTATACTTTTCTCACTTATTTTTAGCACTTAATCATCTCTGAAACCTCCTTCCTTTCTTGATTTTTGTTTTGCTTTGAAAGTGGTTCAAACTATTTGTTTGTTTAAAGCATGAGATTAAGATGTCACTCTTAATGGTTTAATCCCTTAGGGGGTTCATTACCAATAGTATGATGTCTCTTTCATGCATACAACAACTTTTGGTTTGAGTCCTCTTTCCATTAGAGGACTTAAACTCACCCTTGGATTTAATTGAATCAAAGGATAGAAAGGTAACTAAAATGGAGTAACTAAAACTTGGAATTAAAAGTGAGCAAGATAATAATTTGGTTGTGTTCAATCGGACATTAATTGAATACATGGAAACTTGAACCATTTCATACTCATTACTGATGAAATGATTCAAGGTTCCATGGTCACCACTTCCCTTGATCATTCATGAAAGGGGGGAGGTTTGTGTCTTGTTTTGCATTTATTAAACTTGCACATTTGGTTTCACAAGCCATTATGTAATGAAATTGCATCCATTGATGGTTTGTGAACCGAACTTGCTACTCCTTTGATTTGCTCATGAAAATGAGGGGTGAGTTGTGCAAACAAACCCTTGAAATACCTTGTATATGCTCTGTTTGTCCTCTGTTGCAGCAAGATGAACCTATGCAGCAGTGGCTGGCAGGCCACTTTTTACGGCCAATAGATGGCCGACTAGCCAGCACTGGTGGCCGGCAACCTTCATCACTAGCCGGCCGGCTGGCCACTGATACAAAATTGAGTAGTGTGTTGGTAAGGTAGAGCAGAGTGTTCTGGAAGTGGGCAACAGTGTTGGTGTTCAACTATGCAAACAGAGGCATTCAGAAGCAAAATGGTGGTCTTTTCGGGTGGAAACCAAGCATGCGCATGAACATCCCTCGTTTCCCGAGGCATAGTAGTTAGTTGTTTAGTTTAATTACTTATTTTAATTGCATTTGCATTGTAATTATTTAATTAGTTAGTTAAATAGTTAGTTAATTAATTTGTTGTAATAATTAGTTAAGTAGCTTATTTAGTTTATTCATTTCAGTTTGTAATAATTAGCTTAATTAGTTATCTAGTTAGTTAGTTTATTCATTCAGACTCTTCTTCATGAGAGCGCAATGTAATAGTGTGTATGTCTTCCAACCCCACATCTTTCTCCCTTTTATTTACTAGCTTATGATGGTTAGTTTAGGGACATCACATTGTAATTAGCATACTTCGTGTTTGCATCCATTTGTATTGCATGCACCGAGGCTCGGTTCATCATTCTAATTGCATTGTTAGTTTAAATACTTCTTTAAATACGTGCTTAGACCGCATGCTATTTACTTGTTTCATATGCTATGTTAAGTAGCCGAGCCTATTTAGATTGCATTATCGCATGTGTGTGCATTAGTCATATTGCATAGTTAGGAATCATGCATTTTTTCTAACTCATATTTTTGGCTTGGAGTACTATGTGAGCCTTTACTCGCTTTAGCATAATTACATAAGTTTTGATGTTGCCATGTCTAGCATGCTTACCATGAGGCTTATTGCTTAAGTGCTATAAATTGCTTGAATGCTTGTGGATGAAGGCCTGTTGCTTGAATTGGAATAATTTGAGCATGTTCATATGTGATCACTTTTTCAAGTGATAAATGTTCGAAACAATTTTCAAAACCCAACATGACTCGAAATGTTCCAATTCTTGCAAAATTAGTCTATACTTGTGTGTGCGCATCACATAGTAATGCTAGCCTAATAATCGGAACAAGAGCATATAATGTACATAAGATACCTATCATGATTAGTAGAGGCTGATCTTTGATCGGGCAAGCGGAGGTGCTTAATTCATGACCTTCCCCTCTCATACCTAAGTTCTAGAGCCGAGATAATCTTGGTGATGACAGACACATGGCCTTTGGCACGAGTCATGGGTTTCCTAAATTTCTCCAAAAATAAAAAATATTTAGGTAGCGACTCTGTATCTGGCAAAGCAATCCATTTTTGGCAATTTGATTCAAAATCGATTTTTCTAAAGATTTGTCAGATTTGGACTCTTTGGTGATTATCTATTTCGCATTGTACTTGTGGAATCAGATTCAGAACCGCAGAAGTCCAAACTGTAGGGCTTATTTCGAACTTCCGAAAGGGGGAGCGCGAAAAATTCGAGCTACAGTAAGGAGTTGGAGGTTTGACTTTTGTTTTGACTCTATTTAATATGTACGCAACGGTGGACAAGGCTTCCCCCAAAAAATGAATAGAAAGATCAGCATGAGTCATCATAGACCTTGTCATTTTCATGAGAGTACGATTTCGTCTTTCTGCGATCCCATTTTGTTGTGTTGTGTATGGCATTGTAAACAAATGTTTTATGCCATTGTCCTTGCAAGAAGAATCCATAGCTTCATATTTTCCACCTCTATCATTATTCAAGTGTATAATAGACCGACCAAGTTGCTTTTCTACCTCTAATTTATATTCCTTAAACTTGTTAATTGCTTCTGATTTGTGTTTAAGAACATAGATATGTCCATATCTTGAATAATCATCAATGAAAGTAATAAAGTATTCCATACCTCGATGAGTTTTAGTTCTTAAAGGGCCACAAATGTCCGAATGAATTATTTCGAGTAATTTCGATGATTTCCAATGTTTGAAAAATGGCTTGCTAGTCATTTTGCCTTTGATACATGGTTCACATATATCAAAATCATCAGAACATACTTTAGGCAATAAGCCACTTTTAAACATTCGAAACATTTTATTTTTATTAATGTGACCTAACCTTAAATGCCACAAATAAGAACTATTACTAGTAGAAACATGCAAATAATCAAAAATACAAACTTTATTATTATCAATAGGAAGAGAGTACATGTCATTCACTTACACCTTTCACTAATACACTTCCTTTGTTAATCAATACTGTGTTAAACCTAAAATTAATCTCGAAACCTTTTTGAGTTGACGCCGAAACTGAAATTAAATTTCGCCAAATGCTGGGTACATAAAGCACATCATGAAGCATAATAGAAGTTCCATTAATAGAGAATTGATAGTTGTCGATGCCCAAAACATCACTATAGGAGTTGTTGCCCATGTAGATTCTGTTTTCACCAACTTTCTTTTGAGTAAACTTCACAAACATGTCTTTATTTTGCACAATATGCCTAGTTGCAGCAGAATCAATCCATTATGAATTTGATGAAGGTTCAAGCACCATTGCTTCAGAAACTGTCATGGCAATAGGATTATGATCCTTTTTCTGCTTCTTCTGAGGACAAGTGGCTTTGATATGACCTTTTTGACTGCACTTGTAACATGGGCCAATCTGATGCTTGTGATGTTATTTTTGCCATTCTTGTTGTTTCTTCCATCCTTTCTGAAACCTCTTCTTCCATTTTCTCTTGAATGAAGTCATCTTTTTCTTGTTGAATGGTGTGTGGGAATTATTTTGTGGTTGGGATGAAGACTGTGCCATCAACAAGTTAAAAGACAAACCTTCTTTACGCCTTCGCTCCATTCTTTCTTCTTCCAACACTAATAGTACAAGCAATGTCACCATTGAAATCTCTCGTCCGCTATGAGTTAAAGATGTGACAACATGATCCCAAGATAATGGAAGACTATTAAGTATGGTAGTTACTTGTATCTTGTCAGACAAAGGGTGACCAGCGTTCGATAATTCTTTAGCAATTAATTTCATTTGATTAACATGATCACCAACACCATCATTATCACTCATACGAGTGTTATTATATTTGTCCAAGAGAAATTGAATTTGAGTGTCCGATCAAACTCCATACTTACTTTCTAGTGCTTCCATTAATTGTTTTGCAGTTTCATGTTCTTCAAAAAACGGAATAATGTTGTCTTTCATATTATATAACATAGGGCATTTGCCATTGCATCATCTTCTATCCATTTATTTTGAAACCAATTAGAATCATCATCTGGTTTAGAAGTAGATAAAGTGTGCAATGTTTTTTCATGTGTAAGAAGAAAAGAAATGTGGCGCTTCCATGCTCGGAAATTATTTCCATTAAGCATCTCAATTCTTGAAGAATCCATGGCATTTTTAATAGCCATACTAAAAACAAATGTGTTTTAATAAAATAAAATTAAAAAAAAAACAGTTATGGATATTACAAACAAAATAAATAAATAAACACAATAATAGGTCTTAATAAGGATAAGCCTTGTAGTTGCTGAATCGGCCCCTGTGATAAAAATATCACTGTGAAGAAGTAGAATGGTCTTCATGCCTTGGGTAAAGAGAATGATGAAAACCCAATGGCCTGTTGAACCCAAGACCCTACTTATAAGTCTTGTGAAAATAGTTACGAGCCCAAGATAGACAATGGCTCTTATTAAAAAAAATTCCCATGGATATTTTCCTTGGTAACACCTTTGGATAGCCTTCTCCTCGAATTTTTTCTTTTGAAAATGTGGTACAAGTACCCACAGAAAAATTCTTAGAAAAATTTTGGAAATTTTGGCTTTTGAATGACTGAAAACGGCTTTGAAATAAGCGAGAACGGGCCGAAAAACCCCTTGGACTAGGCTGCTGCCGGTTCAAGGTCTGGTCTGAACCGGGCTAAACCGGCTGGGACTGAACCGATGGGACACGCAGGTCTAGAGGGCACAGGTCACACGAACCAGACAATCACGCTGGGCAGAGGGGCGCGGGTCCGGTTGACACACGGGTCGGTGTGTTAGGCGGATTGCGTTTCTAGACTGCTGGGTTGTTGGGCCACGCCTGGGCTTATGGGCTCGAGAAAATTCTTTTTAATTTTTAAACCCAATGGGACATATTTCCTTACAGTAACTCTAATCTTTGGGCCTTTTCTTTTAATTTTTGAATGTGGCCCAATGGAATTTATATTCAAAACAGATGTTGCAATGGCTCCAATGGAATTATTCTGGTCATCTTCTCCGGCAACTGGAGTCGGAGACCACAGACAAAAATTTGAACTTTGAGGATCAAATATTCTCCGTTTTTCACAGCGAATTTCACCGTTGTGATCAAAATTCTAAGAAGAACAAGATGGTGCTAATTTGGAGACACAATTTGAACCGAAAAATATTTTATAAAATTGCTTCTAATGGTATAATTCGGCCTCACTTTCAGCAAGGTTTGGAACAATTGCACCACCAATGGTTATTTTCTTTGGATAGTTTTTTGGGAATACAACACGTTGGTGATGATTGAATAAACAAACAGAATTAACCAATGCCGAAGATTGACGGTCAATTATTTTCTGAATTTTTGGTAAAAAGAGTTCAGAAAATTTTTGTTCTTCCAGACTGTATTTTGACATCTGCAATAATGTGTAAACCGAGCTTTGATACCATTGAAAGATGAACTAACAATGACTAAGTGATCAGTGATCAGTGATCAGTGATCCTGTGAGGGTATTTATCACGCAAGATAAAATAATTTGGAAGCAAAGTTGGGTCTAGATATGCTGTGATCCTGTGAGGGTATTTATCACGCAAGATAAAATAATTCGGAAGCAAAGTTGGGTCTAGATATGCTGGTTTTCCAATGGTTTTGAATGTGTAATTGTGAAAACATTCTGCCAATGTATTTATAACCACAATGGCAACAAGTTGCTAAAGGTCACAACCTTTGGATACAACAAACTAACAGTTACTGTTATTATGAAACAATACACCCATTGTGTTCAAATTTAACTTACCAGATCATTCCATTTTCTTGCGGGAAGATATACACCTGCCAATTAGAAATGATCAAGTGTAGAGAGGCACACAATATTATGATGTGGTCACACTTAAATTGAATTTTGATATCTATATACGTAAAGAGCAATGATACATCTCCTTAATTTTGGAACTCTAACAAAAATAAAAATAAATAATAAAAAAATAAAATCAAAATATCACATCACAGTGGGAGCTCCCAATCATTTTTTATATGTAAATTTTAGTCAAATATATATGTAAGTAATTTTTTTTTCCCTGTAAATATGGTCTCATGTTAAGATTTCGCAGAGGTTACTTAAAAATTTAGGGTAGATCCTGAATTTTTGCACTTTTGAAGTGGTGGCTTAAGTTTATATTATGTTTGATATGAGGAAAAATATTGGTGGAGAAGTTTTAATAAATGAGGGAAAAAATTTCCTCTCCAAAAAATGGTTATATACCAGAAATGTTGAGGAAAAAAAAAATTAATTACGCTTCTTATCTTTATAATATGATTTAAATTTTACTTTAGTCTATTGTTTAAATTTGAATAATTTAGTCTATATACTATAGTGTAGACCTAATTTTAATTTGGTTTTTCTGTCTAAATTTTTATTAATTTTATCTATGCGTACATTTTAGAAAATTAATAAGTGTTCCAAAATTATTAATTTGAACTGAAAAACTAAATTGAATCTACACTTGAGATGTACGGACTAAATTGTTCAATTTAAAACTATAAGAGTTAAAGTAAAATTTAAATAAAACTACATAGGTGAAAAATATAATCAAACCCCCCCCCCCCAAAAAAAAAGAGAGAGAGAGAGACACAAAATAAAGTATAGCTCAAAAATGTAGGTACAAAGATATTAAAAAAAAAATTTATTTAAATAATTATATTTTTCATTCATAGCATAAATGAATTTAAAGCCAAACTTTTCTTCCCACGCATGCATTCCATGCCTCTACCCTGTTTTTCAATGTATGAGTAATGATGCAACGAACTATGTACCAAAGCAATAAAATGATTCAACGACCCCTTGATTATGGAAATTATTTGGTATATTTGGGAATCATGTGCTATGTTACTTATCAAAACATTATATCATTTGTTATTTTTCTATATCTCAATTCAAAATTATGAATCACATCTCTCTGTTCACTAATCATAACACGTCTCACTATATTTCATAACCACCAAATAACTTCTCTTTCAAGATGGCCCACTCATTTAATTTCTTCGGGCTATATTTCATAACAACCAAATAACTTCTCTTTCAAGATGGCTCACTCATTCAATTTCTTCGGGTCTCGGTCCATTACCTACCTCTATGTACCAAAATTCATGAGGGGTTAATTAGACAAAGACACCGCAATTATTAGTAAATATTATTTTATTTTTTTATTTATGAATTTGTATATATTGAACTTTTAATTATAAAAAGACAAAATATCATTTTGTCTCTCAAACTTTTACGTATTTTTCAATTTGACCTTTAGACTTTAATTAATATCAATTTTACACCCAAACATTCAAAATTTTGATCAATTTAGCTCCTACCATCACATTCTATTTACAATTAGACAGAATGTGCTAACATGGCACCAAAATTCATTTGAAATTTTATTTTATCCCCAAACTATACCTTAAAAATCAATTTACCCCTCAAATATAAAAAAAATTAAATTTAAATATTTAATAAATAATTTTTTATCTCAATAATGAAAAAATTAAATTTTAAATAATATATACTTTGTAAAAAAATAATTAAAAAAATATAAAAATTCGTCATTTAAAATTATCTTGAGATTATGAAGCATGGGTATTTCGACAAACATGTCGTACCAGTGCTGGGTACTTACCAAATTTTGAATTTTTTTTCCCACTCAATTTTGAAATGACTATTAATCGATCAAATTCTATTGAAATTAATTTGGATAATAAACTAGTTACAATTGGGCGCGCACACACACATAGAGTAGCTAAGAAATTTTCGACTCAATAAGGTTCTCCAAGATCGACTTGAGATAAAATCCAACACCAATACATTGACACGGTAAAATCCAAAAAAAAAAAAAAAAAATTAGGTTACAAGTACAGCTTAATACGTTTGTAAAAAAAATATTTGCTTTTAATTTAGAATAATACAAAATTTGATTAAATGATTTAATTTGTTAAATCCAACATACAATTGACATTTAATTCCAAAAGTATTGATATAAGATAAATCAAAATTAAATATCATTATATTAAATAACTTATAAACCATAACTTAATTTTAAAACCATACAAAGCACAAAACTAAAAATGAAAAAGAAGTCTAGTAAAAGGAATTTTATCTTGTAATAAAAGAAAATAATGTTTCGACTGAGATACGATACAGCTTGGGTATATACTAGATATGTCTGTGTACACCAAAAATTAAGAAGGAAAAATTTAAGTACGTGTTTTATGTACCTGGTATGTATGCAGAAATACCATATGTCGTACCCAGTACGGATATGACATGTTTGTCGAATTGTCCATGCTTCATAGTCTCAAGATAATTTTAAATAAGAATTTTTTTATTATTTTTTTGCAAATTATATATTATTTAAAATTTAATTTTTTTCAGTATTCAGATAAAAAAATATTTATTAAATATTTAAATTTAATTTTTTTATATTTGGGAGGCAAACTGATTTTTAAAGTATAGTTTGGGGGGATAAAATGAAATTCCAAATTAATTTTAGTGTCATGTCAGCACATTCTGTCTAATTGTAAATAGAATGTGATGACACGAGCTAAATTGATTAAAATTTCGAAAGTTTAGATGTAAAATTGATATTAATCAAAGCCTGTGAATCAAATTAAAAAATGCGTAAAAGTTTAGAGGGCAAAATGATATTTCTTCAAAATTTGATGATGCTATTCTAATTTAAAGGCGAAGTATGATAGCATATTACAGTACAAATGTAAATTGAAGTAGAGTAAGGTGACAAAATTGTGTGAAGTTTCATGATAATCTAACCTGTTCCATCAGTTTTTGAGAAAGCTTTTTTCTCGAATAGCTTCCAACTTTCTTCTTGGCTTAAACGCTTACGCTATGTTTGATTGAGGATTTGGAAAAGGATTTAGAAAATAAAAGGGAAAAGGTGTGTGAAATTAAATGAAATGTAAGTATATTTTATTCACATTTCACATTCCTTTTCCATTTTCCTTTTCAAATCCCTTTCCAAATCTCCAACCAAACACAACGTTAGAGCTCATAAAAGTAACCACTCGCCACATTTTTGTTGCGAGTCGTGAGGATTATTTTGCTACTTGCATTTACACTAGGGACAGCTGGAGCAAAGATGTGCCAAGCATCTATTGACCAAATATCATCAAGAACAATCGAGCATTTTTTCTCTTTGTTTAACTTCGCATAGTTGCTTGACTAGATGATCATCATCTATTATATTCACAATCTGCTGACTTTTCTCAGGAATGAGTTTAGTTAAGAGTCTTTGCAAAACATCTTTTAGTTGCCATTGTTGAGATATGGAAACCCAAGCGAAGGCATCAAAATAGCGCCTAACATCTTGGTGATAGTAAAGCTTCCTAGCAAGGGTAGTCTTTCGGTAACCACCCATTCTGCAGATTGAAACAACTCTACAGTTTTTGGCTTCATTTGTGCAATTAATATTGTTATATCTTGTTCAAAACCAACAAAATCCTTATCCACAATGTAGGAATAAGTCTGCCTTAATTGTGGCATGGGTAAGTCCATAAAGGCTATAGCCCACTATGAACAACCCAAGCCCACCACTTAGGGACCAATACATAATTCAACTAATGAGGCCCAACATGGCTGGAACTCAACATGGCATTAAAAACCAATGACACTTAGACACGTGGCAGGTGAAGGACAAGCCACATAAGTAGACAAAGATCCTGCAAAGTTATTGCACTACACATCAACCATTAATGAAGCCCCTTACAGCATTTATTGCGATAACCCCTCCCCGTCAAGACAGAATGGCCTCACTATGAACAAGGCAAGCTAGAGCATAGACTTTCGGCCAAGATGGTAGGTCGGAAGGGACAACGAAATGATTACCAAAGGATATAAGCAGACGTCGAAGACAAGAAGAAGGTTAAGCTTTCTATCTCTAATCTATCTCTATATTCCACCTCTCTTTCTAACTTGCTCGTCGGAGGGTTCGCTGGGGGACTCCCCGTTCCCCGTTGAACTCTTGTGCAGGTCTTCTGGTGGGCTTGGTACCTTGGGCATTGGTTTGGGAAGCGTGGATCAGTCCGGCCCGTTCCATCAAAAACACGCAGCATCATCAGTTGGCGCCGTCTGTGGGAATCCTTTTGCTCCGTGTGTCAGTTGTGCTCATTGTCGCCGGAGACTCTTTCCCAATAACCCTTTCCTACCACCCACCAAGGTGGATGGTCACAACTAGATCCATGGCTTCTCACCACAATGTTGTCAACCACCAAGCCGACCCTCCCAACCCAAACAACCCACCATAGTACTTCACTGAGCTCACCAACAACATTAACCGCCTGGCCGAGCAGAACTAAGCCCTGATTAATGCTCTACTCCAAAGAAACCTTCTTATGCCCCCTCCACCACCTCCAGATATCCCACCCAACCAAGAACGAGCCCCGAGCCATACTCTCCAGCAGCCCCATCCACCCAACTTAGAAGGCTTGCAACCCCCTCCCCCGGATATAAATCTGCCACCTCGGGCCCCGCATCCATCGACCCCGGCACCAATCCCTGAAGGAGAGGCCAGTAGCGTCCAGCCTCCGCTGTCTTCCGGTGGTGACAACATTCCTCTTTGGGATGCAAAACTCCGAGCCATGAAGCTCCAGCTCCAAGGAGTCATGCAGAACATACAGCATAAACCATCTACCACAGCCAACTCCTCATTCGTTGCCTCCATCAGGGACAAACCTCTACCCCCCAAGTTTAAAATGCCCACGATGGGCTCTTTCGACAGTAGATCCGACCCAGTCGATCACTTGGAGACCTACAGAACCCTCATGATCCTCCATGCATTCCCCGATGAAATGATGTGTCGGGCTTTCCCCGTAACACTCAAGGGGTCGGCTTGACTCTAGTTTAGTCAACTGCCAGCAGACTCTGTTTCCACTTTCCAGCACCTCAGTGACTCCTTTCTCAGCCATTTCATTGGAGCCCAGCACCAGTGGCGTTCGGCAACCTAGCTCCTCAACATCCGTCAGACTGAGGGGGAGTCGCTGCACAGCTTTGTCACCCGCTTCAACACCGAAGCCCTGCAGGTGGCGAAAAACGATGACAAGGTCATCCTCACGGCGTTCATGGCCGGCCTACGATCATCTGATTTCCTTTTCTCCCTCTCCAAAAACCCCTCAACCTCCATGGCAACTCTACTTTCCAAAGCCCAAAAATACATGAACGCCGAAGATTCCCTAGCCGCTCGCCAAGATCCTACAGCCAAAAACCCGACCCCCAGAGAGAAGAGAAAAGACTCAAAAACCAAAAACACCCAATACAATGACCAAACACCTCAGTATACCCACCGACCCCCCCCGAGCCGACCGGTCGGCACCAACCCGACTGCCCGGCCGGTTCGAATGATACACACCCCTCAATTCTCCCATGGAACAAGTCCTCAATCAGATCCAACGAGACTATCCCCTAAAATGGCCCCAATCGTCACGGTCTCCTTCCAAACGGTGAGACCAGTCTAAATACTACCATTTTCACCAGGACCATGGCCATAATACCGAGGAGTGTGTTAACCTCAAAGATCAGGTCTTGGGCTTGATACGTCAGGGACGTCTCAGTCGGTTCATGGAAACTCGCCCTCAGCAGAGGCAAAGGACTGAAACCATCAGAAACAACCGCCAACGCACCCCTCCCCGGCAACCAGCACAATCTAAACAAGGTCATGATTACCCTCCACAGCAACCCCGGGCACAAGGTAACCCCGCCCCCCCTGTTGGAGAAATCAGAGTTATTGCCGGGGGGCTTGCTTGTGGAGGACCATCCCACTCAGCTCAGCGGGCAGAACTCAGAAAAATAAGGCAGGGCTCAGACAAAGAAGTTGCCACATTTGACCGACCCTCCAAACAGCCCAAGCAGTGGACGGAGCCTATCACCTTTACGGACGCCGACTGCACAGGCATCTGTTACCCACATGACGACCTTCTCGTCATTTCTGCCCTCCTCTCCAATTACTAGGTCAGACGGGTTCTCGTCGACAACGGCAGTTCTTCAGACATCATCTTCCTAAATGCCTTCCGCCAGCTCAAGATCGGGGAAGAAAGTCTGTTCCCTCTCCAAACCCCATTAGTTAGTTTTACTGGAGATCGGGTGACCTCCATCGGCTCCATTGATCTTCCCATCACAATCGGGGAATACCCACAGCAGACCACAAAGTTACTCACCTTCCTCGTCGTCGACTGTCCCTCTGCTAACAACATCATCCTCGGCCGCACCGCCCTAAATGCTTTCCAAGCTATCATATCCACTTTCTATCTTGTCGTCAAGTTCCGCACCGACCTGGGAGTCGGAACAGTAAGAGGAGAGCAGACCGTGGCCAGGGAATATTACGTCGCCTCACTTAAAGAGGTCAAGCTAAAGGAGGCTATGATCATTAAAGGGCTCGACGTCAGAGACGAGGACGAGCTGGTCAGAGGGGAACCAGTAGAAGAGCTTGTTGAGGCCCCCATCGACCCCACCAACCTGACAAAAACTGCCAAAATCGGCAGCCAACTATCCTCCCAAGCAAAGGCTGACCTTACTGCCCTCCTGATTAAGCACAACGACGTATTTTCCTGGACCCACTCCGACATGCCGAGTATTGACCCCTCTTTCATAACCCATCGTCTCAGCATTGAGCCCCACTTTCGACCCTTCCGTCAGAAGCAGCGTATCTTTCACCTGGAGCGCAACACTCTTATCACCTCCGAAGTAGATAAGCTCCTTAAGGCACAGTTTATCAAAAATGTGGACTACCCCAGATGGCTGTCAAATGTGATCATGGTTCGTAAAAACAACGGTAAATGGCGACTCTATGTCGACTACTCTGACTTTAACCGAGCTTGCCCCAAAGACAGTTATCCCCTTCCTCGCATAGATCTGCTCGTTGATGCCACGGCCGGCCATCAAATGCTCAGCTTCATGGATGCCTTCTCTGGATACAACCAAATTCTGATGCACCCGTCTGACCGAGAGCACACCTCCTTCATCACCGACCGGGGAACCTACCATTATTATGTCATGCCGTTTGGATTGAAAAATGCCGAGGCCACTTACCAACGGTTGGTCAACGCCGTCTTTCATCACCAGATAGGCCGAAACATGGAAGTATACGTCGACGACATGCTAGTCAAGAGCAAGCTCTCCACTGATCATCTGACCGATCTGCGAGAGACCTTTGACACCCTACGAAAGTATCAAATGAAACTCAATCCAGAGAAATGCGCCTTCGGCATAGAATCTGGGAAATTCTTGGGTTTTATGGTCAGTCAGCGAGGCATCGAAGCTAACCCCGAAAAAATCAAGGCCTTGATAGAAATGCAGTCGCCCAGAACGGTTAAGGAGGTTCAGAGGCTTACTGGCAGAGTCGCCGCCCTAAACCGCTTCATTTCCCACGCAACGGACAAGTGCCTCCCCTTCTTCAAAGTTCTTCGGCAAACTTTTAAGTGGACAGCAGAATCCAAAGAGGCCTTTCAGCAGTTGAAGCAGTGCAAGGCCAACCCCCCCTACTCTCTCAGGCAATCATGGGTGAACCCCTTTTCCTCTACTTAGCCGTGTCAAACACCACAGTTAGTGCAGCACTCATCAGGGAAGACAGCTCTGTCCAACGACCAGTCTACTACATCAGTCGGGCTCTCAAGGGAACAGAATAGAACTACCCATTGCTTGAAAAAATGGCCTTAGCCTTGGTCATAGCCTCAAGACGACTCCGACCTTACTTCCAGGCCCACCCCATTGTCATCGTCACTAACCAACCGTTGAAGAAAATAATGCAATAACCAGAGTTGTCGGGCCGACTTATGCAATGGTCAGTCGAGCTCAGCCAATTTGACATCTCCTACCGACCTCGAACGGCGATCAAGGGGCAGGCCGTCGCCGACTTCATCCTAGAGTTCACTAACCCCACTCCAATCACGGCTCCCCCGCCCCCGCCATCTCATACTGAGGCAGAAGACCCCCACTCTTGGACCCTCAACGTCAACGGATCATCCCGCAAAGAAGGCAGTGGGGCTAGTCTCATCCTTACCGCTCCCGAGGGTGGTTATTTCAAGTGTGCTCTCCGTTTCTTGTTCGATGCAAGCAATAATGAGGCTGAATATGAGGCACTCATCGCAGGTCTCTGCCTCACCAAAGACATTGGTGTCAACTATATCCAAGTGTTCAGCGATTCCCAGCTCATTGTCGGACAAATCACGGGGGAATTCGATGCAAGGAAGACACAATGCGGGCATACAGGGATATTGCACTCCCCCTTGCTCTCTTCTTCAATAATTTTCACATCAAGCACATTCCTCGGACGAAAAATGCCAGGGCAGATGAAATGGCTCAGTTAGCTTCTGCCGACCAGTTAGACCTCAGCCATGGTGTCCGTCTCAAATATCTGGCTCACCCTGCCATTTCCCCAAACCAGCAGCAAGTCCACTTCCTCCAAAACGAACCTATTCTATGGGCGGCTGACATCTGTCTATTTTTGCCAAAGGGGGAACTGCCAGACAACAAGCACCAGGCCGCCAAAGTCAGGGCCCGGTCATCCAACTACATTCTTATCAGTGGTCTCTTGTACAAACGTGGCTTTTCACGCCCATACCTGAGATGCCTCAATCCTGCTCAAGCGACCTACGTGATGAGAGAAGTCCATAAGGGTGTATGTGGCAATCATTCGGGTGCCAGGTCACTAGCCCACAAAATACTCCGCACTGGTTACTTCTGGCCTACTCTCAACCAAGATGCCGCTGAATTCGTGCTTAAATGTGATAAGTGCCAACGCTTTGCCAACATCCCTCATGCTCCTCCTACAGAGTTGATCACACTTTGCAGCCCTTACACATTCGCCAAATGGGGGATCGACCTAGTTGGCCCATTGCCCACTGGCCGAGGCCAAACCAAATTCGCAATTGTCGCCATTGATTACTTCACTAAATGGGTGGAGGCGGAACCCCTTGCCACAATTACCGAGTGGAACACCACCAGATTCATCTGGCAATCGATCGTGTGCCGATTTGGTATCCCTCAAGCCATCGTCTCTGACAACAGCAAACAATTTGACAATGCCAAGTTCAGGAAATTCTGTGCTAAACTTCAAATCCAACCATGTTTCTCTTCCCCAGGTCATCCCCAAGCCAATGGCTGTAGACACCCCATTTTTGACCGTCCTCAAGACTTGGTTGTGCTTGTAGGTACACCCAACAACTAGTTCAATTGCTCGCTGAGTACTCGACTGTCGCGGCGGAACGTCACCGGTTCGAGCTTCTCGGACCTTGTATCCTTTCTGCCCCTTTCTTGGACCTTGGCTAGGTCCTTTCTTGGTGGACCTTTTGGTGCACTGCCGGCCATGTCTTTGTGCCTGCCGGCCATTTGTGATGCCCTGCCGGCCATCAGTGAGCCACTGCCGGCCATCAGTGAGCCACTGCCGGCCATTGGTGATGGCCGGCACCCCCCCTATCTCAGCTGGTTTTCCTCCAGATCTTTTGAGCTAGCTGGTTTTTTGTTTACTCCCCTCCATACACGTGTATGGAGGGATGGAACCCTTGTAAAGCTTCTTGAAGAAGCTTTAGCTTTGCATTCCTCTATATAAGGAGAGAGCCTCTCTCCTTAAAAAGGGTTCAGCTATTTTGAAGAGAAAAAACTCTCTTTCTCTCTATATTGTTTGTATTTTGTGCTTAGAAGTTGGATTTCCTTGCACTTTTACACTACAACACATAGAGATACACCACCACCATTGGACCAAGCTTCTTGGGAGGTCTTCTTGAGGTTTGAAAATTGGTTTCCACCCCCTGAAGTTACTGGTTTTGAAGAGGGTCTTCAAGGGTGAGTATTTTCCCTATTTTTGCACCTTCTTGTACCTCACTTTAGCCCTCCTTGAATATTGATTTGGGCTTTGCTTATAACTGAAAAAAGTCTTATATTTGAGTGCTTTTGAAGTTTGTTTAAGGTCTTTTTGCTACTAGGGGTGTGTATCCCCCTTGCATGCTTTGTTTGGCTTTGTTTTAAGCCATTCCTTGAGGCCTCCAAGCTAGCCTTGGTTTGGCCTTCTTACCACTGAAATCTAGTGGATTTTCAGTGGTAAAGGTGTGGTTTTGAGGTCCTTAATCAGAGGGGGTGGCCCCCTCTCTTTTGGTTCCTCTTTGCTTACATTTTTGGCCTTCCAAAGGACCATCCCTCCATGCATTTTTGAGGCTTGGTTCAGGCCTATTTTTGTGACTTTTAGGACCTGCCTTGGCCCTGTCCATGGCTGGTTTGGTCATATTTTGCATGCATCTAGTATGTGTTGTGTAACTCCATTCATAGCTCATCAAAGTAGCATGTGTGCTTAGCTTGTGTTGAGTCCATTTCAGTGGGTTTTTGGTGATGTTTTACCATGCCATGAATCTGTTTTGCGTTGGTTTTGTCACTCCATGCTTGCATGATATACTTGTAGTGTAAATCCCCTAAACTAGCTTCATATGCTTCATACTTTGCCATGTCATGCTAGCTTGTTTGGTTTACATTTCAGCATGTATTTGGTCATCATTTGGCATGTCATGACCCTATCCATAGTTGGTTTGATCATCCTTTGCATGCTCCATATAGGTGCAGAACAAATCTTGTTTACTAGCCTCTTGTGCATGATGCTTTGACTCATCATCCTAGCATATTTTGGCTTCACTCTAACATGATTTTATGCTTATTTTGGGCTGCTCTAGGACTGTTTTGGGCTGCCATGGCCATATCACTCGTGCTTTGTATAGCTATAGTGTAAATGCTTAGGCCAGTCTTGGGTTTTGAGGCCCCTACCATGCCATACATGTGATGTTTGCATGCTTTGCCCTCATTCCATTTGGTATTTCAGTCCATGAAATGTTGTCATACACTTGCATTTGGCATGCCTTGAATGCTTTATAGAGCTTGTGCTTTATGCCTCAAGAATTGACTTTTGTACATGCCATTAAGCCTAAGCCTTTGGCTCATCATTTTAGTGCATTTTGGGTCTTATTATACCATGATGTAACTCTGTTTTATGTTGTCCAAGTCATGCCATGATTGGTTTCAATAGGTGTAGTGCATTGCCTCTTTAAAGCCTTGCATGCTCCATGTTTTTGGCTTTGTGTTCTAGCCTATGTTGGCTAGCTTTGAGCTTAGTTTTAGTCTTGTTTGGACCTACCCTAGGACTGTTTTAGGTCCCCTCGGCCCTTTGGGGTTTGCCTTGTATGGCCATGGCTTAAGTCCCTTTGCTCACTTTGAGCTTTGAGCATCATAATATGCTATGCTTGCATTGTTGATTTGATTTGGCATCACTTCACATGAGATTTTAGAGCTTACCTCATTGTCATACATCTGTGTTTGTTGCTCCTTAAATGTGCTTAAGAGTTGTCCTCTCTGTGCCTTAATACTTGAGCCACTTGGCATACATGTTTGCCTTGCCATTTCATGCTTTTCATGCCATCAATTCATCACTTTTGGCCACTGATTTGGACTTAGTTGAGAGCTACCCACATTAGTTTAAGTCCATCCCTTTGCATGTTGTCGCATGCCTGTCTTGCATATTGTTGTGTGCTTACTCCATCTTTGCATGTTGTCGCATGCTAGCCCCATTACATGTTGTTGCACGTTCATGTTGCATTTTGTCATGTTGTCCAAGGTTGTCACCTCACATCATGCCCATGTGCTTGTTGCATGTCATTAGCCTTGTTAAGTTATTCACATTGCATGTTTTCCATCCTTACGTGTTGCATTGTTTGGATTAAGTGTTAATCCGAGCACGAGGAGCGAGGGGCGTTTCATACTCTGAGTGATGGAACGTGTCTCAATTCTCGGTCGCTGAAGCTCTTGATGATCCATGATAGAGTTCTAGGCTTTACTTGCTTTATTTGTGCATTCATTTTCATATTGATTTGCACAAGTTGGATCTTTGGCCATCATGCATCGGGATGCATGATTGATGGTCGTGGATCCGACTAGGCCTCTCCCTTGATGTTTTGAGGTGATATGGGGTGGTATAGTGCATACATGCCCTTGGGAGACCCTCCATTTTCTCTATTTTGTGCTTTGTTGCAGCTTGGTGTCACAGCACACCAGTGGCCGGCAGTGCACCATTGATGGCCAGCAGGCACTCATCCTTGGCCGGCAGTGTTCCCTCTCTGGCCAGCAGGTGGCCGGCAGTGCTCCTCCATGGCTGGCAGGCCACTGGTGTATCCCTCCAGTAGTGTTTTGGTAAGTTCCATCAATAAGCACTGGAAGACACCTTGCCAGCAAAGCCTCTAGAGAGCAACCGGAAGGCGTTTCGAAGCGAGGAACCAAAGCGAGCATGCATACCCTCCTCTTCTTCAAACAGAGCTGGAGCAATTTTTTTAATGCTTACTTGTTAGTTAGCATCCATTTGTAATAATTAATTTGTTAATTAATTAAGTTGTGTAATAATTAGTTGTACCTAGTTATTCATTTGGTTTTGTAATAATTGATTAGCTTGTTAGTTAGTTAATTAGGCGGCTTGTATTATTTATTCGGACCCTCCGAGCGAGGGCACAATTGTAATAAGTGTGCGTGTGTGTGATGTATGTCTTCCAACCCCACGTCTTTCTCCCTTTTATTTATCAGCTTATGATGGTTAAATTAGGGCATGTTTCAATTAGCATACTTATGCTCGCATGTTTGCATTCATTCTGTCTTGCATGCACCAGGCTCGGCGCATCATACTAACTGCATTGTATTTCAATTCCGAGTTGAATACTTGTTAATTTTAGCACTTCACATGCCATCTTAGAATAGCCGAGCCTATCTTAGTTGCATACCTGTATGTGTTGCATTAGGCATCTCAGCATAGTTAGGATTCATGCATGATTTCTAATTAGCTTCTTTCTTTGGCTTGGAGTACTCGGTAAGTGTTTATGCTTTAGCATCCTTGCATGCATGTGAGTGACTGCCATGATAGCATGCTTCCCATGAGGCTACCTGCTTATGTGACATATCTGCCTGAATGCCTGTGGGTGAAGGTTGGATTATTTGAATTGGAATAATGCATTGACTGTGAGTTTTAAGCCCACTAGATAGTGGCAAATCATCATGTTTTCTAAGCCCACCTGAGGGTGGCAAATCCACATTTTAGCCTACTTGCGAGTAGCAAACCATTTTCAAAACAAACATGAGATGTGTTGTTCCAATTCAGGCGATCCGGTCTATACTTGTATGTTGTGCGCATCACATAGTAATTCTAGGCTAATAACCGGAATAAGAACGCATAATGTTTTCAAAACTCGATATCATGGTTAGTAGAGGCCGATCTTTGATCGGGCGAGCGAGGGTGCTCACGAAGTGACCTTCCCCAATCGTACCCAAGTTCCCGAGCCGAGGCAACTTTGGTGATGACGGACACGTGGCCTTAGGCAACGAGTCAGGGTTTCCTAAATTTCCCAAAATAAAATATTTAGGTGGCGACTCTGTATCTGGAAAAGCAATCCATGTTTGGCATTTCTTTCAAAAAAATCTGTTTTCAAAAATGATTTGCCGGATCTGGACTCTTTGATGATTCATCGGTCTTGCATTGCACTCTGTGAGATTAGATATAGGACCGTGACTTTGAGTCCTGAACTGTAGTGACCCCAAATGAACAAAACGGGATTTCCCTCCCGGGGCGTTCGGGGACGTCTACAATGGCCAAGTTGAGGTTACCAACCATTCTCTTCTGAAGATCATCAAAACTAAGCTGGAAGCTACTAAGGGACTCTGGGCTGAGGAATTACCAAATGTACTCTGGGCGTACCGTACTACAGCCCGAACCCCCACTAGGGAGACCCCCTTTCGCTTAACGTATAGCGCTGAAGCGGTCATCCCAGTGAAAATCGGTCTGCCTACCCCGAGGGTTCTGCACCCAAATCCATAACTCACTGAAGAACTGCATCGAGCCGACCTAGACCTGATTGAAGAGCTCCGAGAGACCACTACTGTCAAATAGGCCTCATATCAACAGAAAATGAGAACTCACTACAACCGCAAAGTCCGACTGAGGGAGTTCGCCGTGGGGGACCTTGTTTTGCGCGAAGGAACTCTTGCCACCAAAAATCCGGCTGAGGGCAAGTTGGCAGCCAAATGGGAGGGACCTTACGTCGTTAAGGCCAGACCTCGTCCGGGTACTTACCGACTTCAGGACATGGAAGGTTGAGATCTTCCCCATCCGTGGAACGCCGAGCACTTGAAGCGTTATTTTCAATGAAGCCCTATTTTTGTATTGATCAATTGCTGTATTTTCTTTTTGACAATCTACACACTTGAATGTTCTTATTCTCTTCTCATATGGTGTAAATTTATGATCAAATGGGCTACACTTTACATGACAACAATCTTATATCTCAGTTATCTGTGTGGCATTTCAATAACGCCCTTATTGCAGCCTCAGCCAGACTGAGCATGAAAAGCCTCAGCTAGACTGAGCACAAAGAGCTCAACCAGACTCAGTTACTTAAAGCCTCAGCCAGACTGAGCACGAAGAGCTCAACCAGACTGAGTTACTTAAAGCCTCAGCTAGACTCAGCACGAAGAGCTCAGCCAGACTGAGTTACTTAAAGCCTCAGCCAAACTGAACACAAAGAGCTCAGCCAGTCTGAGTTACTTAAAGCCTCAACCAGACTGAGCACAAAGAGCTCAGCCAGACTGAGTTACTTAAAGCCTCAGCCAGACTGAGCACGAAGAGCTCAGCCAGACTGAGCACGAAGAGCTCAGCCAGACTGAGTTACTTAAAGCCTCAGCCAAACTGAGCACGAAGAGCTCAGCCAGTCTGAGTTGCTTAAAGCCTCAGCCAAACTGAACATGCGGAGCTCAACCAGGCTGAGTTACTTGAAGAGTCAGCCAGACTGAGTTAATCATGGCTCAACCCGAACTGAGCACGAATGAAGAGCTCGGCAAGGCCATTCTTGTAACTTCATGATTGAGGCATAGTTGTCATACTTAGTCAAATTCCAGGTCCATGTTTTTACGCCTTTTTAACATTCTTTACATTTTTTTATTTTTATTTCCCAACCCACTCTTTCATTTCTCAACACTCTTACAACATGCATTAAAACTTCACATTTTAAGACCTTTACATTTCAACGTTCTTATGGTTAACATTCTTTGCATCATCATTTTCTCACAAGCTAACTTGGCTCCCTACTTCTCAATTTTCACTGCGATTTATACACAAGCCTTATTTGAATAACCATTCTCATTCTTTTCAAATTTACAAAAATAAAGGCCACATTGTGACAAACATAACTCAGAATTTTATTTATTTACAAACTTATACATAAGTTTACTACAGAAGTTACACGCCCAACAAAAAACCACAAACAAAACAACAAGAAAGATTTCATTTACAAACAAAGTGCAAAAATTTTACATTCATCATTCTTTCTTGCTCGAAGCAAGGTCTTCTTCGTTAACACCTTTGTCTAAGGGGGTCTGGGCCACATCGTCTTCATCTATTCTAACAGTGTTGAAGTCCAAGTCTGGGAACAGCTCTTCTGCTTTGCGTTTAAACATCTTCCAGCCGCTGTCCCAGAACTCAGCCATCTCATGTTTGTAGAAGTCCGACCGCTGGAAGCTCTGGATCACTTCTTCTCCATTCCTGCTCCCAGCGGCCGCTCCCGACGGGCCAGCCCCCCTAGACCCCTCTTTTGCCAAGTTGTTGGCGATCGCGGCATCGATAGCCATTTGGAAGTCAGCGGACCCCTTGAACTGTTCTACTGCTGCGACACATAAGTCGGGGTACGCTGCCCTCTCAGAGGCTAACTTGGTCTTTTCTTCCTCCAAAGCTTTCTCCAACCCCACCTTCTTCTCCATTGACTTGGCCCACTCGTCTGCCAACGTCCTCTCCAGCTCAACGATCTTCAGATCCACTTCTTCTTTTTCTTTGATCGACTGAGCACGAAGATCTTTGTTGCAGGTCATGGCCCCATCCCACCGTTCGTTGGCGACGGTGCAGGCTTTCTGGGCCTCTTCTAGCTTCTTTTGCTCGCTCCCCAATTGGAACTCGAGCGACACCACCTTACGGCGTTCCGTCTCCAGCTCTAACTTGGTCGCGAACAGCTCAGCATTGGCTCGATCGGCTGAATAGCCCTACACCATCGCCAACACTTCCATCTTCTTGGTTTTCTGGGCCTCTTCCAGCCCCCTAGCGCACACACTCTACGCAGTCTTCCTCCACCCTACAGTCTCCCTCTTCAAACTTTCAAGTTGGCCCTTCGCCTCCTCCAACTTTACCTTCAATGGCTCCACTTCGCCTTTTACAGCCGCAGCCTTGTTTAGTAGGGCTCCTGCTAAGGCAGTTGCCTCCATCTAAGCCGAGCACAACCCCCTTAGCAGTTCGGCCTCAGTAAAACTGACCATCAAGCGCACTGCCGCGTCCTCCACCACGCCCAAAAGCCGGTCAGCAGCACTCCTGGCTGGGCCTCCTTCTCCCTCCAGTTGCCCAGACACTGCTGGAGCGTGGTAGATAGCAGTCTTCAACTTGGCCCCCTATCCCTCTCCTTGGAGGGCAGGCCCCCCCTTTGGCTGCTGCTCTACCCCCTCCAAAGGGTCAGTCGCCCCAACCTCCACTTGCCCCACTCTCCACCCCCTTCGCCACCTGCTCCAGTCCCACTTTGGGGTTCTCCTCTTCCATCACCTCCTTCGCTCTCTTCAGGGTTGGCCGCTCATCTCTCTCTTTTACTCTTTTCTTCTTCTTCAACACCTCCATCTCCTTTTTATTCTTCTCCTTCAGAGGATCCACTAGGGGTGGTTGTGGCTCAAAACCGCTTAGATCCTTCTCTCCCAGCGACTTTGGGCGCGGTCGGATTCGCTCCATCGCGATCGGTTTCGGAGCAGGCCCCAACTTTGCCTCCTTGTATTTATCCGCTCTGGCAAAGAATCTTCTTTCCTCCTCCTCCTCCGCCCTCCTCTGCACCTCCAACTCCTCCCTTGCTAGATTCTCCCCCAACAGTTGCAGTCCCAATTTCAGGGCGAACAACGTTGAAGGCAGGACCAGCTCGTCCCACCTCACCCCCTTCTCTTCCTTCCATTCCCTCACCTTCTTCACTCAGTCTTCGGCCTCCCCGCCCAACTTAGGCTCGACTGATTTGGTAGGGACCTTCCACGTTGTGCGAACCCTAGCTCCACCGTTCGCCGTCACGAAGAACCATCTCGGCCTCCACCCCTTTACCGAAGATGGCAGACCCGCCACCAGCCCTCGCCCCGCCACTACTTGCAGAGTCATCCAGGTCTCCTACTGACCGGAGACCTTGTAGCAGGAGAAGAACTCATCTACTGTCATTGTCGTCCCCCCGGTCACCTGCGGCCAGGCACTCGCGCAGGCCATTACTATCTTCCAGGCGTTCGGCATCAGTTGCCCTGGCGCCACTTCTAACTTGTTTAACACATCCACCACTACTTGGGGGAGAGGTAGCCTTAAACCCCCTCGTAATGCTTTCTCGTACAAGCTGAATTCGGTCGGCCACACATCCAACGCCCTTTCCTTGGATGTGGGCAATCTTAACCCTATCTCCGAGGGAATTTGATACTTCTTCCTTATTCTCTCCAACTCCTCTGCTGTCAGAACGAATCTGTCCAATTTGGTGTGCCAATGGTCCGGCTCCACCTGACTAATAGGTCTCGCTGCCGAAATTATTGTCCTGGGGCGAGCCCGCACAGCCTGACTCGCTCACTCCCCCTCCTTACGCTCCGTACGATACTGTTCCGCCAAGTCCACTGCATCGTCGTCGCCTAATGGATCAACCCTTGCGGTTCTTGTTTCCTCTTGGGCCATCTCTCTTGTGTGTCTGCAAATGGCGTCGGATGCGGGCACAAGAAAATTCACAAAGTGTTGTAGGGGTGTATCACTGGCAACGAACGAGTTTACTTCTGGGATGTTTTGGTTTTTTGCGAAGAGATAGGTAAAACGGATAATACCAAAAGCCCAAGGCTTGCCTATATTTCAAGGGTCACAATTAAATTTCACCAGTTTGAAAATTTTCAAAAATTCGCCAAAACTGTCTTTTCAACACCCTATATTGACCTATCGCTTCATTTCTTGCTCAACACCTAACCTTCCCCACTACGAGATTCCGCCACGTATACGACCACGATCTACGCCCCATTTCCCCTTCCCTGTCTATTCTACTTCACTTCACCACGTGCCCTTGACACTCCTCGAACCCCGCACGCCGCCACTTGTCCCTCCACTCGGTCACCCTTCGCGGTCAGCCCTCCTCACGGTCGGTCCCTTCACTTGGTTACCTTTCAAGATCGGGCCTCCTCATGGTCGGTCCATCTACTCGGATACCTTTCACGGTCGGCCCCCCTCATGGTCGGCTCCTCCGCTCAACCACCCGTCGCCGTCAGCTCACCTCTCGTTCGACCTTCACCCCGCCGTCTCTAACAACTATCGTTTTCTTCTTTATTCCCTTCGTTGGACTAAAGCTGCACTCGGGAATGGGAGACTACTGACATGGGTAAGCCCATAAAGGCTATAGCCCACTATGAACAACCCAAGCCCACCACTTAGAGCCCAATACATAATTCAACTAATGAGGCCCAACATGGCTGGAACTCAACATGGCATTAAGATCCAATAACACTTAGACACGTGGCAGGTGAAGGACAAGCCACATAAACAGACAAAGATCCTGCAAATTATTGCACTGCATATCAGCCATTAATGAAGCCTCTTACAACATTTATTGTGATAACCCCTCCCCGTCGAGACAAAACGGCCTCACCATGAACAAGGCAAGCTAGAGCATAGACTTTCGGCCAAGATGGCAGGTCGGAAGGGACAACGAAATGATTACCAGAAGATAAAAGCAGACGTCGAAGACAAGAAGAAGGTTAAGCTTTCTATCTCTAATTTATCTCTATATTCCACCTCTATTTCTAACTTGCTCGTCGGTGGGTTCGCTGGGGGACTCCCCATTCCCCGTTGAACTCTTGTGCAGGTCTTCTGGTGGGCTTGGTACCTCGGGCATTGGTTTGGGAAGCGTGGATCAGTCCGACCCGTTCCATCAGGAACACGCAACATCATCAGCTGCTAAGTGTATCAACCACCACCATCTTCAGTTGTCGTTGGTAGCCTCCAATGCCATATTGGGTCACTGACAACAATTTTCCCGTAGCCCCCACTAGTTGTTAGTATTTTTTTAGTGAATCTTTGACAAGGTTTCTGGCAAAGTAAAAATTTGTTTAAAAACATAAAAAATTTCACATAGCGAAATTTCAAAATTGTATTTATTGTCAGTGAAATTTCACTATGACGGTGAATATTAATTGTGCGAAATCACACTAGTTTGACCACAAAAAAAAAAAAAAAAAATAGAGAAAGAGAAAAAAAAGAACGAACACAATGACAACGATAAATGATAGATGATAGACAGAGAACTTATTGAAATATAAGAATATTTTATAGACTAATTATGATACAAGTACTTGAAAGAGGATTTTCTAATAAATTCCCTTTACTAATTACAAATTTATCAAAAATTTTATAATTTTTATTATTAATGTTAATAAAATTTATCATTAATCTATAATTAGTTTTTTAAAATATAATAATATGTAATTTTTTTTATTTTATAAAAAGGACGTTAACAGCTGGGACCAGAAGAGAGCATTCCCATCATTTTTGTAGTTTTGCCAGTATTAGAAAACTTTGATGCAACTTTGGATATTATATATAAAGGTTTGTTGCATTCCTACGTATCTAGGGCTACAAATGAACAAAGCCGTTCGTAAATAGATTTGAGCTTGACTCGGTAAGGGCTCATCGGACTCGATTCGTTGAATTTTTATTGAGTTCGAGCTCGTTAAATTCTTAACAAATAAGTCCAAATGTACTACAGCTTGGCTTATTTGATATTTATTTAAATAATAGAATAAATATATTATTTATCTATACTAAATCATATAAAAATATTTATAAAAAATAAGATAAATACGTTATTAATATATTTAAATAATGTAAACAATAGCTAAATTTATTTATATGTAAATAATAGCTAACTATAGATAATACATTTATATAATAGTGGTGATATATATTAGTATTTTGAGAAGATATTGACTTTTCTTTTAATATATTTATATATATTGTATATATAATTGTATAATCAAAGTTTAATTGTAACTTTAGTCTCATAGGCAAGTATGAATTTATAATTTCTTTGGCTCATTAAGGTTCGTAAACAGGGTCGAGCTCGAGTCAAGCCTAAGCCAATTTGACTCAAACTTGATTCATTAAATTTTTATTGAGTTTGAGCTCGAACTCATTAAAATCTTAATAAATAAGTCCAAACATACTAATGCTCGAATCAGCTCGGCCCATTTACAACTCTTCATGCAACCATGTTGGTGTGCTTTTCGTGCACCTCCTCATTTGTCAAAGCTTTTAAATCAATTTTTTATTTTTTGTTATTTTTACTTTTAATGTTTGTTTTTTTAATTCTTAATTTTTTATTTTTTTTAAGTAGGCGTTTAACAAGTCTCATGGATATTGTTTAATATTGGGATTGTGTAAAGATGTTTTGGAAATGGTGAACTTTGTTAAAAATAATTTAAATAAGTAAAAATATTATATGAATTTAATGAAAAGTGTATTGGGGTTTGAAATTTGTTTGTCTTTTTTATTATGCCCCGGAATATTTGTTTGCAAAATCCAAATCTTAAATAGAGGTAATATCATTTTGCCTCAAAACTTTTATTCATTTTTTAATTTGACCTTCAGACTTTGATTAATATCAATTTTATACTTAAACTTTAAAATTTTGATCAATTTGACCCTTACTGGATGCATTGTGTTGATGTGACACAAAAGTTCATTTAGAATTTTATTTTACCCTCTAAACTATACCTTAAAAATCAATTTGCCCCTCAAATATAAAAAATTTAATTTTTTATTACTGAGATAAAAATTGAGAGATTGACCAATAAATCCTATATTTTGGACTTCTAATCCATGTAATCCCTTTCTTGTAATCTATTTAGTCTTGGATGTGTAATGACTCATTTGCATGCCACATTGGAGTTTCACATTTGGAAAAGTATACTAAGGAGTTTTTTGTGTCACAACATACTCGCCACGTTGGAGTGTCACATTTAGAAAAAGTATATTAAAGAGTTTTTAATTTTTTTTAGAATGTTACATCATACCCGCTATGTTGTCACATTTAAGAAAAATACATTAAGGAGTTTTTAGTTTTTTTGGATTAGAAGTTTTAAAGTGTCACATCATACTCACCACGTTGTCACATTGGAGTGCCATATCATACTTGCCAAATTAATTAAAAGGTATAACTATCCACCAGAATATTATCAAAATAAAAAATAAGATCATACAAAAAGAAACTCTCAACTAATAAGAATTAACAAATCAATAAAAAAAACTTAGGACTAATTGGAATACTTGTTTGTGAGATGAGATTTATTGGTAAATATCCCTACAAAAGTATTTATTAAATATTTAAATTTATTTTTTATATTTGGGGGGCAAATTGATTTTTAATATATAGTTTAGGGGATAAAATGAAATTTTAAATGAACTTTGGTGCCACGTCAGGACAATCTGTCCAATTATAGACGGAATATAATGGCAGGGGCCAAATTGATCAAACTTTTGAAAGTTTGGGTATAAAATTGATATTAATCAAAGTCTGGGGATCAAATTAAAAAATACGTAAAAATTTGAGGGGCAAAATGATATTTCCTCTCAAATTTTTATTAGGTCTAAGTATTTATTTAATTCTGTTACCTTTCTTTTCAACGCAATGCAACCCGGACAACTATTCTTTAATTAAGATAGCAAAAAATAAATAAATAAATAATAATAATAATAATTCTAAAGGGTTAAGGGTAAATTATACAAATGATCCTTACAGTTGGTCTCTGTTGTTTTAATTTGCTCGATTTTGCTCCTTAATTTAATAGATTATGTCATATTAGTTCAATAAATAATGATGATTAGATTTAGTGGACGGAAAGTCAAACGACGTGTCAATTTGATTCATGTAATTTACACAATATGTCAATTAGGTCTCTGTTGTTTTAATTTGTTCTGTTTTGACGGAGACCAAATTGACACATTGTATAACTTACAGGGACCAAATTGGCACATTGTTTGACTTTTCGTCTACCAAACCTAACAACCGTTATTTATTGAACTAATATGACACAATTTGTTAAATTAAGAGGTAAAATCGAGCAAATTGAAACAATATGGACCAAATTGACACATCATGTAAACTACAGGGACCATTTGCATAATTTACCCAAGGGTTAATTACACCAGCATCCCCTCAACTATTAAAAATATCTTTATCCCTCTCATCTATGAACCCGTACATTTTAACACTCAACTTTGAAAACCATACAAATATACATTTTTTAGAGTTGGCTTGAAATAGGTGAAAGTGATACATTTTTATAATTGAAAAGGTTAAAATGTACAGGTTCATCGATGGAGGGAGTAAAATGATATTCACTAATAGTTGAGAGCTATGAAGCATGGGTACTTCAAAAAACATGCCATACCCGTACCAAGTACTTACCGGCATATGGTACCTCGTATGGTACTTCTGCATACGTACCGGGTACACGAAACACGTACCAAAATTATTTCTTCTTAATTTTTGACGTACCTAGTATACACTCAAGCCATACCGTACCTCAGTTGAAACAATATTTTCTTCTACTACAGAGATAAAACTCATTTTACTAGACTTCTGTTTTATTTTTAGTTTTATGCTCAGCATGATTTTAAAATTAAATTGTGGTTTGTAAGTTATTCAATATATTGACATTTAATTTTGATTTATATTTTTACTTTTAACATTAATAAATGTTAATTATAGGTTGGATCTTAACAAATTAAACCATTAAATTAATTTTTGCATTACTCTAAATTAAAAATAAATATTTTTTTACAAACGTATCAAGCCGTACCCGTACCCTATTTTTTTTAGATTTTACCGTATCGACGTACCGGTATCGTACCAGTACCAGTACTCGTACCCGTACCCGTGCTTCATAGGTTGAGAGGTGTTGGTGTAATTAACCTATTTTTAAATTAAACTAATTTGTTGTTGTCAATCTAAACGAGTATTTAGACTGAGTAATAAATATTTTGACCACAATTTCTAAGATATGTAAAAATATGTGTATATTTTTTAGTGAAAATACAGTAATAATAATTTTATGTTAAAGCTTAAGTCATTTAGATAGTCACATTTTTATACTGTCCAACATCACAATTTCACAAATAATATTAGTTTCATTGAAGCATATAAATATCATAATATTGAAATCTTGTTTTGGTGAGATTTAATCTCTCGCCTTGGTGCTTTCTTGGTTGAAACTGGAAGTTTTATGGGACTTGTTCTTTGGTGTCACCTAGTGAGACTTATTTATTTGCTTGGGTTAGAGAGAAGATTTTGGTTTTGGTGAGAAAACTTGTATTTAGGTTTGGTGAGCTTAGTTATTCATAAGAGTTTGCTTTGTCATCATTGTAGCTCTTCGAAGTATTGTTCTCTTTGCTAGTTAAATCCCATTCTCATGTGATTATCATGAATGTAGGCTTAGGTCGAACGACGTAAATATTGGTCATTTATGAGTTTAAGATTGTATCACTCTTGGATTTGCATATTTTTGTATGATTCTTTTGTTTCATATTCAAATGCCATCAATTAAATTGGTGTGATTGAATTTTCTAAAAACTCCGCACAACAGAATATATCCCAGACTTTGGGCATATCATAACAATGGACAACAAAAATCATAGCTTTCATACAAAAGATCTTTAATGGTGTAAAACATTTTGCAAATTTGATTGGAGTACATGAGTCAACATACTGTACTACATTGGTCCAAAAAATTAGGCAATCTATTCTAATAAATTTTCACTTAATTCCATTGCAGACTTCAAAGTTGACCCAATGATGGAGAAGTTAGGAACGGAAATGGTTGAACAATGTGGCGGCATACCACTAGCCATTGTAGTGCTTGGAGGACTTCTAGGAACAAAGCTTACCTTGAGCCATTGGCAAACAGTGCATCAAAATATTGGCTCATACCAAGAGGAGAGTGTCAGATGTGTTAGCTTAGCTCTAAGTTACCAAGACTCGTCATATCTGAAGGCATGTTTTCTTTATTGTGGCAATTATCCAGAGGATTTTGATATAGAAGTAGAGACGCTATATCAACTGTGGATGGCTGAAGGCTTCATATCCCAAGAGGAAAGAGAAGAAGAAGAAACAATGATGGACGTGGCAGAATGTTACATGGGTGAATTAGCACAGAGGTGCATGGTTCAAGTGGAATTGCCACTAGATGAGGAATACTCAATAATTAAAGAAAGCAAAAGATTTAAACATTGTCGGCTTCATGACCTCATGCAAGATTTATGTTTGTCAAAGGTAAAAGAGGAAAATTTTCTTAATGTCATTGATTATCAACATAGAAATGTACAAGGGCATCCCTCTTCTTTAACATGGAAACATGAAGCGGTGCTAGCAAAAGTAGTAAACTACACAGACTTGTCATCAATCTAGAAAAAAATAGTAACCTTTGCCTCTCCGAACAAGAAGGAAGAGCTCAACACATTCGGACAGTTTTATTCTTCATGGGTGATGAGTTTAGCAATCTTTTTGGAGAAGAATTGACTCATTCTCCCAAAATTGTAAATTTCTTAGAGTTATACATTTTGTTGGAATAGGCTAAGACAAAAGAGAACCAAAAGAGTTACCAAAAGAAATAGGAAACCTAATCCTTTTGAGATACTTTGTTTTAAGAAGGACTGGATTCACAAAGCTTCTATCATCAATAGGCAACCTGAGATACTTGCAAACCCTTGATTTGCGCACAACCGATGAGATCAGTGTGCCAAATGCGTTATGGAAGATGAAAGGATTGATACGTCTTTATCTTCCTTATTATAATCAATTTTCCACACAAGGCAAACTGAGACTAGATGGCTTGAGCAACTTGGAGATATTAGAACACTTGGCTTCAGATAAGATTGAAGTTAGAGGTCTCTTCGAATTAACCAATCTTCGGAGAATAAAGAACGCAAGAATGCAAGGAAATCTTGAGGATTTGACGGTGGTCAATAACTACCTCCTTAACAACTACTTGGTTGTGATTGCCTTGTTCTATTGAATGAGCAATACTAGGTATCATGAAAAAAAATTCATGAAAATGATCATGAAAGATTTATGACCTTTGGATTACACTTAAAATAAAGTACCACACACTAATCAAGGTAATCCAAAGGTCATAATTCTTTCATGATCATTTTCATGAAAGTTTTTTCATGATCTCTAGCTTTTCTCCTATTGAATATATATGGTGCTATACGTAAGTTTCCAGAATACGAACACCATTTCTACCCAAGCCTCACCGCTTTATTCTTGTTGAACTCTCAACTTAAGGAACCCAATGGTAACATTGGAAAGGCTACCTCACTTAAGGACTCTCCACTTATGTAATGCCTTTGTTGGAAAGGAAATCGTTTGTTCAGCTCATGGTTTTCCTCATTTCAATCATCTAGAGCTGTGCACGGTTCTAAATCGCGGTATTGGGTAACGTAACGGTATCGATCGCGGAGTATCGGTATCGGTAGTATCGATCCATACGTATCGGAAATCGGGGGTCACGGCGGTAAATTTTAAAAATCATTTCACATGTTTTTCAGCTTTTTCTTTCCCATACCAATCCGAACCGGTGAGTATCGGCCTGTTGCGGCTTGTGTAACGGCTTGTGTAGCGGTTATAGACCGATACGTACCGGGACTCGGCCGATTCTCTTGTGATTTTCAATCTCAGTAGTATATCGGCCTGTATCCATCGCGATGCCCCATTTTTCCGATATGTATCGGCCGATACGTAGCCTATCAGCCGATTTTTAGAACTATGGAGCTTTGTAATTTAGAAATTGAGGAATGGAGGGTGGATGATGGATGATGGAGCCATGCCTAATCTTTCTTGTCTATGGATTGTTAAATGCAAGAATTTGAAGAGGCTTCAAGATGGATTGATATTCATCTCTACCCTCCAGGAATTGCAGATTTGGTATATGCCTAAAACATTTAGTGACAAGCTTCAAGTGGTTGATGGCCAAGAAGGAGAGGATTTTCACAAATTTAGCCACATCCCTTCCATTCATTTTGTAGGTAAATATTTACTTTTCTAGACCAATTCAAAAAGCTGAAGTAAGTATTTTAATTTGCAACAATCTTTGGATTTTAATGTTTGGTACTAAAAATAAACTGAAAAAGAAAAGAAAAAAAAAAAAAAAAAACCGCTAATTTTTCAGAAGTCAAAGGAGAGTGAAGAGCAGTATTCTCAAAAATACCGTTTCCCCTGCCTAAATTTCCCTATAACTTTTCTCGTTCTTTCTTGCATTTTCTTCAAAACAACAGGTAACCTCTTATCTTTTTATTATTTCAATACCCTTTCTTTGCTTATTTTCAGTAGTCAATCCTTGCTAGGGTCTTCATTCATCATCTCATCATATAGTCTCTTTGTTTTATCAATTTTATTACCTCTCCTCACATGTTTTCTTTATTTATATTAGAACAACATGTTTAGGTTCATTTAATCATGTAGAAACCATGTATTTAAGCTCAGTTTGATCATCATATAGTTTAGTATATTTTCTTTGCTTTTTACTTGTTATTTGCCTTGTTAGCATAAGCATCATTTAATAGCCTCAAACCGGGCTTAGGACTATATTTTGTGTGTTTAGTTGTATGTTAGGATTATGTTTATTTATGTATTTGCATGTAAGACGTTGAAAGTGGGCATCTGAATAAGTCCTTTTAACCTTCATAGCATGTGTTTGTGTCTTGTTGCATTGTCTTTTAGATAATCCAAATTAAATACTCTTTCTATGCAAAATTATATGTTTTGAATATTTTTATGTGAATATTGCTTATTCTAGTTAGAGTCCATTGCCATGAATGATTAAAAATATCCTTTTGATTAAAAATCTTAATTTTTGAAAAATATAGTATTTTTTTTCAATATAAAATAAGTGATATTCATTATTTATTCAAATTATCTAGTTGTTTGGGTTAGTAAAGGCTTTTAGGTCTAATAATAAAGTTTGTGAATAATTAACCACTAAAATCATAAAATAGAAAGTAAGTAGATGTCAATCTTCGGATTGGGCAAAAATGAATGCTTTAATTCAATAACCTTCTCCTTTTGTACCTACGCTCTTGAATTTGGAATTTTTTGATTATAATGGATCGGTCCTTAACTTAGTTTTCATTGCTAAAGGTTTCTTAATTTTTCTTAAAAAATTAAGTGGCGACTCTTTGTTGGTCAAAGGGAGTTGGTACAACATTTGTGTAGGAATCGGGCCATAGACTCAAAAAAGGCACGATACCCACAACTACATTACCTTCATCAAATTTTGAGTTGGGATTTCTTTTTCTTTTGCGCAAGTCCTCCATGTGCAGTAACCGCATCCTCTGTCAATCGCACTTAGGATCGGTAACCTTTAGTTTTGATACCACTTGTTAAGATTTATATCACATCCCACCAATGCAAATGAATGTCCACCCAAGCACATACCAAGGAGAAAAATAATCACATACAAATTTTTACATAGTTTGGCCCAAATTATCTACATCCACGATAAAGAGCTTCCGTTATGAATAAAATAAAGAATACATGTGAGACACTACAAAAAAATTAAGGTTTTAGAGATCAAAATTTAGGGACAAAATTATTTTTTAGTAACTAAATATTTTTGTTGCGAAAAGTGTCATTATATTTTTAGCAACAAAAATTAGACATTAGTGATGAATTATTATCTTTTTGAGACCAAATTTTTTGTCTCAAAAAATAAACCATTCTGAGACCAAATTATTTTGTCCCTAAAAATCTATTTATTAGTGACATTTTCAAAATTTTGTTGCTAAAAGCCTTGTTTTTTTACTTTTAGGGACGACCTTTTAGCAACTATCCTCATAACGGTAGAAATTGGTTCCTAAATACCTTTTGCAAAAAAAAAAAATTTACTTTTAGAGACTAAAACATTTGGTCTCTAAAACTCTTATATGTTGTAGTGAGATGACCAAAATATTCAAAACTTATATCACTATCCGAATCTATGCTCAAGGATAGTTGAGCCTTTGCTTAGTTCAGTGCTCACGGTATTTTTTTCTCTCATTCTCTACATCTCTATTTTTTTTCCTCACTTGGATCTCTCAATCTCGCTCGAGAAAGATACACATGAAAATCCTAATTCCACAATAGATTTCGAACTCTACTATTCTAACCCAAATATATGTATAGAATCCACATATAGGACACTAACAAACTTTGTCATGAGGAGTGACACCCGATAAGCACAATGACCAACTATAAGAAGTAAAAATGAATGTGAAACAAATGGCCTGAAAATGAAATATTTTATACATCATTGAGAGCTAATGAAGTCCTAATACAATCTTAAGCTCTGTTTGTTTGGGCGAAAAAAATTTCAAATGTAAATATTTTTTACGGAAAACTTTTTCTAGAAAATGTTTTTTAGAGAAAATATTTTTCTATGTTTGATAGTAGTGGTGTTGAAACGAAAGTGGAGGTGGAGGTGGGGTGGCGGCAACGGCAATAGTGACAATGATGGTGGCAGTGGCCGTGGTGATAGTGGTGTGGTGGTGGAGGTGAACGTGGCGATGGTAGTGTTGTGATATTTGTAGGATTTTAGTCTACAAAATGTTTTTCATCTCTTAAAAGTGGAAAACATTTTCTGTCCATGTAAGTTTGTTTTCTGTTAACCATAAAAAAAAAATTTTGTTCACTTCTATTTTTTATTATACCAAATATCAAAGAATATAAAAATATTTTTCACCTAGATAAACGACACGTTAATTTATGTACTTTACAGGTGCAGGTAATCTGGTTCATCGACCGCATACTCTCCTTTATATATATATGGTATTTTAAGATTTACCTACCCGCTTAAGGAAACATCATTTATAGCCAACAAATGATGAAAGTTTCTTGAAGCCCATAGAAAAGGCGAAAAGGTAAAATCTTCTAATACAATAAACTAGGAAAAACTATAAATAAGTGAGAGAATCTTATGAAAATAAATAAAAAATGAGATTCACATCTCTGGGTCCATATGTAAATCCCTTTTCATTGTTTGAGATTTATGTTTGGTTCTTATGAAAATTGTGTTGTTAAGACTTTTTCATATAAATATAATAGAAGCTGAATATTTTTTTGGTTTTCCTGAAATAGTACAAGAATAATGAAGAAACAGATACAATCAAGTTGCTCACCCCATTTCAAATCCAAAAAAAAAAGAAGCTAAAGTACACATAATCAGGACTATACAAAAAAGCCATTTCAAAACAATAACCAAATACAATCTCTCTCCTAACCAAAAAATACTGTAAGAAACAATTCATGTTTTCTGGGTCCCATTCTGTGTTCGATTTTTATGTGCCGATCAAATAATGCCTCGAACCATTCTCAGCGGCAAATTCAAAACTCAGTACTCTTCCCTCCCTCCATCTCTCTCCTAATTTTCTCTACTCTATCAAGAACTCCCTCAACTGCTATGTCAAATGCATCTTCAAGTGTCTCCAATCTTGACATTGGATTTGCATATATGATTCTAGGAATCAGCTTCACAATCTCCTCCCTCATCTCTGCCACTTCTTCTTTCGATATCCGACTCAAAGTCTCCCCAATATTCACTTTCCCATATTTAATCTCATCCTCTGGTATGAACACAGAATATTTTGAATCATTCTTGGGTAAATGCCATAGATATTGCTGGTATGCGGATCTAGAATCAAAGAAAACAGGAATGCACCCTGCCAAGATCGAATCAAACGATCGCCTAGTAGACGAATCACCGGAAGGCTGCAAACAAAACTTGGATCTTTGAAAGATTTCTATCACACAAGTTGGGTTATCACACTTGTTTTCGCCCGAAGCACAATTCAAAAACTTGCATTTTTTTCCAGAATCAAGGCACTGGTTAATAATCTGACTCCGGATAGAATTTTCATTGTTGGGTCTTGGAGCACCCGCAAAAGAGAACAAGTATTGCTTTTTCATTTTTCTTAATTTGTTCTTCCATTGAAACACTTCGTCATCGCTAGATGGATGGAAATAAGTTGGATATGGAATCGCAAAATCTCTATTGGTTTCGGCTTGGGAATATGATTCGATTATCAAAATGGTCATGTTTTTGGATTCGGGTAGTGACATGAGTTTGTTTCCCCAATCGGAATCGTTGTCGGTTTGTCTCCTAAAATCCCATGTAACCCTTCCTGCAACAAAGAAATGATCTCTTCCACCCATAGATTTCCACTCAGGCTTCTCAGAAACCCATTTGGCTAATTCAATGGATGCTGAATCTCATATTGAAGTGTTGAAACCCCAAAGGTATCGACCGATGTCAAGGCCAGCGTAGAATGGTATATAAATGATTGAAGCCAAAGATGAATTGCTGGTTCAGCACTTGTAGTTGTTCATTCTGTTGTGGAAAATCACTTCCAACAAAAACTGGTTTGTTTCAAACCAACTGATATTGTTTTGGAAAATCCCATGAAAATCCGCGGCACGAGGACCGAGACCCATGTTTGATATGTACTTGGAAATATCGACCTGAGCATGAATCCAAAACATGTTTGGAGAGCAGTTGAATTGTGTTCTCAACCTGTTTACCTCCATCCTTGCTATCAGCAACTCTGTTTTCCTCATTCTCAGAGATAGAATGAGAAGTGGAGTCTCGAAAGATGAATGAATTTGCATAGTTGGCAATGAAGGTGAGCCTATTGTTGTTGTTGCCTGAAAATGAAGCTGAACAGAGGAAACAAAGCAACAGAAACCACAAAATGAAGCAGAAAACGAAACCAAACCAAGATTTTTTGTTGCAGTCGAGGTTGATCGAATTCTTCATGTGACTTGTATTGATTTGCCCAGCAAAACAAATCTCTGTTATTTGTTTAGTTGATAAAAGCTACAGGGAATGAGGAGATAAACTCTATCTTAGACAAAATGTCTGAATCAAAATGTGACCAAGAGACAGAGATGACAAAGTTTTAAATAGTAGTGTTAGGATAATTAGTTAAGGGCTTTTGAGGAAGCGTTTAGGTTTAGTTGACTTATTTTGAAATCAATTTTTATGATTCGAATTGTTTATTTTTTTTAAGATTCATTGTATAGATTATTTATGTCAAAAATCAAAATGATTGAATATTGGCAACTATATATATATTCAAATGATATTTGTTTGAAAAAAATAGAAAACAAATACAATTTCAAGAATAATTATTCATTTTTTGTAATATAAATTTGATTCAAACATATAACTATCAATATCTGATTATCTTGATTTTTTGTATGAATATTCTACTTAACGAGTCATAGAAAGTGACGGTTTGAATTATCGAAATGAGACCTGTAATGGACTCCACAGATATCTCAAGTTCTATCATGTTAGATCTCAATACGAGAAAAGCCCAACCCAATTAGTAATTGGTGTAATAGTATTAAGAGACTAATTAGTAAAATTTAGATCCTGATATTCTCTCTTCCGCATTTGTAATGGAGATGTTCCATTTCATCATCTAACGGTGAGTGTAATGATCTTTTTTAATTGAAATTAATTATAAATTTGCATTCCTATTTCATAGCCATTATGTAATGGAAATCCTCCATTAATGAAGAGGATCAAAGTAAAATTGTAATCAAAAAATTATCAATTAATCATCTCACTTACACATGATTGAATTTAAAAAATAGATCTAAAAAGTGAGTTTATATATCATTTTAATAAACGATATTGAGAATATGTACAAGTAATTAGGTGATGCAATCATTAATTTTTTAAAATATTTATTGTGAATGATGACAGTATTTTTAAAAATTATTGTTCTAAATAGAATCGAACTGTATTTTAGTTGTTTGGTCTGATTTAGTTCCAAAATTTTCATAGTTCAATTTAATTCCAAATTTCATGGAACTATAAGTTATGATTTAGTTTTAATATACTCCTAAATCGAACTAATTCGAACTATATTCATCCTTAAGTGAAATTTTCTTAATTACAATTTGTTATTGTTCTTTAATTTATTTGAAATCTTTAAATGCACATAGAGAACAGTGCCTCATTTATTTAATTTATTTATTTTTGTCTTACTATAAAAAGACTTTTGAGTTACTTTGAATATTTTACACAATAAAATAATTGTTTGATAGTTTATTTAACTAAACAAATTTAGTTTTTATAAATTTTCAAAAAACGTACTAATAAGATTTACAATTTTTTTTATTTTTTGAATTAATAATTATAAAAACTAATTTATAAATAATATTAATTGAATTCAAGTATTACTATTGAGATATATTGATTGATATATAAAAATAAGGGTTGAGTTTCTATTATGTTCACATCTTAACATAAAAAAATTTAAGAGGCCTGTGGATCGGGGGGGAAGCACGTTAGGCCTGGGGTCACGTCCCCCCCCCCCCTCCCCGGGCGCCCTCCCCGGCTCAAGTTTTGAGAAATTATACTTATACCTCTAATAAAAAATATATATTTCAATATAATCTTTTGAAGTAATTTCTTAAAATTTTATATCACTATTTTCTTTATCTTTTTTCTTTAAAAAAAAAAATCTGTTTAGTTTGTCACTCTAAATATTTAATTATGCTAAAAAATATTCTTATAAATTTTATATTAGAGAAATGTTATATGTCACTAATTTTTTGTTATATCACATCTTATAAAAATACTTGTAATTGGTTCATTTATTTGCATACAGTTATTACACAATTAATGACAACTAATAATATATTGTCATTTAATTCAATGATTCAAAATGGAGAAGAAAAAAAAAAAACAAGTAATATATATAATAGGCCTTGTGTATTATTAATTCACCTTTCTCTTTTTTCTTTCTCTATCTCTCTCTATATTTCTTTTTGTGTGTATCTTAATATAATTTTGCTCTCATATGTTGTGAAGGTATATGATTATTTTTTAAATCGTAATGATCACTATACATAAAATCAAATTAACAATAATACAAATAATGATCAGTTAACTTGAACTTATATTTAAATATATCTCTGCAATCGTATTAATTTTTAGTCTTACCATCAAATAAAAATTAAGTTAGATTGTGATTTTTAATAAGATTTTAATTCAATGCTGCCCTTTCTAAGTCAAAATCCTGACTCCGCCACTGCCTGTGGAGTCCACCATGGGTCTTGTTTCGATGATCCGAACTATTCATTTTGCAAGGCACTCAATGTGTATCATTCATAAAAAAAAATTAGTTCGATCCAATAATTATAACTCTTTTATATTATCACATTTATCTCTAAGAAAGTGGATGGTAAATATATTTATGAAAATAGATCATTTATTTTTTTAGAGACAAATACAACTAAATAAAAATGTTACGATTGTCGGATTGAACTAATTTGTTTTTTCAAAAATATATACATTAAGTGTCTTACAAAATAAATGATTTAAATTATCAAAATAAAAATTATGATAAATCTTACGAGTCCTTTCAATTTTCTCATGTTGAGATGCGTAAACTAGAGAAGCTAATCCTAAGATAAAAAAGTATTTGGGAAGAACAGCATTTTTGGTGGGTGAATTGGGGATGGGAAGACTTTTGCCCTTCTTCTTCTTCTTCTTCTTCTTCTTCTTCTTTCTTTCTTTTTCTTCTTTTTTTTTTTTTTTTTTTTTTTTTCAGTTTAGTACTGTGTTAAATTCATATTCTCCACAATTTTGATTCCTATTTGTGAGCCTTGGTCAACTGGTTTTGATAGTGAAGCACCACTTGGCACTCGTTAATAATACACGTGCTCATATTAACTGCCGTTAGATTCGTATATGTCTTGAGATTTTAGGCTTATTTTGAAAAGATAAAAACAAGTAATTTTTTGAAAAATTTATTTATAAGTCCTATTAGGTAGACTTATACTACATATGGTCCTACTAAAAAACTTATATTCCCATAAGTCCTGTGGAAAGTTTATTGACACATTTACCCTCAATATTAGTTGTTAATATCATAAATAATAGTAAAACTATATATAGGAAATTGAATGTTACCATAGATCATATCTATATAAACGTAACGTAACGTAACACCTACATAAACGTAACGTGACACCAATGATCTATGGTAACATGCAATTTCTTATATAGGAAATTGCATGTTACCATAGATCATATCTACATAAACGTAACGTAACGTGACACATACATAAACGTAACGTGACACCTATGATCTATGGTAACATTTAATTTCCTATATAGGAAATTGAATGTTACCATAAATCATATTTATATGAAACGTAATATGACACCAACATAAACCAGCAATATTTTCACATTCAATTTAAAAAAATAAAAACTCATTAAGTTTGCGAAACGTAACGTGACACGTTACGTTACGTTTATATAGGTGTCACGTTACGTTACGTTACGTTTATGTAGGTGTCACGTTACGTTACGTTTATGTAGGTGTCACGTTACGTTACGTTTATGTAAGTGTCACGTCACGTTACGTTTATGTAGGATCTTGTGGAATACATTCCTATCTAAATAGGACTTGAGACTCTATAAGAAATTACACAGGATTTAACCTACCATAAGTGTCTGAAAAAGGACTTACAAATAAGTCTCCCTAATTTTTTTAATATATTATAAAATAATATATAAAAAATAAAGAGATGATGTAATTTAAATAAGCTAATAAGTTGGCTTATAAATTTGCTCCCAAAAGAGGTCTTAATCTAACAGTTGAGAATAAGAGCTCAGTAAGTTAGTTTGAGGGAGTCATTAGAATTTCTGGAAAAAAATCATGAATTTTCTAAGATGGTATTGAGGATCTCATCAAAAACTTATGGTAGCCTGCCAAACAAAAGCTAAGAGAAATAAAACAAAAAGAAAGAAAACAAAAAGCACAAGTATAATTGGCATATATAACATTTATAATTGGATTTAAAAAAGTATATCTCTGGCAATTTAGCAAAGAAAAAACTATTCGAATAAAGAGCAAAATTAGTATAGATACAACCCAAGGCATATAGTGCATTTGGTAAAGGCCTGGGGGTTAAGATCTCAAGTCTCAAGTTCGAAACTCCTTGGGCCAATTTCCTAGGCGTAGCGCAGTTGGTTAGGAAGTTAGTCTCAAATTGTTGTTACCGTAATACTTGATGTGGGTTCAATACTCCCCCGCTGCGCGGGTTTTGATTTAAGCAGAACTTGTCTTGAGAGGTCAGGACAAGTTCTTAAGTTATAATCTCTGACTCAGAACGAATAACAAGGTACCTTGGTGATCTCTGCAAGCGGCACACTAGTGATCTTTGCAAGAGGCGATGTCTTTGACCTGCGGGAGATGAGGAAGATTTTCCTATAACAAAAAAAGGCATAGATACAAATCAAACTAAAGATGTTAAGCATAACAAACATTTTATTTTTTTTTCTTAAAACTATAGGGAAATGCTGTAGTGTGCACCTTTTTAGGATACATACTATATGCATTCTATCACAAAATGTGTAAATATATTATAAAATTTTATAGCATCAATCACAAAATATATAATCTCGTCATAAATTAGTATAACAAAAAACATCGTAATCAAGTCACAAAATTTTAAATATTTTATTACATTAATTTGTGATGAAATTATATATTTTGTAATTGATATTATAAAATTTTATAATAAAAATATATATTTTTATGTTAGAGTGCATATATTCCACATCTTAAAATTTCCCAGAAGTATAAGTTTCCAAGTTTGGCAGCTCATTCTTTACCGCCCATGGTTGCGTACAACCACGGAGAAAGCGAGAGAATTTATTTAACGCCGCAGCTGCATCTCAAGAAAATTCTATTTCCAATTTTAAATGACATTGACTACTTATGTATAAAGTCAAAATTAGAATTTCAGCACCAAGTTAAAAGATAAATAATATTTTTTTTATAACATAGACAAACACACACATATATATATATATATATTTATAATACGATATATAAAAATATATATAGATATAAAAAAAATTCAAATATTAATAAACAATCTCTATTAGGATGAAAAAAAATTTGATAAAAAATAAAAGAGGATGCAAGATGGAAGAATAATGAAATATATATCTTTTATATTAAGATATTATTTTATTTATAAAATAATATATATATATTTGGAAGTGTTATAACAAACACAATTTTTCATAGAAGCAGGATAGCCATGGGAATTGGGATGCTGCTGTGCAGCCCGCGCTGCAGCAACTGCTGTGCAGTGAAATTGGCTCATTTCAATAATCCAAACCTTTCATATTTTAGAATACATCTAGTAGAACATACCTGTAAAAAATTAAGTTAATCGGATGTCGTTTACCCGTTCATCCACTCACATTTATATTCATTTTAATATTTTAAATCACAATTATTTTTATAGATACTGTGGGAGAGTAGTTTGGAAATACTCTTCGGATCCAATGAGGCGCTCAAGTTCCACAGCTAGTCACCTGAAAAAGAATGAACACTCCGGTCGGGGGTACCGGAATTAACACTCCGACAGATAAGTCAGTGTGAACTCTCTTGGTTGCTTGTATTTTTAGTTAAGCTTGCTTTCTCTCACGTACTTATTTTTGGATGATGTTCTTCTATTTATATCTTTTTCTTTCTTGGGCTTCAGGGCCAAACCCACCTTCGATTTGTCGTATAACCATTTACTCGGCTCCTTTTGTTGCAAACCGCTCTCCACTCGGCCCCTTACTCAACTAGTCATTTAGCCGAATAGGGTACTTGTTGGATTTGCATACATAAGATGGGGCCGAGTGTGATATACAAATTTTGACTCTCCTGGACCAACTATTCGGCCTCTTTACGTGTCCCAATATTCGGCCCCCACAATTGCCCCTCAAACACTCTACTAACGATAGTTAGCTGGTGTGTTTGGTTTCGAACTCAAAAAGTCAGAGCCGAAGTTCGGCGGCTAACTTCATTCTAATGCGTATGTCAGAGCACACGCCTTTCGGTCGTCATTTCAACTTCCCGCCCCTTCGTACGCTTCCATTTAGTATGATTTAAAATTTTGTCGTCTTTTTGAATACATACACATTTTTGGATGCTTGAAGTTTTTGGACTGCCTTCCAACTCACCTCTGTAACTCCTTTCTATCTTTCATTGTCCTCTCCGTCTCTTGTAAGTTCTCTTTCTTTTTGCTTTGAATCCCTTTTCCTGGCTTGTTTTTAGTTTAGCATACTCCTATAGGCTGATGAAAATGGCAAAGCATTTGAAAGACCTCCTCTCCGCGGATCGAATCTCTGGCTTTCGACGCCATTTTTCTATTCCTGATGACGTCCGTCTATCACTTGTGACAGACGGTACCCTTGATATGGAGAGGGATGATGAAAGCACAATCGTCTTCCCTCTCTTGTCAATCGTAGAGGGCGGAGTCCGTTTCCCCCTTCACCCATTCCTTAGGGTTGTCCTTCGCCATTGGGGTCTAATCCCTTCCCAACCCAATGTCAACTTTTTTAGAATCGTTATGGGGATTATAAAGTTAAACCGTCGCCTTAGGATTAACCTCGGCATATCTGCTATTCGACATTGTTATGGCTTGGCCAAATCTTCTGGCCGACATGGACGCTACTTCCTTAGGGCCAAGGACACTGACCATCAATTAGTGACTATGCTTTCCAGCTCTGGCAAGCGAGTCGATGATGTCATGGTCGTTGTCCGAGGTAACTAGGAATTCGGCAAAGGCGAGGACCGCCTAGATCCCATTCCTAGACGGAGGGCAAACCAAGTGGCCGTATATCTCCTTGTGTTTATTTTTCTTATATTTACAAGGCTTTATTTTTGGCGATCTCATAGTTTTGCTTGTGCAGGAAACGATTTGAAGAGAGTTCTGACTTCAACCGACGACGCCATTCTTACGGGGATCGGAGTCACGCTCAAATACTTCTGCCGTCCAAGCCTTCAGAAACAAAGGAGGGCGGCCCACATTCTTCTTCGATACGAGCCGACGTATACGACATTTTCGGTGGCATAAAACATCCCAATTCCGAGGGGTGAAGAGTTTCTTACGGCTCTTGTTTTGACCAACTTCAAAAACTTGCGGCAAGTTCATTTCAACGGATCCGACTCGGAGCGGGCGGAAGTAGCTGAGGTCGCTGAAGAGTCAGACCAGTCCGAAGCCAAAATAGACGAAGCTTTGAAGTTGGCCTTTGAGGAAACCGGCCTCAATTCAGCTAATCTTCCGTCCACTTCGGGCCGAGCGGACCTTCCCTTTGACAACATATTTACTGGTTTAGAAGACCTTCCTGGCGCGTACCACGAAGATATGGCCGGGTTGTCACTCACTCAACTCGCCAAAAAGAAAAACGCAGAAAGGATGGCCGCGCGACGGAGAGCAGAAGCCATTCGATCTGAAATGCCATCCACCGCCGATGTTGAGCCCTCCCTGCCTATTGTCGAGGAGGAGACGGCTCAAACCTGAATTGCCTAGTCGGAACCGGTCGTGCAGGCGAATCGGGAAGCTGAGCGAAGGGCGGAGAAACGTCCCGTCAAGGTCGAGGCCGGCTCTAAAGAAAATCCGGCTGACAAACGGCCGCGCTTAGAGGAGTCGGATGTGGTTGTGCCTTTCGTCATTCAATCGAAGATAAAAAATATGCCGATCTCCTCTGACGCGTCGGCCATCAAAGATCCAACCGTGGCGCTGAGCATGGATTCGTCGGTCTCAGTGCCGGTTGATAAGGCGACTTTCTGTGCGGAGCCTAATCTGTTGGCAATAGCATTGGCCTCTCAATCGGCTCTTCTGGTATATAACTTGATCTTGTCTTTCCCTTTTATGCATATATTGTTTTGGTTTTAATTTCCTGTTTTGCAGACGGTTGGAAGGATAGCCGAGATAGGCCGTCGCCAGCATGACGCCATCGAACGAATTGGCCGTTTACAATTGGAAGTTGAGGGCCAGAGGAGCAGGGCCGAGTTTGAAGCGACGAGGGCAAAGATGGAAGGTACAAGGGCCGAGGTCGAGATGGAAAGGGCAAGAAATTCATACCAACTCAGATTGGCCGCCAAGGAGAGGGCAAACGCGAGTGAAGATGCGCTCAAGTTAGCCCGAGAGGCGATTGCCAAACTGGAGGCTGACTTGGAAGAGTCGAAGAAGGCGAAGGAAGTAGCCGATTCTGAGGCTTCCAAGGCGTACGAGGCTGGGCAAAGCACTGCCCTCGCAAATTATGTGGAAGAAGTCCCCAAATTTGAGAATCGGGGATTCAAACACGGCTGGCTCAAAGCCCTGGCTGCTGCTAATGTGACATTGGCTATGCCGATTCCATATGAGCAAGTGGATATTGAGCCGCTGGAGTCTAACTCCGATGATTGATTAGGGCAACAGTTTAGTTATTTTTGTTTAAGGATTTTCAATGTATTGTTGCAGCTTTTCGTGTAGTAGTTTTTATGTGTACAATGGCTACAGTTTTTAAGTTTTTGCTAGGCATTTCCATTCAAACTTGTAGCTTTTTGTTTAGTTGTTTTCACATGTAAAATGGCTACAGTCTGTGCCCAATTTACTAATGAAAATTTCCTTTGTACTTTGCTATTATTTGTGCTTAATTTTGCTATTAATGAATTGTACTGCTTTTTGCTACTTTGGATAAAACATTCGTGTACACTTGCCGACTAGATAACTGGGCAATTTAGTAATTTATCCTCACTGAATAGCCGATCAGATTAATAAATCTGCCCTTGCCTTAGCCAATGTATGAACTCTGAGAGCCGAATATCATTAGTTCATGGAATGGCTGCGGCACACGTCGATCGGCATCGTGGTTAGGTAATTTAGTAATTTACCTTCGACGAATAGCCGATCAGAATAATAGATCTGCCCTTGCCTCAGCCAATGTATGAACTCCGAGAGCCGAATATCATTAGTTCATGGGGTGGCTGCCGCACAGATTGATCGATATGGAGCCTTGATATTTGGCCGATCAGATTAATAAATCTGCTCTTGCCCCAGCCAATGTATGAACTCCGAGAGCCGAATATCATTAGTTCATGGAGTGGCTACGGTACACGTCGATCGGCATCGTGCCTAGGTAATTTAGTAATTTAACTTCGATAAATAGCCAATCAGATTAATAGATCTGCCTTTGCCTCAGCCAATGTATGAACTCCGAGAGCCGAATATCATTAGTTCATGGGGTGGCTGCGGCACAGATCGATCGGTATGGAGCCTTGATATTTGGCCGATCAGATTAATAAATCTGCCCTTGCCCCAGCCAATGTATGAACTCCGAGAGCCGAATATCATTAGTTTATGGAGTGGCTGCGGCACACGTCGATCGGCATCGTGCCTAGGTAATTTAGTAATTTACCTTGGACGAATAGCCGATCAGATTAATAGATCTGCCCTTGCCTCAGCCAATGTATGAACTCCGAAAGACGAATATCATTAGTTCATGGGGTGGCTGCGGCACAGATCGATCAATATCGAGCCTTGATATTTGGCTGATCAGATTAATAAATTTGCCATTGCCCCAGCCAATGTATGAACTCCGAGAGCCGAATATCATTAGTTCATGGAGTGGCTGCGGCACACGTTGATCGACATCATGCCTAGGTAATTTAGTAATTTACCTTCGATGAATAGCCGATCAGATTAATAGATCTGCCCTTGCCTCAGCCAATGTATGAACTCCGAGAGCCGAATATCATTAGTTCATGGAGTGGCTGCGGCACACGTTGATCGACATCATGCCTAGGTAATTTAGTAATTTACCTTCGATGAATAGCCGATCAGATTAATAGATCTGCCCTTGCCTCAGCCAATGTATGAACTCCGAGAGCTAAATATCATTAGTTCATAGGATGGCTGCGGCACAGATCGATCGGTATCGAGCCTTGATATTTGGCCGATCATATTAATAAATTTGCCCTTGCCTCAGCCAATGTATGAACTCCGAAAGCCGAATATCGTTAGTTCATGGAGTGGCTACGGCATACGTCGATCGGCATCGGGCTTTTGGAGTTTAGCATTAGTAAAATTGCCTCGGGGGCGCTGCACGCATTAGGAATAAATGGAGTGGGTTTTTCGCGCCCGTAATTTCACTTAGCGTGTTCAGACTCAATTTGAACCAGTTTGTTGTGGAAGGTTAGATAAGTGCGAATGTCAAATAGACTATTCTTCAACAACAGAGGAGAATGACGGACATTAGCTAAACTTGACACTGAAATGAATCGTAGCAGCGAGCCCACACGCACGGGAAGTAGGACATCCAGGGAACAGGAAAACGTCAGCCCCCAAGTCGTCGAAGTAGATCACCCCGAAGGGAAAAATAGCAACGGGGCAACTTTCCTTAACCGCGATCGGGAAATGAGTCCAATGCGACGCCGCGACCATTGAGTTTTGCGGTTTTGGTAGGGACTAAACCGATGACGGAAGCGGACTCTATTGTTTGTGACCCAGGTGTAGCAGTCGAGTTCGCTCGACAGATTTTTCCACCGGAAGTCTAGCAGTCGATGGTTGGTCGACAGGATTTCGAAGTGTTTCGAGAGGGCATCCATGGAGCAGTGAAGGGTTGTATGCCGCCGCGCAACGGGAGATAGAGAAGAAGGATGAATGAATTCGAAACTTGAAGGCTCGTGCGGAGAAGGCCGAGCGTGAGCTGAGGAATGCCCAAACTACCGTGCCGCGCGCGGCCGGACAATCTAACCAGGTCGTGGAGGAAAGAGTGACTCAGCAGCTGATAAGCCATGCGATTGCCAATCGAGATATGGCAAGCATGTTTGCAGTCGAGAATGCAAGGTCCATGGGTTATGAAAAAGGCTTCCACGACGGCCGGAAAGTCGGGATAGAGAAGACTAAGGAGAAACTCGCAGAGGAGGTATGCCGATGCGAGAATCGGGGCTTTAGGCATGGGTGGATTAAGGCTCTCCAAGCCACAGAGGCTCTCCAAGAAGCAGGAGTCAAATTAGCGTCACCATTATACCAACGTCATCACTTTCCTTTCGGCGCTTTTGAAATTGAGAAGAGCGATGACGAGGGTGATGCCGAATAGAATTTGAACATATTGTAAACGCTCCAACGCAAATTGGGCGTCAGCTATGTATTTATTGGTTTATGTAATAAAATACTCTATTTTAAATGTTTGTGTGTTTCAACTTGTTTACACGGTTTTTGTCGGCTCAACATAATGAAGTATTTCATTTTGAATGTTTGTATGCTTTAATTTATGTTTGCACGGTTTTCTGCCAGCTCAACCTAATGAAGCATTTCATTTTGAATGTTTGTATGCTTTAATTTATGTTTGCACGGTTTTCTGCCGGCTCAACCTAAGGAAGCATTTCATTTTGAATGTTTTACTCGGCCAATCGTGATATCCACGAAGAGCGCTCCGAATCTGGAGTCTTATTCAGCCCAAACGTGACCTGCATGGATGGGGCTCCGAATTCGAAGGCTTTTTACTTGGCCAATCATGATACCCACGAAGGGTGCTCCGAATCCGGAGTATTATTCGGCCCAAACGTGACCTGCACGGATGGGGCTCTGAATTCGAAGGCTTTTTACTTAGTCAATCGTGATATCCACGAAGGGCGCCCCGAATCTGGAGTCTTATTCGGCCCAAACGTAGCCTACACGGATGAGGCTCCGAATTCGAAGGCTTTTTACTTGGCCAATCGTGATATCCACGAAGGGCGCTCCGAATCCGGAGGCGTTTTCGGCCCAAACATGACCTGCACGAATGGGGCTCCGAATTCGGAGGCTTTTTACTTGGCCAATCATGATATCCACGAAGGGCGCTCCGAATCCGGAGGCTTTTTCGGCCCAAACGTGACCTACACGGATGGGGCTCCGAATTCGGAGGCTTTTTACTTGGCCAATCGTGATATCCACGAAGGGCGCTCCGAATCCAGAGGCTTTTTCAGCCCAAACGTGACTTACACGGATGAGGCTCCGAATTCGGAGGCTTTTTACTTGGCCAATAGTGATATCCACGAAGGGCACTCCGAATTCGGAGGTTTTTTTCAGAAGACTTATGAACTGAGTTTTCATAGTGAGAAAGTACGAAACTTCGCATTGCAGAAGTGAAATCCGTACACGGTGAATCATTCGAAACAAATATCATGCCACACCGGTCGGGTTCAATGATAAAATTTACGTAAATGCGAGTAATTCCAAGGGTGTGGCAGACTCCTGCCGGACATGTCTTTGAGCCAATAAGCTCCCATTCCCGCGATTGAATCGATCTGGTAGAAGCCGTCCCAGTTAGGACCCAATTTTCCATCAGCCGGCTTTCTGGCAGCTGGAAGCACTTTTTTCAGGACAAATTCACTTGGTACGTAGCAGCGTTGCTGAACACGTTGCTTATATGCCTTGGCAAGCTGCTGCTGGTATCGTGCCATGGATGCAAGGGCACGGTCTCTTCGTTCTTCAATCAGAATTAAATCCAAGGCTAGCATCATGTCGTTCCGGCCCATATCAAAAACTTTTGATTTCAAGGTCGGGAGTCTGATCTCCAAGGGAATGATTGTCTGCGTTCCGAAGCACAAAGCGAATGGTGTTTCCCAGGTGGAACGTCTCGGGGCAGTGCGATGTGCCCATAATACACTCGACAATTTTTCGACCCATCTGCCTTTAGCATTCTCCAGCCTCTTTTTGATGCCATCCAAAATGGCTTTGTTGGAGGCTTCTGCATGGCCATTACTCTGTGGATATGCCGGGGTGGAGAAATAGGGCCGAATACCATACTTGTTGCATAGCTCTCAGTAGACACCGCAATCAAACTGGGTGCCGTTGTCTGATATAAGTGCTCTTGGAATGCCGAATCGTGTTATGATATTTTTCCATACAAAACGCTTCACGTCGGTATCTCGGATGTGTGTTAGTGCCTCCGCCTCTACCCATTTTGTGAAATAATCTGTCGCGACAATCAAAAATCACTTGTTACCCAGGGCACGAGGCAATGGTCCGACGATGTCAAGTCCCCATTGGGCGAACGACCAAGGACTGGTTATAGAGCTTAACTCCTCAACAGGCAGATGGGTTAAAGGAGAGAATTTCTGGCACTGCTCATATTTTTTTACGTAACATTCGGCATCGGCTCCCATTGTCGGCCAATAATACCCCTGCGTCACAGCTTGATGAGCCAAGGAGCGCCCGCCAGAATGGGCACCACAGCTTCCTTCATGTATTTCTGTCAGGAGTTCCTCGACTTTATCCGAATGAACGCATTCTAGGTATGGACCAGAAAGGGATTTTTTGTAAAGCTTTCCTTGCGGATCCAAGTAGTATCGCAGGGCTTTGTTTCACAGCTTGTGCGCTTTTTTCTTGTCCGATGGGAGCTGTTTGGAAGATAGGAATGCAGCAATGGAGTCCATCCAACTCGGTCCTGACTCTATGACGTTGACCTAGACTTCCTCCGAAGGGCCAATGCTCGGCTCTGGGATGAAACCAACTTTAATGGTCCGTTTAATCTCTGAGTTAATGGCAAAGGCTAGGCAAGCCAGGGCATCTGCATGTGTGTTCTGGTCACAGGTTATTTGGTTCAATTCATGGTGGTCAAATTTTGCCAGCAAGGAATTTGTCGTTTTTATATAAGCTGCCATACGGTCGTTTTTGGCCGCGTACTCCCCCTTTAGCTAATTGATCACCAGTTTCGAATCGCGAAATACAAGCAAACGCCGAGCACCCAACAGATGTGCATTCCGCAAGCCGATTAGCAGGGCTTCGTATTCAGCCTTATTATTCGATGCTTCGAAGTCGAGTTTGACGGCCTGCTCAATTATTGCTCCGTCGGGAGACATGATCACTACCCCGGCTCCACTGCCCCGTTGGTTGGATGACCCGTCGCAATACAATTGCCAAATGTCCCCAACATAAATTCTCCAGTTTGGCTTGGGTTGAATGTGTTCAGACTTGAAACCAGCAAGGCCCCCCGTGAATTCGGCCACAAAATCAGCAAGCACTTGCCCCTTGATTGAGGTTCTAGGCAGAAATCGGATATCTTACTGGCCGAGTTTGAGAGCCCACTTTGAAACGCGCCCTGATGCTTCTGCACTGTGTAGTACTGACCGGAGGGGATAATCTGTTAGTACCCCGATGTTATGCCCTTGGAAGTAATGCATCAATTTTCTTTCTGCCATGACGAGGGCTAGGATGAGTTTTTCCAACGGAAGGTAACGTGTTTCGGCGTCAACCATTGCCTTGCTCACATAATACACGAGTCGCTACTACCCAAGCTCTTCCTTAATCAGTACGGCGCTGACGGCCCGGTCAGAGACGGCTAGATATAAAATGAACGGGTCGCCTGCCGATGGTGTTGTCAATACTAGAGCTGATCGAAGATAAGTCTTCAAAAGCGGCTTCGCACTCAGAGGTCCATTCAAAAGTTTTACCCTACCGTAGGGTATGAAAGAATTGTCGGCAGCAGTCCGTTGAACGACTGATGAACATGTTGAGTGCGGCGGCCATCCCCATCAACTTCTGAACCTTCCTGACGGATTGGGGGGAGCCGAGTTCCAGGATTGTTGTGATTTGCCTCAGGTTTGCTTCGATTCCTTGGTGGTTGACGATGTAACCCAAGAATTTGCCAGAGCCGATCCCAAACGCGCATTTGGAAGCGTTCAGTTTCATCCCGTATTTGCGTAAGATGTCGAATGTCTCTTCCAAATTGGCTAGATGAGTTTGCTCTTCTTTGGACTTGACCACCATATCGTCAATGTACACTTCTATAGTGTGGCCGAGTTGCTCTTTGAACATGGCAGTGACTAGTCTTTGGTAAGTTGCACCTGCATTCTTCAACCCAAAAGGCATAACCTTGTAGCAATAGGTTCCTCTTGGGGTGAGGAATGCAGTTTTGTCTTGGTCCTCAGGATGCATGGCAATTTGATGGTAGCCTCTGTAGACATCGAGGAAGCTCATACACTAATGACGTGTCGTAGCATCTACGAGTTGGTCTATTCTGGGGAGGGGAAAACGATCCTTGAGGCAAGCTTTGTTTAAGTCCGTGAAGTCAACGCAGATACACCAAGCCCCAGTTTTCTTCTTTATAACCATAGTATTCGAGAGCCATGTAGGATAGGTCACTTCCCTGATTGCTCCAGCATCAAGCAACCAGTCAACCTCTTTAACAACGGCGGCAGTGTGCTCTGCGGCCGACCCCCAGCTTTTCTGTATAATCAACTTACATTTGGGGTCAACATTTAAATGGTGCTGAGAGACTAATGGATCTATCCCCGGCATTTCGTACGGCGACCATGCAAATATGTTAAGGTTGCCGAGTAAGAAGGTAATTAGGTGCTGTCTGTCGACTTCATTCAGGGAGGCACCGACCATGAAGAACTTGTCAGGATTCCCGATAATTTCAACTGGATCCAGGGCTTCCGTGACCTTTTCACTTGGGAGCCATCCAACATCGTCGAGGCTCTTTCAATCCGGCACTTCAATAGAGTTTACTTCTAGTTCTCTCGGTGTCTTTGCGGCAAGGAGATAACATGCCTGTGCCGATTTCTGGGAACCACAGATTTATTCAATGCCTCGCTCAGTCGGGAAGCCGAGCAATTGATGATAGGTGCTTGGCACGGCCTGCATGGTGTGCAGCCAAGTTTGTCCCATGATGAAATTATACGGCGAAGGCAGCTTGACAACCAAGAATTCCACATCCACTGTTTGCGAGCCCGCTTGAACTGGTAGTGTGATTTTGCCCAACGGATATTCTGGATTGGTGTTAAAGCCGAATAATGGATAAGGAGCCGGAATCAAGTCCGACTCGGTAAACCCGAGTTTGATGAAGGTCTTGTAGTACATGACTTCCGAAGTGCTCCCGTGGTCAATGAGAACGCGCTCAACGGTGAATTGGTTTACGCGTAGTTCGATGACCAACGGATCGATGTGGGGGAGAGTTACGCCGATCAAATCAGAATCGTCGAAAGTAATACTCGGAGCTTCATGGGGCCATTTTACTGGTGTGATTTGCTTTTGGGGGTCGAGATGCGATTGAATCGTATACACCGCGGATTCCATTGGCAGGCTTTATATCATGTGGATCACACCGAGTGGAGGTGAATCCTGCCGTAAGGCTATTGCTTTGGTTGAATTGCCTTTTTGGACGTATTGTTGTAGCCGACCATCTTGTACCAATTCCTCCAGGTGATCCTTCAATGCATAGCAACTCTCGGTATCATGGTCATGATCTTTGTGATACTCACACCACCTATCCAATCTTCTCGTATCGGGAGGTCCCACCATTTTGGATGGCCATTTGAAGAACGGAAAGTGTTGGACTTTAGCCATAACCGCGTTGATCGGCTCTACCAACTCCGTATATTTCTTTTCCGTTCGCCTTGTGCGCCTGCTATCTACTTGAAGTTGTTCACTAGCTCGGTGGGAACATTGGTCGTTGGATCGGCGTGACTCCCGTCTCTTGTCTCGTTTAGCCCGTTGCCGTGGTTCGGGATTCTGAGGTGGTACAGAATTTACCGGCTGAACAATTTCAGAAGGGGCCGTCTAATTGGCCTTGTTCCCAGCTTTAACCCGCAAGGCGTTATCTTCCACTTTGCAGTATTCCTCGACTTTCTTCATCAACGACCAGACTGTTTTGGGGGGCCTTCAAGTCAAGGAACTGCAGAGAGCGCTATCGGGATGCAACCCCATTTTAAAGGCTGTGATGGCCATGGAGTCGTTGCAAGCATCGTCGACAAGATTAAAGCATTCCCAATAACGCGCCGAATATGCTCGTAAGGTTTCTCCTGGCTGGATCTGCATTACCCAGAGAGAGTCGGCTTGCTTTGGCTGGACCTCATTGGTGATGAATCTTGCCCTGAAGGATTTCTGTAATTGATGGAAACTCTTAATCGACGCCGGCTCCAACTTATAATACCATCTGACGGCCAATGGTCCCAAACTACTTGGAAATATTCTGCACATGAGAGCCTCGTCATCTGCATGCAGTGTCATGGCTTGCTTATAATGACGTATATGATCAGTGGGGTCCGATTTCCTGTCGTACAGGGTGAACAACGGGGCTTTGAACTTCTTGGGTAGCACTGCCCTTGCGATCCGTCGCACAAAGGGATCGTGCTGGTCTTCCTCATCTGAACCATTTCGTCTTCGCTTATGCCTTACACGTGGACTCTCTTCAGAGGAACTGGTAGTTTCGAGTCGTCCTTTCTTTTTGGGTTCTGGGGATAATAAGTCAGAGTCGCTGTTACTATCTTGTCTCCTAACTCGAGGTCTTTGGCCATCCGTTCTCAGAGGTCGTCCCGGATCTTGGCGTGTAACTTGTTTAGACTTTGCCACTTCCAAGGCCAAATTCTGACGGAGGCGCTCGTTCTCAGCAATCATGTTTTCCAACCTCTGTTCGTTTTGCTTCGCCTGTTCCATGATCACTTGCATTGTCTCATGTGCTGAAGTTGAGGGTGAGGTCTGGGCAACAGAGTTGAAGTTTAAGGCACGTCTCACGTTGATGTTCTCCGGTCCCAGCATGTTCGTTGGAGTGAGGTTATCTCTCTGGGTGGTTTCGTCAGCGACTATCGGAGGATCTTCCGTTACGCTCGCCATGGATGTAGTTGAGTATTTCCATAGACGACGCCAATTGTGGGAGAGTGGTTTGGAAATACTCTTCGAATCCAATGGGGCGCTCGAGTTCCACAGCTAGTCACCTGAAAAAGAATGAACACTCTGGTCGGGGGTGCCGGAATTAGCACTCCGACGGATAAGTCAGTGTATACTCTCTTGGTTGCTTGTATTTTCAGTTAAGCTTGCTTTCTCTCACATACCTATTTTTGGATGATGTTCTTCTATTTATATCTTTTTCTTTCTTGGGCTTCAGGGCTGGGCCCACCTTCGATTCGTCGTATAACCATTTACTCGGCTTCTTTTGTTGCAAACCGCTCTCCACTCGGCCCCTTACTCAACTGGTCATTTAGCTGAATAGGGTACTTGCTGGATTTGCATACATAAGATGGGGCCGAGTGTGATATACAAATTTCGACTCTCCTGGACCGACTATTCGGCCTCTTTATGTGTCCCAATATTCGGCCTCCACAGATACAAATGTGAGTGGATGGACGGTTAAACGATATCCAATTAACTTGATTTTTTACAGACATATTCCACTTAATGTATTCTAAAATATGAACAATTCAGATTATCAAAATGGGTCTCGAAATGGGCCCATTTCGCTGCACAACAGTTGCTATTGCGCATCCCCAATTGCATAGCCATGACCCCCCACAATCTTCTCCTAATTCCATCACTACTCATATCTATCTATCTATATCTATACTATATATATAACCAAATGTAGTTGTATCGGCAAAAGTCTCCAAATATTCATTCCTAAATTCTCATAATTTTAAAGGTCTCTCTTTCCTACGTGGCAACCCTTTTTAATTGTCTTTCATGTTTTCAACCCTCTTTGATTTTCATGTTTTATATTTTCCACCATTTTCTATTTGTTTGATTAATTAAAATGAAAATTAATTTCATGGTTTATGGATAAAGATTTGAATTTCAAAATTCCTCCACATAGATAAACATATAAAAATTGATAAATAATTTATGAAAATTAATTTCATGGTCTACAGATAAAGATAAAAATTAAATAATTAATTTAAAAAAAATATTTTCATAACTTATAGATAATTTAAAATTTCTTCCCATAAATAAACTTATAAGAATTGATAAATAACTTATAAAAATTAATTTCATGGCCTACAGATAAAAATAAAGGTCAAAAAATTGATTTTAAAAAAAATGAAATTACTCCTTTTTTTGGCCCTTCATTTTGTACTTTAATTAATTTCATTATAGATAAACATATAAAAACTCATAAATAATTTATGAAAAATTATTTCATGACCTATAGACAACGATAAAAATTAAAAGAATTTTTTTAAAAGATTGATTTTATGACTTATAGATAAATAAACATATACAAATTGATAAATAATTCATAAAAATTAATTTCGTGGTCTATAGATAAAGATAAAGATTAAATAATTGATTTACAAAAAATTAAAACAATAAAATTTAAATAAAGATATGATTTGTTAATCTGTATCTATCAAAAACGTATCTATCTAAATATTTATTTTGATTTACTTATATTTTTTTTTTCTCCTTCTATCACATATTATCCTTTTTTATTTTGATTTTTTTATCTTATGAAATGTCCTTATCTATAACTTTTAATCTCCTATTAAATTCTTAACCTTCTCTTCATAATTTTTATTATTCGTTATTATTTACCAAATGATAAAGATATAAAATAAAATAAAATAAAATAAAATAAATAGTTGGCTCTAAATGAGAAGAGTATTAATAATGAAATAATGAATACTGCATGGGAGGAGACGGCACAAAAATCTCACAAAATTAATTTTTGTCACTATATTTATCCAAGGTAATAATTTGATGTTCTTTCTCTTAGTTGTTAAAAATAATTTGTATTAGATCATTGCTATGTGTTTTTTTATTTTTTATTTATTTTTATTTTTATTTTTTTATGGCTGTCATTTGTTATAATATTTCTTCAATCCCATCTCTAAATTCTCTCTTTGAAATTTTTGTTTTTTTAATAATAAAGTTTAGAACCAATTTCTTATCAAATTTGTTTTCTCGGTACTTATTTTATTGAAAGATCGAGACGAGTAAAACTTTAATATGATATATGAAATTAATAAACATAATACAAAAATGGTAGGGAAGTATTACATATTTTTCGATATCTCTCTGTTATTCTTAGTTGATTTGTTAGATTATATTATCAATTTAGACTCCATATGATTTAATCAATGTCCATGACTTTAGTTGCATTTGATCATTTTTTCATTGAGTAACATATATAATTTTTTTGTTGGTATATAATGATTAAAGCTATCATTTATTATATTTCTTCAAGAACAATTCAAATAATTTTTCATCATTGTTTTAATAAATAAAATGGATTAAAACTATTTTCTTATATAATTTTTATAATCTTATGAAATTTTTATTTTGATTTAAGCTTTTTAAATGTTGTAGGAACTATGCAAGTATTATTCAAGTTATGGAGAAAATGCTTATGGAGAAGGATTTATATACATGTGTCATTGACAGAGGAAATCAAAGATAGAGAGTTGCTAAAATGATCAACTAATGATTTATTTGAGAAGTTTTTTTTATGAGTAGGGTAACAAACTTAGATTATATTTTTAAAAAAAACTACTTAGAAATTATAATTAAAAATTAAGATTTATGTATAATTTGGTCCCACAATAATAATACAAACCACTGATTTACAAGTTTAAGTAAATTTATGATAACTTTTCTAAGTTTATAGAATTTCTCTCTTTTAATACTTTGCTTTTGTTTTTTGTTTTGTTTTGTTCTGTTTTTTTTTAACAGGATCAATTACTGATTTATTTGAGAAGTGTTTTTTTTTTTTTTTTTGAGTTATGGGTAACAAACTTAGATTAAATTTTTTTAAAAACTACTTAGATGAAAGAAGGTTGTATGCTCAACAGAACTTGGAGATCTACCAACAAAGGACGGCAAATGCATTCAATAAAAGAGTGAGGTTTCGCTCATGTAAAAAAGGAGACTTGGTACTAATGATTAGAACACCCATAGTAGTCTCTCAAAGAACCAAAGGAAAGCTTGAGCCTAAATGGGAAGGACCTTATGTGATTGAGAAGGTTTATTCTAATGGGGCATATTTGTTGATAACGATGGATGGTGACAAAATCATTCCCCTAACCAATGCAAGGTTCTTGAAGAGATATTACCCTTAGGAAAGCCTGCTAGGTTGAAAACCCGAAAGGGCGGTCTAGGCAAAAGTTAGGGTGACAAAAAAAAAAAAAACTCACCAACGGTATTGTATATGGTTAAACTGCTAAAATATCCCACCAAAATCTAAGGTGGTAAAACATTGGATACTCCTAGCCCGCAATAGTATAAACTGTGTATGGCCAAACATAAGTCGAAGCTTACCAACGATATTGTATGTAGTTAAACTGCTAAAATACCCCACCGAAATCTAAGGTGGTAAAACATTGGATACTCCTGGCCTGCAAGAGTATAAACTGTGTACGGCCAAACATAAGTCGAAGCTCACCAACGGTATTGTATGTGGTTAAACTACTAAAACACCCCACCGAAATCTAAGGTGGTAAAACATTGGGTACTCTTGGCTTGCAAGAGTATAAACTGTGTACGGCCAAACATAAGTCGAAGCTCACCAACGGTATTGTATGTGGTTAAACTGCTAAAATACCCCACCGAAATCTAAGGTGGTAAAACATTAAATACTCCTGGCCTGCAAGAGTATAAACTGTGTACGGCCAAAGCCCACCAACGGTATTGTATATGGTTAAACTGCTAAAATACCCCACCAAAATTTAAGGTGGTAAAACATTGGATACTCCTGGCCTGCAAGAGTATAAACTATGTACGGCCAAACATAAATCGAAGCCTACCAACGGTATTGTATGTGGTTAAACTGCTGAAATACCCCACCGAAATCTAAGGTGGTAAAATATTGAATACTCCTGGCCCACAAGAGTATAAATTGTGTACGGCCAAACATAAGTCGAAGCCCACCAACAGTATTGTATGTGGTTAAACTACTAAAATACCCCACCGAAATCTAAGGTGATAAAACATTGGATACTCCTGACCTGCAAGAGTATAAACTGTGAACAGCTAAAATAAGACAAATCAATGTATTGTTTTGAGAAATTTCATATAACAAATAAATCTATCACTGAGCGAAATTTCATAAATACATTATGTTCGGATGAATAACAAAATAAAAGTGCATTCATTCATTAAGAGAAGCCTTAGCCATTTCAAAAGCACGTTCCACAACACTGTGTTGTCCATTCTTCTTCTTGTGCTGACTCAAAACATTCAGCGCAGTTTGCACGTCTTCTTCTGATTTAGAAACACTCTTGGAAGCTTGTGCAAAATCACACATAAAGGATGCATGTTCTGCTTGGGTGGATGACAATTCCTCTTCAAGTTGTTTGAGTAACTCTTCGGTTTGAATAATCCTTTGATTAAGCCCCGCAATGTGCTCATCCAATTTGATAATTGAAGCAGACAAATGTTCATGCTCGCCAGAAAATTTGTCGAAATGAAGCTTCTTCCCATAATATTGGGCCTCAAATTCTGCAGTAGACAAGTTTGAAGAATCTACAAGTTGGGTTTTCAAAGCAAAGCACCCAAGGAATATCTTCACCTTCTCATAAAAGGAGGTGAAGTCTACACCCAAACTCTTCAAAATCATGAAAACATTGTTTACTATAGCAATCATGCCATTAACATCCGTCATTGATTTGAGAGAAATAGTAAGACCTTTCTGAATATGGGTTGTTGCTTCGTTAGAGGAAGTTCCCAAAAGAAAGCTAGATGGAGCAAGGGGTGCTTCAAGTTGGTCAAATAATTTGTTAACCCCATTTGCTTCAAGTAAGTCTGCAAGAATTTGGGCCTCTTCCGAGGTATCAGAAGTAATTCTGTCTGCCTCTTCCAATGTATCAGAAGTAATTTCTATGAAAATAGAAGGAGACACTCAATGAAAATATAGAAGGTAAAAACAATATATATATATAGATGAATGAAGTATACCTTGGTGTACGGCTTGAAGAGACTTAGGTGTGGGAGGAGACAGGTTGTGATTCCCACAAGTGGACCACGGATTTTGCAATGTGGCATGATCTAAAGAGAAAAGAGTTCCTTGAGTATGTATACATAATGAAATAAAATGAGGTACAAGGAATGAATAAGAATACCCTTAAAGGTAGCCAATAACATATGCGAGGTAGCTGGAGAAGTCCGAGGCGCAGTGCTTAAGAAAATGAAATGTATTTTTAAAAAAAAAAAAGAAGGAATTATACCTTTCTCTAACAACTTGGATGGCTTTTTCGAAGAAGGAGAAGAAAAACCTACATTTGTTGGGGGCAATTTACTCATCTTAGTTGGTGTGCCATCTAAAAGAGGGGTGTAGTAATAAAACTAATCTTCACTCTCGCTACTCCCATTGAGAGAACGATCAAAAGATTTGGTCGGAGAAGGAATTTCAACACTTTTAATGCGAATACGACCTAAAGGCAGTTAAATCATACCTATCTCCCTCAAAGAGTTCTTGAATCATATTCTCATCTTTATCTTCAAGAAAAGAGTACATGTATGTGCAAAATTGGTCCATTGGGGTTTTGGTCGATACTGTTGGTTGGGAAGTTCCTGTACAATCACTAATAGACATAGTCGCTGGAAAAAGCTTTGCTAGACTAGAAAATTGAGGGCCAGAATCTACTTCCTCAAAGCTAAATCTCATTTTAAATTGAGAATTACACATATCCTCAAAAAGATGAAGGAGATTTGAAACCAAGTAACTAGATCGAGAAGGAGCAATAGGTGGCCGACTATTATCCATTCTTTGAGGTGATCATGCTTCCAGAGCAATAGGTGAAGATGATGACCTAGCTCTAGAGTAGGAAGGCTTCTTCGTCTTTTGGTCTTTAATTGACATATCCAGTTTTCCTTTACATGAAGATTTCGGCTGGGTATGAGTAACATATTGGAGCAAGGTAAAAGAAGTTCCCAACCACCAATTCGCATAAGGTATGGTTACGTGAGAAGTAGATCGGGATCCTAGTAACTCCAACGAGACTTTTGTACCACAGTGTAGCATATGGTGCCAATTGTAATAAATTTTAGACCACTCAGAGGGCCACCGACAAGATACATTAAGCGGTGTAGGGCACGCTTGAGCAAACCCAAATTGATGACCGTATCAGTTAGGCGAGTACAGTTCAGAAATGAAATTAAATCCCATTTTAGAAGTTAAAATCCCTGGCCTCAAAGATATAAGATAGCCAAGGTAGAAAGGTGATATCCTTTCAGAGTCGACCAGAATGCCTGAAGGTTCACCTTCATAGATAAGAGCTCTAAACTAACACTCCGTACGATAGGTTAGGAGAGAGTCCACAAATGGAAATTTATCTATAAAAAACTGGGCAACCGATTAGTTTCCAATAAACCCAAGATATAGCATGAAATGAATATCAGGAATCAAACAAATTTACTGAGGATCTCCATAAGAGTAAGTCTTAATAAAATATAGTGAAATCCATCCAAAAAGGTAATACAAAGGACCCCGAATATTTTCCTTCCCAGGTGAAGGTGATGATGCCATTTTACTAAGAGAATGATAGAGGTATGCAAGGACGGGGATGGCCAGGCTAAATAAGGTTTCACGGGCCATTTTGGTGGCTGCATGAAAGGTAGTTGGACAAATTTCCCCGGAAGAGTGAGGGAAGACAAATCCACTAAGCCAACTCACCAAAAAACCAGAAAGATACACATCAGCAGGGATTCTGTCTTTTCGTTGAAAACCACTCATCAAAGTTGGGGATTCGTTAATAAATTTGAAAGTCTAGTGGTCAAACTTCTTGGATTGAAAAGAGCTGGCATAAATGTTGAAAAGCCCATGGCACGCCTTGGATGTCTGGGACAAATATAAAACGGCATTGGAGGGGGTGAACTCTTCATAAAACTCGCCACGGATGAGGAGGCCACTAATGCGATAAAGGTCCCATAAAGAGATCCCAAGTTCGCCGTAAATGGTGTGGAAAGTGTTGGTGTCAGGTGACCACCGCTCTAAGAATCCTTTCAGCAGGGCAACATTCCTAGTATAAGCAAATTGGGATACATAGATTGCGGCATAAATCCCACACTTCTTCAAAATAGGGGCAAATGTGAAAAGAATGTTATTCAACCAAAAAATCCATATAGGGGATTGCAAATGGGTAAAGATGCCACGGCCATTAAAAGAATTATCCCACTTCAATTTTTCATGTTTCATTCTCTTCAAAAAAGTATTAAATAAGGTCTTCAGAAAATGAACGGAGGATTGAGACAGGGAATGAACTGATTGATTTGGAGTGCCCTTTCTCGAGAGTCTCACAGCAGTTTCGAATTCCTGTATAGACGAAGTCTTTGGAAGCCATATGTAAAAGGATGTAGGGGTCCAACTTGGTGGGTGACAATAAACTAGTGATAGGTTTGTGCCGAATTATTTTCGGACCAGATTTATCCAATACATCCCTCTCGTCACATCAAAGATATTCAAGCGTCTTTTCCATGCTGCCTAAAAAAAAAAAAAAAAAAAGGTCAGTGAAAGCAAAATGTCATAATAGAAAGAAATTGAAGAAAGCCCCTTGCTAAGGAATCAAGTTGTGGGGTGATGGAAACATTCACTGCCAAGGAATCAAGCCGTTGGTGTGAGGAACACAATCACTGCCAAGGAATCAAGCCATTGGGGTGAGGGACGAAAGCCCCTTGCCAAGGAATTAAGCCGTTGGGGTGACGGACATAATCATTGCCAAGGAATCAAACCGTTGGGGTGACGGACACAATCACTGCCAAGGAATCAAGCCGTTGGGGTGACAAACATATTCACTGCCAAGGAATCAAGCCGTTGGGGTGACAGACACATTTACTGCCAAGGAATCAAGCCATTGGGGTGTGTAGACACCCCATTTTTGACCGACCTTAAGACTCAGACGTCACCGATTGAGCGCTCGGTGATGATGCATATTGTGCTCGTTCTGAGGTTGCGGAGTCTCGACTGAGAACCCTGCCTCCGGACTTCGGGACTCTTTTGTGCTTTGCCTCGGTTTGCGAACCAGGTCCTGTTTTCTCCATTTTCTCTTCCCGAAGGGAGGGAGAGGTGTCGTAGACCATCTCTCAGTGGCCGTAGGCTACGTTTTGTGGTCGTAGGCCATTTTTCCCGTTTGGAGTCCAGTTTTCGATTTTTCGGAGCCGTCGGCCATGTGCCTCGGTTCGGGACCGCTTAACCACCTCCGTTTGCTCTGATTTTTGGCACACACCTTGTTTCCTCTCTTTTGAGGGACACTATGGCCCGGGAGACCAACTTCGTGGTCAAACGCCACCTCCGTTGCTTAACAGCCAGTTCTCGGGGCCCCGGGCCGCGCGTTTTGGCCCCCGAACCTCTGTTTTGCATCCGTCTTGGCCCATTTTTGGCAGGGACCCTATTTTCATGGTTAGGAAGTTTGTAGGAGGGTGGGAGACCAGCAATTTTTTTGAACAACCAGTTTTCTCATTTTCTCTCTCCTAAAGCCGATTTTTCTGACAGAAAGCTGGTTTTTCTCACTTTTGAGCCACAATTTCTGATTTTTCATACCACCATTGTGATCTACTCATCTGGGAGGCCACCAATATGGGTAGGCCGACCAGTAATTCTTCCTGACCCTTTTGAACCCCTCTAAAAAGCTGGTTTTTCTCTCTCCTGAACCACATTTTCTGGTTTTTCTCTATACAGCTGTATTCTACTCATCTGGGAGGCTACCTTTCTAGGTAGGCCGACCAGCAATTATGCTTGACCCTTTTGACCCTTGGTCGGCCGACCAGGGAAGGTGGTCGGCCGGCCACCCTGAACCTTTTGAGTTGGCCGGCCATTTTTGCCTCTGTGAGTGTGTTCCAGCTGTGCCAGCTGTTTTCCTCTTGACCCACTGTCCGAGGGTTTTGTCCTTGTTTTGGCCCCTTTTAAGGTGGTTTTCACCCCTTTGCTTGGCTTAAGAGAGGATTTGGCCCCTTTGGTCAAGCTTCTTGAGGAAGCTTGACCTTTTTGGTCTAGCTTCTTCAAGAAGCTTGACCCCTTTTGTCAAGCTTCCTTTAGAAGCTTTGAGGCCTTCTCTTGGCTTCTCCAAGAAGCCTCACCCTTCTCCCTCTATATAACACACATTCCACCTCCATTTGCAAGGGTTAGAAACTTTGGGCTGAGAAATAGACATACAACCCTCCATCTCTCTACTTTGAGCCTCCAAACCCTAGTTTTCTTGCACCATTTGCACACCAACCCTTAGTATAACACCTCCATCATCCATCCCAGCATCTTGGAGCTGATTTAAAGGGGTTAAAGGTTCACCAACTTGGTCCAGAAGCTGCTGGAAATCTGCTCTTCAAGGGTGAGTCCCTATTTCCCTTTTTCTTGCCTTATTTTGCATGATTAATTAGCCTTATTTGCAAGCATTTCTGGGCTTCGACCCAAACTGTAAAGTGTCTTATTTTGACCCTCTCTTCAACTTTGTTTAAGGATACTTTGCTGTTTAAGGTCATCTACTTCCCCTTATCCTCTATCTCTCTCTTAGGGCTATTTTTGCATCATACTTTAGGCTTACTTGTGAACATTTTCGAGATTTTTCATAAACTGGAAAAGTTCTTATTTTGAGTCCCTCTTCAAGTTTTATTAAGGGCATTTTTCTGTTTGGGGTCATCTTCCCCTATGCATGCTTCATTCCTTCATGATTAGGGCCATGCATTAGAGCACTTGCATTGGCCATGGTTTAGCCTCTAATTTTGAGGGCCAAAATTAGAGGGGGGTGACCCCCTCTCTCCTTGTCTTGTTTGGTGGTCTTTTGGGCCTTCCAAAGGGACCCTATTTTGCATGCATTGAAGTCTTGTTTCAGGCCTCATTCTGTGAGTTTTGGGGTCTGCCTTGGCTCTGTCCAAGCCCCTTTTGGCCATATTTTATGTCTACAATGCATGTGAAGAGCAATCCTATCCAAGGCTTTCCAAAGGGGCCTTTCTTTGTATGTTTCCTAGACCCATTTCAGGGCCAATTTGGTGGGTTTTAGGGCTGTCATAGTCCATTTCCAGAGGTGATTTTGCTATGCTACATGTCTATCTTGTATGTGCTTAACAACCCCTTGCATGGCCCTCCAAAGAAGCCCTTCATTTTTGCATGCATTGGCTGCATTTCAGTGATTATTTGGGCATATTTTGGCATGTTTTATTCACTGTTTTTGGCTGGTTTGATGAGTTCTCATATGTTTCATATACATGCCATGTAAACCATGCTTGCTAGCCAATGTTGCATGCTATTTTAGTCCATCATGTTAGCATCTTTTGGCCATGCTTTAAACTAGAAATGTGCATGTTTTGGGACTGCCTTGGCTCTGTCTTTAGACTTCATGATAAAATAAAGCTTGCTTTGTATGCTTGTGGTTCAATACATGTGCCTAGTTTTGAGTTTTGGGGCTTATTCCATGCATCGGGTGCCATATTTCCATGTTTCAGGACCATTTAGCATCATGTTTCAGTGCTGGAAATTACATGTTCATGGGCCATCTTTCATCCCTTGCCATGCTTTGGTAGAGTGGCATTTTATGCCTTAGGTTCGGTCCTCGGTATGCGTGCATGTGTGCACACATTTCGGTTGTCTCATTTTCATCTAATGGCCACTGATGTAAGTGTGGCTGAGGTCCATTCATGTTGGTGTAAGTCCATTGTGCATTGTGTATGCCATTTCATTTCATAGTATTGCGTATGCTAGGTTGCATGTTAGAGCATTGTGTATGCCATGTTACATCGAGCATTGTGTATGCCATTTCATAGCATTGAGTATGCTAGGTTGTATGTTAGTTGCATTGTGCATGCCATCTCATTTGCATTGTGTTTGGGATAGGAGTTAGCCCAAGCACGGGAAACGAGGGACGTTCCGTACTCCGAGTGACGAAACGTGTCTCAATTCCCGGTCGCCGACACTTCGGATTAACCATGATGGAGTCTAGGCCTTGTTGTGTTTATATGTGCATTCATTTCACATCGAGTTGTGCAATTCGACTCCTCGGCCATCATGCATCGAGATGCGTGATTGGTGGCATGAGGATCGAGGCATGCATACATATGTGAAAATACTTTGCCATGTCCATTTCTTGCTCTCTGTTGCAGTAAATCAGAAATCAGCAGCCTTCTTGAGCTTTGCACAACATCCCGGGATTAATTGCAAACAGAGGCAAACCGGGGCATCGCAAGGAATTTCCCGACAAAGGCAACCCGAGCATGCATCATTCATTATTTGGAACAGAGCTGAGGCGGTCCATGGGCTTGCATGCTAATTTACTGTTTTCCTAGTTAATTTGTTAATTAATTAGGGTTTTTATTCGGACTGTATTATTTATTTGGGACTGTATTATTTATTCGGACCCTCCGGGCGAGGGCACAATTGTAATAAGTGTGCGTGTGTGTGATGTATGTCTTCCAACCCCACGTCTTTCTCCCTTTTATTTACCAATTTATGATGGTTAGATTAGGGCATGTTTCAATTAGCATACGGTATGATAGCATGTTTGCATTCATTCATCTATTTTGCATGCACCGGGCTCGGCGCATCATACTAATTGCATTTGTATTTTAATTCCAAGTTGAATACATGTTAGCTGTAGCATCATCATATGCCATCTTAGAATAGCCGAGCCTATTGTAGTTGCATTTTTGCATGTGTGGCATTAGGCATTTCTGTATAGTTAGGATCATGCATGGATTTCTAACATAGCTTCTGTTTTGGCTTGGAGTACTCGGTAAGTGTTTATGCTTTAGCATCCTTGCATGTGTGTGAATGACTGCCATGATAGCATGCTTACCATGAGGCTATGTGCTTATGTGTTATAAACTGCCTGAATGCCTGTGGGTGAAGGTTAGGTTATCTGAATTGGAACAATGCATTGAATGCAAGTTTTAAGCCCACTAGATAGTGGCAAAACCATATTTTCTAAGCCCACCTGAGGGTGGCAAATCCACGTCTTAGCCTACTTGCGGGTAACACCATCAAACCATTTTCAAAATAAACAAACATGAAATGTGTTGTTCCAATTCGGGCGATCCGGTCTATACTTGTATGCTGTGCGCATCACATAGTAAATCTAGGCTAATAACTGGAATAAGAACACATAATGTTTTCAAAACTTGATATCATGGTTAGTAGAGGCCGATCTTTGATCAGGCGAGCGGGGGTGCTCACGAAGTGACCTTCCCCAATCGTACCCAAGTTCCTGAGCCGAGGCAACTTTGGTGATGACGGACACGTGGCCTTAGGCAACGAGTCAGGATTTCCTAAATTCCCCCAAAATAAAATATTTAGGTGGCGACTCTGTATCTGGCAAAACAGTCCATGTTTGGCACTTCTTTACAAAAAATCTGTTTTCAAAAAACGATTTGCCGGATTTGGACTCTTTGGTTCAGATTAAGAACCGTGACAATTTGAGTCCGAACTGTAGTGAGGCCCAAGGGCGCGTCTACAGGGTGACAGACACATTCACTGCCAAGGAATCAAGCCGTCGGGGTGATAGACACAATCATTGCTAAGGAATCAAGCCGTTGGGGTGACGGACACAATCACTGCCAAGGAATCAAGCCGTTGGGGTGACAGACACAATCACTGCCAAGGAATCAAGCCATTGGGTGAAGGACACAATCACTACCAAAGAATCAAGCCATTAAGGTGAAGGTACACAATCACTGCCAAGGATTCAAGCCATTGGGGTGAAAGGACACAATCACTGCCAAGGATTCAAGCTACTCATTGCCATTATGCTGGAAGGGGCAATGATACCTACAAACAAACTCTGATACCTTGCGTGTTGCCTGCAAAAGAGGGAAAAAGACATGAAATAATTGCAAAAAAAACAAAAAAAAAAAAACATCGTAATTCATATAGTTAAAATTCACTTGCACGAATCACAAGAAGGCAGGTCTTGATTAGATTAGATAAAAAAAAAAATTCTACAAAAGGGGTTGAAAATTTGTGAGGGATCAGCCAAAGAAGCCAAAGGGAAAGCAAATTTTTGTAGCATGGAATCTTGTTGTCATTTGTTGAAGGATACAAACAGCAAATCCTTTGGTCATATCCATAAGCAAGGACTTTGTATACAGGTTATTGAAAAAAAAAAAAAAAAGATCTACTTTCAAATTCTAAAACAAAAGGGAGCTATTGCTGTATGTTTGGAAAAATTGTGTGCCAGGTACAGGTATCATCTTCACCCTACCCATCTTTAAAAAAAAAAGGTGAAAAGAAAGCAACAAGGTAAAAGGGAAGAGTATAACTTTGTTATGAATAAAAGAAGGCTCTGTGACAAGAACTTTGTTTGGCCTATTTAGATTCCTGGTCTACAGAAAAAAAAAAAAAAAAAAAAAAAAAAGGTTTGAGAAAAAAAGAATGGTAGCAGCAGTGTTGAAAGAAAAGGTGCTATGGATAAAAGGCATACTGCATACTTGATTACCAATAAAGGAACTTGTTCTTTCTTGAAGAAAAGAAATTTTATGGTAGCATCAGTGTTGAAAAAAAGGTGCTATTGATAAAAGGCCTATTGCATACTTGATTGCTAATAAAGGAACTTGTTCTTTCTTGAAGAAAAGAAATTTTATGGTAACAACAGTGTTGAAAAAAAAGGTGCTATGGATAAAAGGCATATTGCATACTTGCATACTTTGTTGCATTTGGAAAAATGGTGTGCCAAGTACAGGTATCATCTTCATCCTATCCATCTCTTAAAAAAAAGGTAAAAAGAAAGCAACAAAGTATAAAGGAAGAGTAGAACTTTGTTATGAATAAAAGAAGGCTCTGTGACAAGAACTTTGTTTGGCCGATTTAGATTCCTGGTCTACAAAAACAAAAACAAAAAAAAGGGTTTGAGAAAAAAAATGGTAGCAGCAGTGTTGAAAAAAAGGTGCTATGAATAAAAGGCATATTCCATACTTGATTGCCAATAAAGGAACTTGTTCTTTCTTGAAGAAAAGAAATTTTTTGGTAGTAGCAGTGTTGAAAAAAAGGTGCTATGGATAAAAGACATATTGCATACTTGATTGCCAATAAAGAAACTTGTTCTTTCTTGAAGAAAAGAAACTTGTTCTTTCTTGAAGAAAAGAAATTTGATGCCTTAAAAAAAATGCAGAGATAGAAGTCTTGTTAGGCCAAGGAATGCTACTGCATGCAGAATCTATGAATCCATGAAGTTGGTATGGGTGTTGAAAAAAAAAGAAAAAAGGAAAAAAAAAAGGGTCTTTGTTCATGTTTACAAGCAAGGACTTAGGGGTTAAAAAAAATATATGTTGGAAGGCAGCCATGTCAACAATTCTTGTGCAAAGAAAAATAAATAAATAAAATAAGAAGAAGAAGAAGAAGAAGAAGAAAAAGAAAAAGAAAAGGGCTCTTTGTTTGTATCATCAAGGACGTTACTTGGGCTCATGATCTAGCAACAAAATGCTTGCAGGACTTCAATATATATATAAGGCAGCAAACAGATCTTTACTATGACAGATAGACTTAAAAAAAATGGGGCAGCAGCTAAAAAGGGGCTGCAGTTTTTTTTACATGGTTGTCTCGATTTCTAGAAGGGTCTTTGTTAGACTATTTGGATTTATGGTCTAGCAAAATGGGTTGTCATTGTTTTAAACGAACAAGGTAGAAAACAGATCTTTACTGTGACAGACAGACTAAAAAAAAAAAACAATGGGACAGTAGCTAAAAAGGGGTTGTAGTTTTTTTTTTACATGGTTGTCTCGATTTCAAGAAGGGTCTTTGTTTGTTAGACTATTTGGGTTTATGGTCTAGCAAAATGGGTTGTCTTTGTTTAAACAAAGAGGGTGACAGTTTTTTGCCATCATATAAAATTAAAAAAAAAAAAGTCTGTTTGGTCTCATAACTGGCAAAAAAAAAAAAAAAAAACAAAGAGGTGAAAAGAAAGCAACAGATAAGTTCATATTATGGTGAAAATATAAGGGAAGCATACCTGATTAAAAGGAATTTGAAGGAATTCTTTTCTGCCTTCTTTAAAGTGTAAGAAGAATAGCTTCTGCTGGGAAAAGAAGAAAGACAATGGCCAGACAATTTTTGATGGAAATAAATTGGAAGGATGAACACCTAATATGCACTACAAAATTTGTAGAAAGAAACAAGTGGTTGCTGGAAAATTGCTGGAAACAAAAAATTCTACTGGGAGAAAAAAGTTACAAAAGGAAAAATATCTATTGTCCACATGCATGGATAGGTGTCATAAAAAGCAAAAGATTCTTGCTTAAGAAAGGAGGTAGTAGTCTTCTAAAATACTTCAAAGAAGCCAAAGTTTAGGTAGGATTTGAAACACACCAAAGAAGCAAGAGTTTGTGTAGGATTAGAAATCCTACCAATGCCAATCCATTCTATTCCATTTAGACAAACTCCTAATATATATGTATATATATTTGCTGTTAAAAAAAAAATCTGATCCTAAAAAATAAAAAAATAATAATAAAAAAAAGTGACAAGTTGGAGGCCCACAAAAGAAAAAGCCCAATTAAAAAAATGGTGGCCTAGAAAAGTAAAGGTCCATGATGGCCTAGAAAGAAAAAGAGAAAAAATAAATAAATAAATAAATCTGCTGTAAAAAAATGGTGGCAAGTTGGAGGCCCACAAAAGAAAAGGCCCAATTAAAAATGGTGGCCTAGAAAATGAAAGGTCCATAATGGCCTAAAAAAAAAAAAAAAAAATCCATGATGGCCTAGAAAAAAATCTGCTGTAAATAAAAATGGTGGCAAGTTGGAGGCCCACAAAAGAAAATGCCCAATTTAAAAATGGTGACCTAGAAAAAGAAAGGTCCATGATAGTCTAGAAAAAAATCTGCTGTAAAAAAAAATGGTGGCAAGTTGGAGGCCCACAAAAGAAAAGGCCCAATTAAAAAATGGTGGCCTAGAAAAGGAAAGGTTCATGATGGTCTAGAAAAATCCATGATAACCTAGAAAAAAAATCTGTTGCAAAAAAAATAGTGGTAAGTTGGAGGCCTACAAAAGGAAAGGTCCAATTAAATCTTTGGACCTTACCCATGACCCTTATGATGAAAAAAAAAAAAAAAATCCTTGAAAAGAGACCCATGCCAAAAAAAGGGCCATGCAAAAAAAAAAAAAAGGCCCATGAAAGGCCGAAGTCCATAAAAAAGGGCCCATGAAACAAAAATAATAAAAGGCCCATGGACTATAAGGAGCAATCAACCCATTTTTAAAAAATACAAAGCCTGAAAAGTGGCAAAAAAGGATCAAGGCCAAGAAATAATCCCATCCAAGACCTAAAGAGGATCTAGATAAAAGTGCCAATTTGTCGTGACTTGCACAATTAAAAAAATTCACTTGTGCAAGTCACGAGGGGACATTTGTTGACACATAAATTTCAACCAAATTTATGTTTACATTTCAAATACAGTCAATGACACACATAGAGCCTATGATATGAATGTTGTAGGTAATCACTTCCTAAAAAGGATCAATATGATCCATTGAAGTGCATAAATAAAATAACGTCGTATCTCAACGACGTTATTCAAGATGCTTAAGTGACACGTGGAGCCTACGAAAGATGACACCTATAGAACCTACAACAAGGACACCACACAGGATAAAACTCCAAAGATCAATCCGATTAACCAAATATACGATTTATCGTTCAGTTTGAAATTCAAACTAAGGATGAGGCATTCTTATGACGTGGATGGCCCTCTATAAATACGTGGACCATCACACAAGATCAGGGATTAGAAAATCAGAAGTGAGAAGATCAGAGAGAGAAAGAAATCAAGAGCTAAAGAAGTCATTACAAGAAAGAAGAAGAGAAACCCAGAAAACTCAAGAGCCTACGCTACAAGCGCAGAATGGTGATGAATAGGTAAAGGGTTCCAAACCCAAGAATTGTACTTTGTATTCGAGAGTTCAAAACCCGTAACAATTTCAATAAAATATTTATTTTTCTTAAATTGTCTTATGTTATTTATTTTGTTCTTATTAATCGGAGGTTTCATTTATATAAAATGTGTAATTAACGATCTAGAATACAGATTGAAAATAGGAACCTGCTGTTCAAATAATTAACACTGCTTAGTCCAAAATCTAAACAGTGGACATTTGTAACATAAAATTTTGAAATGTGTTGAAACAGTTCATGTTTCAAAATTTGTGTCTACAATGGATCTACTTTTATTTTATTTTATTTTTTTTATAAAAATAATAAGATATATTTGGAAGTATATCTAACACCTGTTGGAAAGTGTTTGATGAGTATCAATACCCCACAGGTATCCGACATGGACATAAATGCATTTTTGAAATCTGGATTCTTATATATAACTTCTGATGGTATTCCTTCAAAATTATCTTATTTATATTGACTATAATTTATTTAGGTTGGATTTAGATTATGAATTTAGGGAGATTTTTAGAAATTTTCACTTTTTTATTTTTATTTATTTTTTTAAAATTCATGATTCAAGTAGAGTTTAGTGTCATTGTGTATTGAAAAAACCTACGTGTATTGTTCATGATTTCATCGTGTTGTCTTTTGAATACCTTACTTTTATTTAGACCACCTTGTAGTTAAGTAGTGATGAACTAACAGTTTCCTTGAAGTTCTGCAATAGTAGTATTGTCGGGAAGATTTTTGTTATATTTGGTTATAATTTATTGTAGTGTTAGTTATGACATTTTGATTATGATCAAAGAGGTTTTTTATTGTGCCTCAAGTGGTATTTGATAATGACTAGGTTTTCACTCATTATGATATTTACAGTTATTATTTTGGTTATGACTACAGATGTCCTTAATTATCTTTCAATTGGTATTTGATTATGATTTTTTTAATTATATTGGTAAATGATTTGATTATGACATTTTATAATATCAATATTACAAAATGTTATAACCTATATATGATGCACCATATTACGTTTGATTGTGCGTGCAACTTGGCAAGGTTCTCATTACTCTTTAATACGGGTTAATAGCACTTAACTTGTTTAGTCACTTAAATTTACTCTAAAATAAATAAATTTAGTCTGGTTCTTTATTTTCAATTGTCACAACTAATCTTTTATCAAGTTACATACTTATTAGTGTGGCCATTCTTGATAGACTTCTGATATTTACTTCACATTAGGTTCCGATCTAAAACACAGGAAGAGGAGGTTTGGAAAGGCTACAGCAACTCATAATTTCTCTTTTTAAGGTGGATTCTTTATATTTTCATTGCAAGAGTAAGTTCAAAGTAGTGGTGTTTGGGGAATATAATCTAATTATACATGTTAGAGGTAAAATTTAAGTTACTGGTGTTGCATGACCGAGCTAGTAGCACGGAGGTTGAGCAGAGTTGCCAACTGGGTGGCAAGGCTTAGGGATGGCAACGAGACGGGTTTGGGGTGGGGCAAGAGCAGTTTAATTTTGTAACTTTAAAAATAGAGAAACTAATAAAAATAAGAAATAATATAATATATTACGGATAATACTTTATAATTAGAAAGAGTTAAAAAGATATAAAATGATAAATAAATAAGTGAAATTGAATATTAAGTGTAATAGTTTGGTGTTTTAGACTTGCAATATTGGAAAAAAAAAAAAAACATTATACATATATTATATACATATAAATATATTTAATAAATAAAATCTGGACAGTGGCAGAGGAGTAAAACCCGTCATTGCTCCACTTTCTCGTTGGGGTGGGAAAAACCTACGTGGACAGGACGGGAAAAAATTGCCATTTCTTATAATAGGTCGGACGGCCAAGTACACAATTACTAGCATTTAAACTTACTTTCTAAGAGATATACAATTGTCATCATTTACTTAAACATCAGAGAGTCTCTCGACAAATTACCCTAGTTAAAGAATATTCCATTTGTTGTTGTAAGAACAACGTGAGAGAAGTTTTACGATGTCTTACTTTCTAAGAAACATTATTTGTTGAAAATTAAGTTGATTTGTATACTACTTAATTAATTTTGAATAAAAACAAACCTTATCAAGGAAAAGAGCTGGATTGCTGCAAAGAGAAAGCTAAAGCAATAGGGGCAAAGGAGATTACATGCAAAAGAAAAAGGAAAAGCAAAGGGGCAATTAGAAGAAACTGCTTGTTTTGACTCTATGATGCACCACCCAAAATACTTGGCATAAGAATGAAGAAAAGAATTCCACTGAGCCATCTATAAAAATATGATATAAAAATATGTGGTGCTAATGATATTTGTACTAATTCAAATATCTCATAATTAAGCTCAACCTAATTGAGAAAAAATATGGTCGAGGCTGTGGTCTCTTTTGCAGCGGAATGGATTGGCAATTTGTTGATTCAGGAAGTGAAATTCTTATATGGAGTGTGCGGCCAAGTTGAGGATATGTTAATAGACTTAAAGCAGATGCAGTGGCTTTTAAAAGATGGGGAAGCAAGACAAGATGAGCACAAGACTTTCTATAATTTGGTTGTGGAAATCAGAGAAGTTGCTTATGATGCGGAGGATGTGGTCGCAATTTTTATATTTAAAGTTGAGCCTAGGGGAAGATGAGGCGTCCCAAGCATCCTCTTGAGATCAACTAGCTTGACACGAGATTGGGTCTGAGCTTATTGCTATTAAAAGCAAGATTACTTGGCTTACTGCAAATTTGCAAATTTACAAATTTACGATTCAATTTGTTTGACACAAGAAAGTGAAGGTTCAAGTTCTGCACTACAAAGGCGGTCTCAATTTGATGATGCTGCGTGTTCCTGATGGAACGGGTCGGACTGAGCCACGCTTCCCAAACCAATGCCCGAGGTACCAAGCCCACCAGAAGACCTGCACAAGAGCTCAACAGGGAACGGGGAGTCCCCCAGCGAACCCTCCGACGAGCAAGTTAGAAAGAGAGGTGGAATATAGAGATAGATTAGAGATAAAAAGCTTAACCTTCTTCTTGTCTTCAACGTCTGCTTATATCATCTGGCAATCATTTCGTTGTCCCTTCTGATCTGTCATCTTGGCCGAAAGTCTATGCTCTAGCTTGCCTTGTTCATGGTGAGGCCGTTCTGTCTCGACGGGAAGGGGTTATCGCAATAAATGCTGTAAGGGGCTTCATTAATGGCTGATGTGCAGTGCAATAACTTTGCAGGATCTTTGTCTGCTTATGTGGCTTGTCCTTTACCTGCCACGTGTCTAAGTGTCATTGGTTCTTAATGCCATGTTGAGTTCCGACCATGTTGGGCCTCATTAGTTGAATTATGTATTGGGCCCTAAGTGGTGGGCTTAGGTTGTTCATAGTGGGCTATAGCCTTTATGGGCTTATCCATGTCAGCAGCAATGGTTATTCTTTAATCTTCTTATAAAATAATATTCTCTCATGATAGTTCATGATGATTTTATGTATAATATATTTTTCATTTAGTAAGAGTGGATATTCTAATAAAATAATTTTTTTTTTTTCATTCCTTTAAACAAAACACAACATTAAAATTTAGAAATCCAAAACTGGACGAGTTTTGAGGAAGGCCCAACTTCTTTTATTCAAACAGAAGAACACCATGCATGCACATCTGAAAATAATATTCCAAATTTTTAATACCATGTATTTGGAAGAGAAAATAAAAGAATAAGTTGTGTTGTGGCTTACTTGTTTGCCTAGGATTGGTGTTGTGCAAGCTCTCTCTCTTTTCCTTCCTTCTCCTCCCAAAAGCTCACTCTTGCTCTATTCTCCCGTTCTCTAGCCAAATTTTATGAGTGTGTGTGTGTGTTTGTGTGTGTGTGATGTGCAAAAATGCTAGGGAAGAGGTTCTATTTATAGAAAAATTATGGTGAAAAGTCTAAATGCCCTTGGTTGGAATTGGATTAAAAGAATTTGTATTTGATTGGAATGGAATGAAACAGAGGTTAATTAAGAAGGTTAATTGTGGTTTAAAATATGATTTAGTCCTAGTTTGGTCAAAATAGAACTAGATTGAAAACTAGTACAAACACTTCTCCATGATTTAGGGATTTAGTCAAAATTCCTTCATGAAATCAATCATCCATGTTCCAAAAAGTACGCAACAAGGAATTCTCCCTAGGGTAGCCGGCCATGTGCATGAGGTTTTGAGGGGATTTTTCTTTTTGATTTATGTACAAATTCATATATATAAGTGTCGATTTTGTGTACAAAAAGATTTGATGAGAAAAAGGTACAACTTCACATATATTTACATGTGTACTTGAATTGGGGCTAAAGTGTAATTCAATTAAAGTGTGAGGACTAGGGCTCAAATTTATGAATTAGAATATCTAATTTAAGTGTAGAATTTATTTAAATTAGGGTTAGGGAAAACAATTCAATTTAAGTCACTACACTTTGAATAGAAAGACGAATAATTGAAAGAAATGATGAAAATTAAAAATTAGGGTTTTGAGTGATCAATCTATAATTAGATGGTTAATTAATTAGTATTAGGTGTTAGAAATGATTACTAAACTACCGAGGTTGATTAGGGTTTGTACGGGTTCATCCGCGAAGCGTTTTTGATTCTAGGGTTAAGTTTGCGATTAAACAAGGGATTAAGAGCTTTTATTGTAATAATTCAAAAAGTGAAGGCCTTAATAGAATTTACAAAGATTAGGGATCTCACAATCCATGGCTCTATCAGCATTTAGTGGCTTTCATATAATTTTTTTTTTTTTTTCTTTCATGACTAACCCCTTCGGCATTCTACCAATTTCTCGACAAGGGTCCAATGTATATGGGTTGGTGAAGTGATTATGGGAGTGGTTTGATTATGGAGGAAGCTGGAAAAAAGAAAACAAGAAGAGAAAATGAGAAGAAAAAAAGGAAAAGAAGGGGAGGTGCTAATGGCCGGGATGAAAGGAATAGAGAGAAATAATTGAATGGCATTGTTTATAAATTTGAAGATGTGCCAGGGCCATTTTTGTCTTAAAAATAGTGTTACTCTCCCTATAAGTGTGTGGCTCTCACAATGTGTTATCTTGAATGGATAAGTAAATTGTGCATTTTAGGCCACAAACCACATGGAGTTATGTGATCATTTCCAAACATTAAGGGATAAACCGCACATGGCCCAAACCATAAGGGGTAAAGTGAAGTTTACCCTAATAATAATGATAAAAGTTATACTAATAATAATAGTAATAAATGTGGCCAAGTTCATTATTTAAAAATGGTTTATGGTTTGATTCAACAATCATAATTGATATGCCACAATCAATTAAATTAAATTTGACTACAATCGACAGGCCATAATCGATAGAGAAATTAAATTATGGTGTCAATAATATCCCTCATTTAAATGGATTGAAGATACATGAAATCCAATTGAATAATTTATAAGGCGACTTGCTACAATCAACTGCAAATATTTTATAGTACAAACACAATCATATACCAAATTAAGAAAAAGACAACCTTAAAATTCCACACCAGTATTTGGCACCATCAACTCCTATTCCAATTGTTGCCACCGCCTCTAACAACTACCCCAGTCACTCCCCAACGTCGGCCGCCACTCTTGGCCCCTTTTCAGCTCCTCTAACCACTCACTAGTCCCTCCACAGCCTCTTCATTCTAGTTGTGAGTCTCTTTCTCTCTTTCGATTCACAATCAATCATACATAATAATGAAACTCACTAATTCATATTCAGTAAATCTAAATAAACTAATTCAATTCAATTAATTTTCAAATCTATTTAAATAATACATATATATATATATACGTACGTGAACAAATTCTTTTCTTTTCTTTTTTCTAGATATAGATATATATATATATATATATAGCAAATTTTCATTTTGATTCCTAACAAAGAACAAAAACCCAATTCAACTAAAATATTTGACTTAATAGAGCCATTTTCTAAAAGTGACACCTTCTAATATTGAAATTGCTTCATAAAATTTGAGTAATTGCTTAAGCCACGTAACATGTGTGGATTTGATGGAGGTGGATTAGTGAAAAGCTGCATTTTATTCTTTAACAAAACTATTTTTTGAATCAAGGTTTGAAGGTTTTGGATTCTGAACACTCCATATTGTTGGTGATAAAATTTGGTGATGGTTTGTGGTTAAGAGGATGACGAATCTAGAGTGTGTGGTGGCGGTGGCGCGACTAATGATGGTTATGGTGTTGTGGTGATGGTTGTTTGGTTGAGAGATGAGAGTGAGTAGTTTGGGTGAGAGAGGAAACTAGAAATGGTGAGTTTAGATCTACAATTTGAAATTAAGGGCCAAATTGTAATTTTTTTTTTAAACTTTTTCCATTTAAATGCGACAACAATGGGCAAATTGATCATGATTTAAATATGAGGTGGTAAATTGACAATATCAAAAGTTCGAGTATGAAATTGATTAGAGGGATATAGTTTAGGGGGGGAAATGAAATTTTGTCAGAACAAAACAAAAAAAAATGTAGCTACATTTTCTCATTCAGGTTTAGATAAGTAGGAAAGTAAAACATATCAGAGAGATATAAACAAGATTTATTTTTTTTCTTTAAGGGATAATCTTAGTATTATAAATATTTCATAATTAATGGACATGTTCCTTACTAAATCTTACCACTTTTGGTAAAAAAATAAATAAAAAGGAGATTTACATGTAGGTACTAATAGCTATACTAGTTCAATAAGTCCTACGATAATTAATGGCATTTTTCATCATACTTTATTAAAAAAATATCACTAATTGTTAATTTTCAACAACAATTTGAAAATTGTCACAAAAAATGTCATTAATTATAAGTTTTAGCGACGGTTTAAAGAAATTGTCACAAAAAAAAGTTACTAATTTTTAACTTTCAACGAAAATTTAAAAATTATCATAAAAAAAGTCACTAATTGTAAGTTTTTAACCACAATTTATAAAAATTATGACGAAAAAAGTCACTAATTGTCAATTTTTAGTGACATTGACATACAAAAGATTTAAAAAATTATTTTGAGCGACAATTTTATTAAGACTTATTTTGAATAGTACTTAATGAGAATTAAGTCCAATTATTATAACCTATTAATAGTTTACCCAAAATAAAATAGACAAATAAGAAAATATTTTTTTCACCATTTATTACCAAATTCATAAACTAAATATAAAAGAGAGTTCTCTTTTTTCATTATTGTTCACCAAATTACTCATCAGTCCAAACCAAGTATAAGTTCACTGACAGTTGCGTTCACCTCTCTCGCACGCGCCTCTATTGATTTCAAGGCATGTAAGTTCCAAATTCAATTGATTTGTCATCTTTTTATTGGATCTTGCTTTTGATTTGTGATTTGCTATATATGAATGACAGATAAAGATGAATATGACTACCACATAGTCGTTCTACAAATAAAGATGAATATGCAAAGCAGAGTCGTTGAGTACCCATTTCAATGACTGCTTTGTAATGGTGAGATTTTGCTCTATCTCAATATTAAACTCTTACAAGTAAAAAGAATTCACAAAATATTATCTATGTTAGGCATAACCTTCCTTGTCAACCAACTATACAAAATAGGCTAAATAACCAAAACAATAATAATACTACTACCTTAAGCCTATATAGAGGCATCTATAAAGTACGAACACCTCTCTGGAGGTTGCATACGGGTATCGGACATGAGAGGAAGAGCCCTGGGGACACACAATGTCCTATTTATTTACTATAATTATTTAAATCATTAGAGCAACATACCCAAAGTTAATAAATTTAATGAGAATAAATATGTAATATTCAAATATATAACATATAATAAATTTGTAAAATTATATATTTGGCACATATAAAATATGCAAAGGAAATTGATCAGCAGCTCCAGAACCACCCGAGGAAACACTTCCTGGAAACTGTCTGCTCTGTTCTTGAGGTAATCATCCGATTAAACACAAAATGGGGCTGGCCGAATAGGGAAAGGCCGGCCAAATTCCTCTTCCGGCTGAGATTTCGGTCATTGTAGGATTTCTAGAACATAAGTCACACGACACTTTCTAAGGGGTGCTCACCCCTATTTCCTTCTCTGCTCACATGGATCACTTGGGGAAGAGACAAATGGGCCCTAACCTTCAACAATGATATAAACAAATATATATAACAGATATTTTGCAATAAATCAACAATTAAATGAATAAAAAAGAACAAATTCAAGCCCAAAAAATGGATAGGAACCTACATCTTCTCTTTGTGAATAAGGGCAAATTAATACCCAAATCCATGCTATTAAGTGGAGAGCATAGATTAATACAAATCATTTCTTGGTGGAAGTTTTGCTTATTAAAACAAAGGATTCATCAAAAACTACTAAAAACTCCTCATCTAATCATAGAACAATGCATTTCGTATCTTATATTTTTTAAAATTTTAAATATTCACATGTCCATAACTCCATATCTATACTTCTTAGGTCATTCTACTCTTGTGAAGGTCCTCTTGTAAAATGCTGCTAAATAACATCAAGCACAATGGAGCTAAACACCACGAATTCTGCTTTGCTTACCCACCCTGCCTCCACAATCCCCACCAACTACACAAAATACCTTCACATCTCTATGAAACACCCAATCCCTTTTTTGCAAATTCCTCCTCAACCCAACATCTCAAAAGCCATCTCTACCCACACCCCTAACATAATCTACCATCAAGGCTTCTTTGTCAAACCTAAGATGCACAAACACTCCTAAGGTGGAGTGTCGACACTCAATCAATTGCTACCCAACAAGTATTGTATTATTTGTTTATTTTTTAAGATTTGGACACACTTTGAACGGTTGAACAAGTGTATTAATCACTTACAAATAATGATTTATTTTTGTTAGATAAGTACCTAGTCACACAATGATAAATGAAAAACATAGCAGATTTATGCAGATTAATCCCTCCTTTTGACCTCAAGAGTTAGAGTTTTGTTGTTCTGTATTTATCAGTGAATAAGATATTCATATAAATGACATATAATAACTATCTAAACTATGCATTTTGTGTCTCCCTACATGTCATGTCTTGCATATTTTAAAAGCTGTCGTGTCGCGTGCCCGTATCTATGACTCTTAGTTGTCAACAAGAAGAAGAAAATAGCAAGAAAGGCTCTATCAAGAGCCCCTTCTCAACTCCACTTGTGTTTCCAAAACTTCACTCCATCCCCTTTAGATGTTATTAAAAAAAGTTTTACAATGACCTGTGGTAGACAAATTTCTCTTCTACAAATAAATTTCCAAGATGCATATTTTTCACTTCTTCAAACTACAGCACTTATTATTTGTCTTCTGCAATCTGCATTTTCAAGCTTCAGATTTTAACTTTCCAAAACCTATCTTGCCCTCTTAATATTGCTAAAAGTCTTTTTTCCTCCTAATAAATTCTGAGATTGCACTCTTAAGCCATGACACCTAGCTAGAATGATAACAGTATACTCTTATGTCATGACACCTAGCTAGAATCCTGTTGTGTGAATAATTAGAAAAAAGAAAAGTAAGGTAGAACCAGTTTGGTTATAATAAAAATTCACAATTGATCAATGCATCTCCTAAAATCGATTGAAACTAGATGAATTATTTGTGTGAACTACATAATGTCAAACAAAAAAATACTTAGAATGATTGCAGAATAAAAGATCAGAAAAAGAAATAGAACATAGTGCAATTATGTTACAACAAAGGATTGGATGATCTTATTATCTCTGTCTAAATCAAACATTACATAGTTATTAAAAATAACAGGGCATGCTAAGAGAAATCCACACATGTTTTCTTGGTCAACAACAACAATGATAATAAAACATAAGAAAGAACTATGTTGATTTTGAAGGGAGGGAAGGAGATGCCATTTTTTTCTATTTTCACGCTGTAAAAAACCAACCAAATGAAAATAAAAACCAGCAGTGGCCAGAGAGGTATTCATCAGACAATTTTGTATTTTCCAATCCCCTGCAATTGAATTTCCTTCAACCGTATGTGTTGGCGGTAAGACCAGAATCTATCAACTTCAATGCACATCTATATTTCCTATGACAAAAAACGCAACAAACATTAACAATGGAAAGAACTAAAATAAAAATAAAAAACATATCATATTAAAAATACTAAAAAAAATGTTTCAGATTTTAGAGTTTTTAGAGAAAATACTTTTAAATGTTTTAGAGAGAAACCTTGACAAAAGAAATTTGTTGTCTTTAGCATCGTGGAACCTGAATTGGAGTTCATCCAAGTTTCAAATCCAAGAATGAATTATGTTCCCTAAATTGGATTTATAGTGGTCAAGTTCATGTATAATATCAAAACATGTCGAGAGAAATTATTTATGAACCAAGAAATTAATTGTATAGCATGAAAATTTAGGGAGCAAACCTTGAATTGACATTTTTGGCTTTTTGAGCTTTACTCAGACCTTTGTCTTTCACGTGCGACTTGGAAATCTTGAAGACTATAGGTTTTGTAGTATAATCCTCTAGACTTGAACGAAAACTTGATATCGGGTATATGCTGAATGATCCAATAGTCTTCTCCTTCGTCCGGTTGCATTCTACCTAAGAACTTTATTGGCATATCATAAAAAGAAAGAGCTGCGAGTCTTTTGAGGTGGTGGAAGCCATAGGGTACCTCCTTCAGTTGTGGGCTAGGCCCAATCCATAGTTCTTCAAGAAGAGGCAACGCTCCATCCTCTATTACCATGGAATTCAATCGCTTCAAGCCTTGTAGATATAACGCCTTAAGTTTTTGAAACCCTCCAACCTCAAAATGCAATCTCTGTCCATCATAACCCTGATAGATATCAAGCTTTAGTAAATTAGGCAACACTTGAAGGGATTTTATTGCATTAGCGGTCAAACCTGTCCAGTGTAGACGTATTACGAATAGATGTTGTAGCTTTAGGATCCAATCTGGCAACGTCACTAAATATCCCCCCAAGTAGAGACGTTGAAGATATTCAGGTGGTGAAGAAAGAGAATGTAAATCCATAATCTCATCTTCACTTTTGGCCCGTATCCCCAAAACCCTAAGGTGTTTCATCTTCTCAATGGCAGCACAAAGAACCCTCCCATTTTCTCTTCTCACTTTGGAAATGCTCAACTTCCTCAACAGCCTCAAATTTTCCAGCTCTTTAAAAACAAGGTTGCCCCATTCTTCTTCTTCTTCATGTGCCTCCACTCCCCACAACTTTTGCAACTGTTCTAAACGCCCTATCTCTCCTTTTATCTTCACTCCTCTTATACTATCCAAACTTATATCAGTATCATAGTTAAAAAAAAGGCTTAGAAGATGTCGCAACTTATGGAGCCTATTGATCTCGATTGGTAGCTCAAACACAAGAGAGCGTCTCAAATTCAAAGTTTGCAGGTTTTGTAGCTTACCAATAGACTTTGGAATTGTCTTCACACTTGTATTCTTCACACTTAGGTATCGCAAATGAAGTAGATTCCCCACTTCTTCATGTAGTTGATCTAGAGGAGCATCTTGAAGATCTAGTACTTTTAAAAGCTTGAAATTTGCAGCTAGTTCACCCAACAAGGACTTGTTTGGCAGCTCTCCCACTGCAAAAAGAAAAAAAGAACGAATTCAGGAAATATGTGTGCTTTCCTGAACCTTATCCATTATGTTCTTCATATGCATTGATAGTCGTCGACTTTGATTATTGAGACTTGAATCCTCGTCTGCTAAAACATGGCAGAAACTCAACTCCTCAGACTTTGAGAGGATGATCTCACGCACTACATCGTGAATCCGACAATTCTTAACTCTTCCATCAATTTTTGTACTTGACACTTGAACCAAGTTTCTAAGGATGAGCTCAATCAAGTATTCTTCTGCAACTTCTTCCAATGTTTTGCCTTTCTGTTCTTCAATGAAACCCTCTGCCATCCAAAGTCGAACTAGTCTTCCACAACTGATAGAATAATCCTCGGGTATTATACTGAAGTACAAGAAACATGGTTTGAGGAAGTAAGGCAAATTGTGGTAACTAAGCAACACAATTTTTTTGATGCTTGTAAGATTAGGATTCCTTTCTAACTCAGAGCCAAGGCTATCATAGAATTTTTGCCATTCGGAAACAACCCTATTTTTAGTGGACAACAGACCGCCTATTGCCACAATTGCAAGCGGTAATCCTTCACATTTTCTGACAATCTCGCGAGATACTTTCTCCAATTCGGAGGGACAAACACCCCCAAAGTCCCATTGGAAGGCTTTCATACAAAAGAGTCTCCAAGCCTCGTTTTCAGGTAGGGGTTGAATCTCATAGACATAATCAAGTGAAGATTCTTTGCAAAAACTAGCAACTTCTTTGTTGCGCGTGGTTATAATTACCCTACTTCCTTTGCTATTTTTAGGTAAAGCATGTTTTATGAATCTCCAAAAGTCTGTTCTCCAAACATCATCAAAAACAATTTCATACCTCTTTTGAAGTAAATATCCTCTGATGTTGTCAGTGAGCGAGTTTTGGTCCATAGCATCGATTCCCAGAGGTGGAGACTCATTTCTTGATTGGTATAGCTGCTTTATCATCGTTCTGAGGATCTCCTCTATCTTGTATGATTGAGAAACAGTGATCCAAGCACGACAATCAAAATGCGCAAGCACTTTTTGATTGTCATGAACTTTCTTAGCAAGAGTGGTCTTTCCAACCCCGCCCATACCTACTAGCGAGATCACCATCCGATTTGTCTCTCCACTTACCAACATGTCAACCAATTCTTCTCTGGTGTATTCAATACCCACAACTTCATCTTCCTCCACGAAAAGCGAAGCGACACGAGGATCCTCTTGATCAGTTTCACTGTTTGATGATTCATACCCACTAGCCTTTTTCTTGATCTCAACAATGGTTTGTTTAATTTCGTGAATCTTAGAGGCTATGTCATGTTGTGGCTTTAGTTTAACGATCGAGCGAGTGACTTTGTTGAGAAAATTGATGAAGCCGCGACGCTGACGACGTTCTGACAAGTGAATCGTGTATTGATCGAAGACATCCTCAATCTGTTGAGCCAACTCTCGAACTTGTTTCACCCAAGTTTTTGCGTTTTCGTTTCCTGTTTCAGCCCTCCAATCTGCATCTTTTAGTATTGATTTTATGCTCTCCAATTCAGCTTTGATAATGGAAACTTCTCTGTGGACGTTCCTCAACAATTTTGGTTCATCATGCACTAACAATGCCTCCAAATTGTTGATAGTTGAGCATACTGCAACTTCTGCCATATGTTTTACTATTTTTTTTTTCTTTTCTTTTTCTGGTTTTGGCTTCACTCAATACATGTAACACATTTGATTAGCTTGCTATGATCGTATATGCATTCAGAGTTTGGTTACAATATTGTAGGTTTATAGTTCTAGAATTGCTGATATAATAATGTATTTGACAAGTTGAAGGAAGACCAACTACCATACCTTTCAGCTATTGGAGGAGTAGATGGCCTATTCACATCAATACTTCTAGATAGTGAAAAAAATAAAAATATTTATGAATAAAATTACAAAAATAAAAATAATACGTGAATCAGATTTAATGGAATTAGATTTCAATGTTGAGGGGTGAACATTAATACTAACAAAAATTTACAAGGAAAAAATGTATGAACTGAAATATCAATTTTTCTGGTCATAGAAATTGAAAAATAATATGAAAAATAGATAAATATATATGTAAGTGTTTTTTGTTTTTTTTAATCCACATTGATTGATTTATAAAAGACAACAAATCTAAGACAATCTAAAATATGTTTGAAATATTTATAATAGAATCGATATTAAAATTTCAAATAATGTGATCAAATAATTGATATTATTCGTCTTTTTCTTCTTTGCAAGCTAGTGATTATAATTCACACTAATTATGAAAAATAAATTTCTTTTATTATATATATTTTTTATAATTTGACCCTCATGTCTTCATAGATATAGAAGGACAATTACTTAATTTTATTTTTTAAACGTAGATGACACTCCACTTAATTTATTTTTTTTAAACAAAACTTGAGACAATTATGAATAATTTAAAAATAATTAATAATATAATAATATAATAGTAGGGCCAAACACCCAATTTCTTTCTTTTTTATCTTATTATTTTTCTTTGTCCACAAAAGTAGTCAACAATACTTTTGTCTTTGTGGATTCTAGACTTCAAGGAAATTATTGTTATTGGTTAACCAAGTGAAGTGGCCAACTTTTGGGGTAATTCTATTTTTACACATTAATTCTTTTCAGTTTATATATTTAATGAAAATTTTTATCAATATAATTTTGTTCCAAAATAAAAATATATAATACCCTCATCTTCTTCTATACAAACCCTAATTCTAAACATCAAAATCATTTTCTATCGCTAGCACCACCTCTTTCACCTGTCATCCCCTCCCATCTCATCTTTCCGTCTTCGCCAGCGATCACTTTCCACCATAAACCATATACTCCCACAAGTCTTCTACCGCGAATCACTCAAGATTGACTGTGGAGGTCTAGGATGGAGGCAAATGAGCTAGAAGTGGAGGTGGTGGTGGTGGAGGAGGGTTAAAAGCAACGGCAACGGCAATAAAGGAGGAGTGGGTGAAAAAAAAAAAAAAAAAAAAAAAAAAGCGCTATGTTTAGGCCTCGTTTGGGAATAGGCTTTTTTAGTAACTTTTTGCCTTTTTAGCTAAAATATGATGCAAAAAAAAACTAGTATGTTTGGGAAGACTTTTTAGTTTTTACGAAAAGATATGCAAAAAGTAAAGAGAAAATGAAATCTTTGACTTTTTGGTATAGATTGTTGACTTTTTGACTTTTTTAGTAACTTTTTGACTTTTTAGCTTAAAAAGTCACTTGTCAAACGAGGCCTTAATCTAGTTTTAGCATTTGTTTTCAAAAACAAATAAATAAAAACTTCTCATTTCAATATGGTTTTATCTTTCTACGGGAAAAAAATTTTAAAATTAAAAAATATTTTTTTAGTATTTATTTTTGTCAAATTAAATTATTATTTTCTCAAAAAAATTTCAAAAAATTGATTCAAACATTGAAACCAAACATAACCTTTGGGTTTTAAAATTGAAAATGAGGGCAATATTGGAATATAGAGATGTGTAATAACAATTTATATTTTTATAATGTGTGCATGAGAAGGTGTCTGTTATCCCAGATAGGCAACCCAAAAGGGAGGTGAATTGGATTATTAAAAATTTCACAATATTAAAATTAATACAATATTCAGAATTTTTATTAATTTTAATAAATAAATAAATAACAGAATAATAATTATCAATATAAAAGTAAGAGAGATAGGGAGAGAAAATCAAACACTGCGATTTATAGTGGTTCGGCATGCCAGGCCTACGTCCACTCCCCAAGGAACCTCCTTGAGAATTTCTTTACTATCAATTGAATAAATACACCACTAAGCTTGTGGATTTGGCACAGGACTTACTCTTATCTATTGAGCCTCACTCAACAATAAATGCATTACTCTTACAAAATCTCTCACAAAAATAAGGAATAAGAATAAGTGGTACTTGAACCCACTTTTACAATAATTCTCTCACAAAAAGTAGATATGAAAGTGTAAGAACAAAGGCTAGACTTAGATCTGAAAGTGAAAGAGCAGAATATAATGTACTCAGAATTTTGGAGCTTAAGAAAATTTTCTCTTCAAGTTCCTGATTTTTTCTCCACACACAACACTTTTATTTATACACAAAAATATACCCGTTGGACGCTCCTTGCTGACGTCATGGCTTACATAAGCACGCTCCTTAATTTTAAATATTCAGCACATGTTAATAAAGAAAAAGATGAAAATAATTAGTAAGAGTAACTTTTTCTTTTCCCTTTTTGTTTAGTCAAAAATGCAGCCACCGTTTTAGAAAATTTTGATATAAAACACAACTTTCAACCAAGCAAATAATTTGCTTCAACTTTTTCTTCTTGTTTCATTAGTATATATATATGTGTGTGTGTGTGCATGTGTGACATGATACAAAATTCAAATAAGAGCCACCGATTTGTAGACAATTTGAATCACATCTTTGAATTCAAATAGGGAATTGATTTTGCTTCATCATTATGGACTCCTTGAAGTCAAGAACTACATGATTTTGTGTCTATTTTTTTATGCAAGCAAATTCAAAGATTTTTGCAACTTTTCTTTTTAATTCTGTAGGCAAAACATCTTCAAATATTGATTTACAATTACATAAGTCTTCTCTTGTAATCATGGGCACCTTTTCTTTTGTATAAATTTTCTTTGTTCACTTTTTCAAATTTTACAGGCAAATCACCAAGGTTTGAATATATAATCTAATCAACACTTTTGAATATAATATCATGTATATATATATGCATATATAGAAGATGCAATAATTTTTCAAACTTTTACACTTACCTTTTCTTATTTATCATAGTAATATATATATATATATATCAATGATGCAAAACCCACCGTCAAAAGATTTGCTCATCTTTTTCTTTTTACAATATAATATATGTATATATATATAAAAAGGTATGATTTGTTTTCAAACACCACTTGAGTAAGTTTCACTTTGCATGCAAAATATAAATCAAATAATTTTGCTATATACCATTCATCCTATGTGATCTTATCAAAAGAAAGCAAATTATCAATATCACTTTTGTCAAAATAATACAACTAATCGATTTGTCAAAAGATGAATAGTAATTAACACTATTTTTCAAAAAGTGAATAGTAAAGTTTTCAAAAATATTTATATTTAAATAATATTTAACAAATATATATATTTTAAAAAGATAAAATTTTGTGTCAAATACTATGTATATTAAATAATATTTTAGACATCATCAAAATTAAATAATATGGTTAACAATCTCCCCCTTTTTGATGATGGCAATATTTGTATGGATTTGACACAAAATAAAATTAACAAAATATTTGATAACCTTGCAACATACTGCAACATATAATTTTCAAAAGCAAAAGCAAAATCAAAATCATATTTTTTCTCCCCCTTTGACATCGTCAAAATAAAAGATGAAGAGATGAAACAAACACATTTGATGAAATAAGCTGAGCGGCCAAAAATAAAATAACAGGCCTTCTGTGTTGTCAAAATCATTGTGGAGATTTTGGAGCATATCGAGCGCAGAAAATATTGACAAACAAAAGATTTGAGCAGATATGCATCGAGTAATGGATCGATGTAGTGTATAAAAAAGGACACAGATCATAGGCAAAGATATGAAATCATCAAGTGTTGGAGAGAATTTTGTTTTAGCTTCTTGTGTAATCATGTCATTCCTTACCTTATCTATCAATGAGTCGGATCTACATGAGGTGCCTGTTATGCAGGCAAATGAGAGAGTACCAGTGATGCAGGCACATGCTATGCCTGTAAATGAGGGTTCTAGTGTTATTGGTAATCGAAATGATTTCGATGCTATTAATAACACTATAGCACTTAGTACACAGGCCATAACGGCAGTTTCCAATATGGCGCGACGATTACAAGCAAGAGTACAAGAAAATCAGCAATGGAGAAATGAGGTGTGCTTGTTAAAACAACAAGTAGTTAATATGTGTAAGGAGAAGAAAGAGCTAAAAAGGAAAAATGCACAGTTGGAGAATGCAGTGCATTATTATGCAACGGTGATAATGTCAAGACTCACAAAAATCGAAAATAGAGAGAAGCATGTAAAAGAGGCTCATGAAAAATTGTTGAGAGAAGTGAAAAAGAAAAAATCTGTGAAGCCTTCTGAAAATTTACATGTAATCGAGAAATATTTTCTTTTTCTGAAATAAAATTTCGAGCATTTCTTCTTTTATTTATTTATTTTATTTTTATTATTTTTATTTTTTTTTAATTTTGTCTTTGCACAAAAAAAAATGTGTTTGTTGGTGCAGATAAGAAGTATGGCAGATAAGGAGTAAAAAAAATATGTATATATACTCCCCCTAAAAGTATGCACAGAATATACACACGCCCTTTTTTTATATATATTTTTATAATGATTGTTAATCTCAAAATATATGAGTCTCCCCCTGAATTAATGTACTAAAAATTACATAAATTTGAAGAAACAAATTACCAATCTATAATACCAAGGGCCATTAAGATCCGGTCATAAACAACTACACCAAGTGCACTAGCATAAAAGGAGAAAATAAAAATAAAAACAATTTCTTCAGACAAGGTAGAAGCAACCATTATTAAATCCAAGAGAATTTGGAGCACATACAACAAGTAAAAAAATATAACACAGTGCAACAAGAATTTTAACGTGTTGATTGGTGATGACCTTGATGATCGGAAGAAATTGAGAAGATTGGGTAGATCGATGACGAATTTGTGTAGATCGGCAATGGATCTTGATGGATCAGTCACGGATCTTGATGGATCGGTGATGAAACTTGATGAATCGGTAAATATGGTGATGCAGATTTCAGGTAGAGAAGTGATGGAGTTCGGAAGACTGGTGAGGGATTTGGGTGGATGGTGATAGTGATGAAAGTGATGGATGATTTTGTGGATGGTGGATGGTGGAGCTGGTTGTAGGCTGTGGTGAGGGTGGAGATGGAGTCGGCTGAGGGTATAAGGAAGAAAGGGAGAGCGAGAGAGCAAGAGAAAGAGAAAAAAAAAGAGAGTAAAGGAGAGAGCGAGTGAGAGATAAAGACGGAGCGGGTGAGAGAGAGAAAATATATGTATATAATTTTTTTTATTATTATTGTTTATAATTATTATTAGAAATATTTTATTTAATTATTTATTTTTAAAAAAAAATTATTTTTAATATAAATATTATATTGGAGAATTCATCATACCAAGTTCTGTTCTAATATAACAAAATCGTTCTTCATTTAGAGGCTTGGTAAATATGTCAGCTAATTGACGATTGTAGGCACAAATTCGAGTTCAATGTCACCTTTGAGTACATGATCTCTTAGAAAATGATACCTTATTTCAATGTGTTTAGTGCGTGAGTGCTGAATAGGATTTTTTGAAAGATTAATGGCACTTGTGTTATCACATTTTATAGGAATATGATCATAGTGAAGTCTAAAATCTTGAAATTGTTGTTTCATCCAAAGCAATTGTGCACAACACCCAGCGGCGGCAATGTATTCTGCTTCAGCAGTTGACAGAGCCACTGAGTTTTGTTTTTTGCAAAACCAAGAAGTGAGTGAGTGTCCAAGAAAATGACAAGTGCCACTAGTGCTTTTTCGATCAAGTCTACATCTCGCAAAGTCGGCATCTGAGTAATCAAAAAGTTCAAAGGTGGTTCCCTTAGGATACCATAATCCCAAATTTGGAGTGCCAACAAGATATCTAAAAATGCGTTTGACTGCGGTGATGTGTGACTCTTTCAGTGCGGATTGAAAACGTGCACACATACAAACACTAAACATTATGTCGGGCCTACTTGCAGTAAGATAGAATAAAGAACCAATCATACCTCGATATTTTTTTTCATCTACAAGTTTACCTTGCTCATCTTTGTCAATTTTTATCGATGTACTCATTGGAGTTGCTGCAGGCTTTGATGATTCCATTTCAAACCTTTTGAATAGATCTTTGATATATTTCGTTTGATTTAAATGGATTCCATCATTAGTTTGTTTAATTTGTAGACCAAGGAAGTAATTTAATTCCCCCATCATACTCATTTCAAACTCACCATGCATGTCTTTAGCAAACTCTTTGCACAAATTTTCATTAGTAGCACCAAAAATGATATCATCAACATAAATTTGAACAATTAGCATATCTTCTTTTTTGATTTTTATAAAAAGTGTTGTATCAATTTTTCCTCTACAAAAACCTTTGTCAAGTAGAAAATTCCTCAATCTTTCACACCATGCTCTAGGAGCTTGTTTCAAGCCATATAAAGCTTTTGAAAGTTTGAAAACATGATCCGGGTATTTATGATTTTCAAAATCGGGAGGTTGTTCAGCATAGACTTCCTCCGAAATATACTCATTTAAAAAAGCACTTTTAACATCCATTTGATACAATTTAAAATCTTTAAAACACGCAAAAGCAAGTAACATTCTAATAGCTTCAAGTCTAGCAACTGGTGCAAAAGTTTCATCAAAATCAATTCTCTTTTCTTGATTATAGCCTTGAGCTACTAATCTAGCTTTATTTCTAATAACAACTCTAGATTCGTCCATTTTATTTCGAAAAATCCATTTTGTACCAATAACGGGATGATCCTTAGGTCGAGGGGTCAAAAACCAAGCTTCATTTCTTTCAAATTGATTTAATTCTTTTTGCATTGCTAAAATCCAATTTTCATCATTTTCAGCTTCTAAAAATGATTTTGGTTCAATTTGTTAAACAAACGCTAAGTTACCACAAATATTTCTAACAGAGGAATGAGTTTTTATACATTCCGCCGCATCCCCTATGATGAGGTCTTTGGGGTGGCCATGAGCATACTTCCATTCTTTTGGTAGATTTGAGTCACTTTCTGGAAGAGCATATATTTCTTCAAGTTTCTCCATTGTCATTTCTTCTTCATGTTCGCGTAATGGATATTCTTCATTTTCCTTTTTGTAAATGCTCTCTGTGCTTGGTTGATTTTCTACAATATCATTACTTACAAGATTCTTGGAAATAATGTCATTAGATTCATCAAAAACAACATGCACAGATTCTTCAACAAGTAGAGTTCTTTTATTAAATACTCTATAAGCTTTCCTAGACATAGAATAACCAAGAAATATAGCTTCATCCGATTTAGCATCAAATTTTCCTAAGTTATCTTTATTGTTATTTAATACAAAGCATTTACAACCAAAAGGACGCAAGTGACTAATATTAGGTTTTCTACCTTTCCAAAGTTTATAAGGAATTTTCTTAAGAATAGGTCTAATCACGGCACGGTTTATAACATAGCATGCAGTGTTAACAGCTTCCACCCAAAAATATTTAGGAAAAATTATTTTCACAAAGCATAGTACGAGCCATTTCTTCAAGAGTTCTATTTTTTATTTCAACCACACCGTTTTGTTGAGGAGTCCTAGGGGCTGAGAAATTATGATCTATTCCTAAGTCATCACAAAACATAATAAAATCATCATTTTCAAATTCTCTACCATGGTCACTTCTAATACTACAAATATTAAGATTTTTCTCATTTTGAATTCTTTTACAAAGTTTTGAGAAATTATAAAAAGCTTCATTTTTTTGTGTTAAAAATAATACCCATGTATATCTAGTATAATCATCAACACAAACAAGGGCATACGATTTTCCTCCTAAACTTAATGTTCTAGATGGTCCGAATAGATCAATATGCAAGAGTTGAAGTGGTCTAGTAATTGAAACGATATTTTTGGATTTAAAAGAAATTATAGTTTGTTTTCCAAATTGACATGCATCACAAAGTTTATTTTTTTCAAAAACAATTTTTGATAAACCTATGACTAACTCATTTTTTGAAAGTTTGGAAATTAAATCAAAATGAGCATGTCTTAATCTTCTATGCCAAAGCCAGCCATTATCATTTATAGTAGATAAACATTTAATGTTAAAATGAGAAGATAAATCATGTAAATCAAACACATATACATTCTCATGTCTACAACCTATAAATAAAGTTTTGTTTTCTAGGGTATTTTCAATAGTGCAATAAATTTTCTCAAAAATAACTCTATAACCTTTATCATATAATTGACTAATGCTAAGCAAGTTATGTTTTAAATCTTCAACAAATAAAACATTTTCAATAATAGGAGAGGGATTTTTACCAATACTTCCTACACCAATGATTTTACCTTTGCTATTGTCGCCAAAAGTCACATATCCGCCATCCTTTGGTTGAAGTGTGGCGAACATAGCTTTATTTCCAGTCATGTGCCTCGAACATGCACTGTCGAGATACCATCTGTCATTACTGGATTTTGTCTTGAAACATACCTACAAAATTTTATTGGTACCCATTTTTTCTTGGGTCCATAAAAGTTAGAATTTGATACTCTTGAACTATTCTTAGGGACCCACATCTTTTTTATTTTAGCAAAAGGATTTCTTTTAACAGGACATGAAGGTGAAATATGACCTTTTGTACCACAAAAATGACATGTGAGATGAGAGTGATTAGAAGATGCATACACAAAGTCATTTTTGACAGTTTTTACTTTTGAAAAAGGTTTATATCCAATTCCGGCTCTACCAAAAGTACGATTTTGATTTTTAAGAATTTTATCTAAAGTTTCTCTGCCTTGAGTGAATTTTGAAAGAGTATTTTTCAAGTCTTCAATATTTGAATTTTGAAAGAGTATTTTTTAAGTCTTCAATATTTTCTTTCAAAATAATTTGCTCCTTTTTCAAAAATTCATTTTCTTTTTGCAATACAACTAAATGTTTTTCAAAAATTAAAGACTCTTTTCGAGTTAAAATCTCATTTTCCTTTTTCATTTTTATGGCTCCAATTTCTAAAACATTTATCTTGGAAGTCAATGATTCATTTTCTTTTGATAAACTTGAAATTATTTTCTTTTGACAATTACTTTTCAAACTAAGTTTCTTAAATTCAGCATGTAATTCATCAAAAGCTAATTGTAATTCATCAAATGTAAAGGATTCGTCATTTACCTCATTTTCGTTTCCAAGCGCCATTAAGCATAGGTTAGCAACCTCATTTTTGCAAACTTCGGATTCTGTGTCACTTTCATCACTATCTTCTCCCCATGCTGCAATCATAGCTTTCTTCTTGTCCTTCTTGAATTTTTTCTTAAGTTCTGGACATTCTGATTTGTAATGTCCAGGTTTGTTGCATTCGTAGCAGGTTACTTCAGATTTTTTGTGATTTTCTCCTCTTTGAAAATCCCTGTTGTTGAAGTCTTTTTTGAAAAAATTTCGTACGCCTTGTTTCTTTCTCACAAATCTTTGGAACTTTCTAGTGATGAATGCCATTTCCTCATCCTCATCTGAATCATCTTCCTTATCCTCTTGATGTTTCAAGGTGGATTTGAAGGCTATTCCTTTCTTCTTGTTGTTGTCCTCCTCTTCCTTTCCTTCTTGCATTATGAGCTCATGAGTTAAGAGAGATCCCATTAACTCATCTAGACTTAGCTTTGATAAATCCTTGGCTTCAGTAATGGCAATGACTTTTGTCTCCCAACTTTTTGGTAAAGACCTAAGCACTTTTCTTATAATTTCAGCATTAGTATATATTTTTCCAAGAGAAGTTAAACCATTAATAATATCAATAAAGCGAGTAAACATTTGAGGAATAGTCTCATCAGGCTTCATTTTAAAGAGTTCATAATTATAGACTAGCAAACTGACTCTAGATTCTTTAACTTGTTCGGTTCCCTCATGAGTCACTATAAGCTTGTCCCAAAAGTTTTTTTGCGGTTTTACATGTGGAAATTCTGTTGAACTCGTTGGCATCTAAAGCACAGTACAACATGTTTGTAGCTTTGACATTAATTTCGGCCATTCTAGTATCTGATTCATCCACTCTTCTTCAGGTTTTGATACCCTAAGTCCATCTATGGTTTTAGTAGGAATTTTTGGACCATTGCAAATAATTTCCAAGCATTCATAATCATTAGATTGAACATGTATGGTCATCCTAGTTTTCCAATAACTAAAATTTGTGCCGCTAAATAGTGGTGGCCTATTGGATGCTTGTCCCTCAAGTAAAGAATAATTAGGGTTTGCCATGATCTACTCTAAGACGGTTAAGTCACAGAAACTAGAGTTTAGGCTCTGATACCAATTGTTATCCCAGATAGGCAACCCAAGAGGGGAGGTGAATTGGGTTATTAAAAATTTCACAATATTAAAATTAATACAATATTCAGAATTTTAATAAATAAAAAAAAACAGAATAATAATTATCAATATAAAAGTAGGAGAGATAGGGAGAGAAAATCAAACATTGCGATTTATAGTGGTTCGGCACGCCAGGCCTACGTCCACTCCCCAAGGAACCTCCTTGAGAATTTCTTTACTATCAATTGAATAAATACACCACTAAGCTTGTGGATTTGGCACAGGACTTACTCTTATCTATTGAGTATCACTCAACAATAAATGCCTTACTCTTACAAAATCTCTCACAAAAATAAGGAATAAGAATAAGTGGTACTTGAACCCACTTTTACAATAATTCTCTCACAAAAAGTAGATATGAAAGTGTAAGAACAAAGGTTAGACTTAGATCTGAAAGTGAAAGACTAGAATACAATGTACTCAGAATTTTGGAGCTTAAGAAAATTTTCTTTTCAAGTTCCTGATTTTTTCTCCACACACAACACTTCTATTTATACACAAAAATATACCCGTTGGACGCTCCTTGCTGACGTCATGGCTTACATAAGCACGCTCCTTAATTTTAAATATTCAGCACATGTTAATAAAGAAAAAGATGAAAATAATTAGTAAGAGTAACTTTTTCTTTTCCCTTTTTGTTTAGTCAAAAATGCAGCCACCGTTTTAGAAAATTTTGATATAAAACACAACTTTCAACCAAGCAAATAATTTGCTTCAACTTTTTCTTCTTGTTTCATTAGTATATATATGTGTGTGTGTGTGTGTGTATGTATGTGTGACATGATACAAAATTCAAATATGAGCCACCGATTTGTAGACAATTTGAATCACATCTTTGAATTCAAATAGGGAATTGATTTTGCTCCATCATTATGGACTCCTTGAAGTCAAGAACTACATGATTTTGCGTCTATTTTCTTATGCAAGCAAATTCAAAGCATTTTGCAACTTTTCTTTTTAATTCTGTAGGCAAAACATCTTCAAAGATTGATTTACAATTACATAAATCTTCTCTTGTAATCATGGGCACCTTTTCTTTTGTATAAATTTTCTTTGTTCACTTTTTCAAATTTTACAGACAAATCACCAAGGTTTGAATATATAATCTAATCAACACTTTTGAATATAATATCATGCATATATATGCATATATAGAAGATGCAATAATTTTTCAAGCTTCTACACTTACCTTTTCTTATTTATCATAGTAATATATATATATATATATATATCAATGATGCAAAACCCAACGTCAAAAGATTTGCTCATCTTTTTCTTTTTACAATATAATATATGTATATATATATATATATAAAGGTATGATTTGTTTTCAAATATCACTTGAGTAAGTTTCACTTTGCATGCAAAATATAAATCAAATAATTTTGCTATATACCATTCATCCTATGTGATCTTATCAAAAGAAAACAAATTATCAATATCACATTTGTCAAAATAATACAACTAATCGATTTGTCAAAAGATGAATAGTAATTAACACTATTTTTCAAAAAGTGAATAGTAAAGTTTTCAAAAATATTTTTATTTAAATAATATTTAACAAATATATATATTTTAAAAAGATAATATTTTGTGTCAAATACTATGTATATTAAATAATATTTTAGACATCATCAAAATTAAATAATATGATTAACAGTGTCCATTAAGTGTGTGTACTGAGATGAATTAATCTGTGTTACCCCAACTTTTGTGAAAATTATGTTTGTGTGGGTTTTTAAGAAATAAAGGGACAAATGACACAATATAAATGGTATGAAAAATTATTTCAAAATCATCAAAATAATCTCTCTAACTTTTGACAATAGTTATTTATTAGCATCAGGGGTGTAAAATTGGCCCAGTTTAAATTCGATCAGGCTCCAGCCAAATTTAGGTTGGGCTGGCCTAGGGGTCCTCGGCCTTTAGGCCCGGCCCAAGCCCAAGCTTGATTTATTTTTTTATTTTTTACCAACTTAAGTACACAATGGAAATAAAAAATTATAAAATGTAAATAATAATTTTAAAAAATGAAATGAAATATTACAAATTTATGATAGACGGTGGAGAAATTATATGATCATATATGCATTCAGAGTTTGGTTACAATATTGTAGGTTTTTAGTTCAAGAATTGCTGATATAATAGTGTATTTGACAAGTTGAAGGAAGACCAACTACCTTACCTTTCAGCTATTGGAAGAGTAGTTGGCCTATTCACATCAATACTTATAGATAGTGAAAAAAATAAAAATATTTATGAATAAAAGTATAAATATAAAAATAATACGTGAATCAGATTTAATAGAGTTAGGATTTCAATGATGAGAGGTGAACATTAATACTATCAAAAATTTATAAGGAAAAACTGTAAGAACTGAAATATCAATTTTTCTGGGCAACGAAATTGAAAAATAATATGAAAAAAAAATTATATATATATAAGTGTTTTTTTTTTTTTATCCACATTGATTGATTTATAAAGGACAAGAAATGTAAGACAATCTAAAATATGTTTAAAATATTTATAATAGAATCAATATTAAAATTTCAAATAATGTGATCAAATAATTGATATTATCTGTCTTTTTTTTTCTTTGCAAGCGAGTGATTATAATTCACACTAGTTATGAGAAATAAATTTCTTTTATTATATATATATTTTATAATTTGACCCTCTTGTCTTCATAGATATAGAAGGACAATTACTTAATTTTATTTTTTAAACGTAGATGACACTCCACGTAATTTTATTTTTTTTAAACAAACCTTGAGACAATTATATATAATTTAAAAATAATTAATAATTAATAATATTATTTTTCTTTGTCCACAAAAGTAGTCAATAATACTCTTGCCTTTGTGGATTCTAGACTTCAAGGAGATGAGTGGACGGCAATTGCCAGCAGGTCAGCATAGTCCTATGGGTGCGTTTGTTTGGACGGACTGGATAAAGGGGGATTGTAATCCATCAGACTATTAGTCTTGAGATACATTATCCCGGGACTATTTGGTTGGACTAAATTTGTATCCTATGTTTGTTTAGTCATGGGATTAAAGGTCTGGATTGGACTATTCTATTGAATCCCATGTTTGTTTGGGATATTATGGAGAAGGATAAATGTTCAAAAGGCTATTTTATCCTTGTAATTTATAATTTTTATTTAATATATAATTTTAAATTTGTAATCTATAATTTATAATTTAACAACATTAAAAAAATTTAATTTATAAGGCCATAATTTTTAATTTATTATTTTCAATTAAATTAAATTTGTAATTTATATTTTTTATTTAATATATAATTTTAAATTAACGACAATAAAAAAATAATTTTATTTAATATATAAATTAAATTTTCAACGACACTAAAAAAATTTAATTTATAAGGCCATAATTTTTAATTTATTGTTTTCAATTAAATTAAATTTATAATTTATAATTTATATTTTTTATTTAATATATAATTTTAAATTAACGACAATAAAAAAAATTATTTAATATATAAATTAAATTTTCAACAACACTAAAAAAATTTAATTTATAAGGCCATAATTTATAATTTATTATTTTTAAATAAATTTAATTTATAATTTATATTTTTTATTTAATATATAATTTTAAATTAACAACACTAAAAAAATAATTTTATTTAATATGTAAATTTAATTTTTTAACAACACTAAAAAAATTTAATTTATAAGGCCATAATTTTTAATTTATTATTTTTAATTAAATTTAATTTATAATTTATAATTTAAATTTTTTATTTAATATATAATTTTAAATTAACAACACTAAAAAAATAATTTATAAATGTTCAAAAGACTATTTTACCCTTTTCTAATTGTTTACTAAGTGTAAGAGGGGCTAATTTGAGCCCACCAAATTATTTAGGCCCAATAGCCCAAGATTAATGGGCCCAAATTTATCGCAAGTCCAAGATTGGTGGGCCCGGATTTATCGCCGTCAAACGGGCTAAATAGCTCTAAGCCTCGAAAGGGTTCGGATCCACGAACCTAGAGACTTACTTGGGCCCGGACTCGAAAGGGTATTAAGCAAGCCTAGAGATCCGAGGCACTCAGCCTCGAAAGGGTTCAGATCCACGAACCTAGAGACTTACTCGGGCCCGGACTCGAAAAGGTATTGAACAAGCCTAGAGATCCGAGGCACTCGGACTCGAAAGGGTTCGGATCCACAAACCTAGAGGTCCGAAGCACTTGGCTTCGAACGGATTCAGATGCAATCTAGAAGTCGCTCCGTTAATGAGTCCCAGAACACTTGCGGGCTCGGAGCTTTCCGGGATCTACGTACCAGAACCATGGGCGTAATGGAGTTCGAACAAAAGACCCGATCCCGAGGACGGTAAGTGGAGATAAATTCACTCTTCGGTTAAACTAGCCTATACCCGGGTCGAGGTGGCACGATCTAGGGGGTCCCTGAGACTCGGCAATATTTGCGGCAGGGCGTTCTCTTGAACTACCCCTGACCCTTATGCGGCAGGACGTCCTCTGGGACTACCCCTGACCCTTTGGGATGATTGGGGATCATTGGTTAGGTGTGGCTAAGAAGAAGGGTTCGCCGAGGGGTTGATCTCCTCTTCGGGGTTTTCCTCATCCCCGGAGAGATCACCTCCTCGAACAAGGTGGTTAGAGAGAATATTCCCCATGTGCCTTGCACATGGGCTCCATCCTACATCATGAGGTGCCTATAAATAGCACCCACCCATAGCTTTACAAGGGATGGATTTTGGAGATTTAACTTTTGGGAAAGAACTAATTTCCCTTCTCCATTATCAACCTTGAGAGTGAAAGTGGGAGATCCATGGGAGAGCCTTGCCATTATTCTCTCTCTAACCATTTTGCCTTCTTCTTCACCCAATCTCTTATCTCCATCATCTCATTTACTCTTGTGTTCTTGAGTTGAGACTATTGAAGAATCTAAGCCTCTCATAATCTTCTAGAGAATTCGAAGTTGTTCTTCAAGGATCTTCGAAGATCTTCAAATTTTCCAACTACTTTTCTGAACCCTATCATACACTAAGTAATAGCATGGAGGGTAAAATGGACATTTCACAAAATAATCCCATGGGATACCAATCCCATGGTTTCTATCCCACACCCCCCCCCATGGGATAGGATAGTCCCATATTTGTGGGACTAATAGTCCGGGGGGACTATTAGTCCAGAGCAGAATTTTTCAAACAAACAATGGACTATTAGTCCAGTGGGACTAATAGTCCAATCCCACACCCTTATCCCTCAAAACAAAGTGAAGTGGCCAACTTTTGGGTAATTCTATTTTTACACGTTAATTCTTTTCAGTTTACATATTTAATGAAATTTTTTATCAATATAATTTTGTTCCAAAATAAAAATATATAATACCCTCACCTTCTTCTATCCAAACCCTAATTTTAAAACATCAAAATCATTTTCTATCACTAGCGCCATCTCTTTCATCCACCATCTCCTCCCATCGCCTCTTTCCCTCTTCGCCAGCGATCACTTTCCGCCATAAACCATATACTCCCACAAGTCTTCTACCGCGAATCACTTAAGATTGACTGTGGAGGTCTAAGATGGAGGCAGATGAGCTAGAAGTGGAGGTGGTGGTGGCGATGGAGGGTTAAAAGTGGCAGCAATGACAATAAAGGAATGGGTGAATGAAAAAAAAAAAAAAACAAAGAGACTATGTTTAATCTAGTTTTAGCATTTGTTTTCAAAAACAAATAAATAAAAACTTCTCATTTCAATATGATTTTATCTTTCTGGAGGCAAAAAAAAATTAAAAATTAAAAAAAAAATTGTTATTTATTTTTGTCAAATTAATTTATTATTTTCTCAAAAAAAATTCAAAAAATTGATTCAAACATTGAAAGCAAACATAACCTCTGGGTTTTAAAATTGAAAATGTGGGTAATATTAGAATATAGAAATGTGTACTAACAATTTATATTTTTATAATGTGTGCATGAGAAGGTGTTCATTAAGTGTGTGTACTGAGATGAATTATTGTGTGGAAATAGAATTATCCCAACTTTTGTGAAAATTATATTTGTGTGGGTTTTTAAGAAATAAAGGGACAAATGACACAATACAAATGGTATGAAAAATTATTTCAAAATCATCAAAATAATCTCTCTAACTTTTGACAATAGTTATTTACGACCCCGCTACGTAGCTTGAAATTCAGTGGCCCGAATTTGGCTCGACACCAAAACGACATCGTTTTGGTGTCTTTATTTATTTTTATTTTTTTTTGCGTTTTTCTGAACCGAAGAAGAAGAAGAGAGCTGAAGAAGAAGAAGAGAAGGAGCAACCCAGATGATGGTGTTCAAGCAATTTGTTCTTGATGATGTTCCAGAGAAACCCAGATTAAACATCATCACAAAATTTGTTCAGAAAAAATTTGTTCATGAAAAAATTTGTTCACGAATTTTTTCTGAAAAAAATTGGTTCCATAATCAACACAAAAATTTGTTCAGAAAAACCCAAATCAAAAACAGCTTTTTCTTCATCAAACCCACTGAAAAACTTGTAAATATGATGAAGATTAGGCACTTGCTAATTTTATGAAAAGTTTTTCAAACCCACTAAAGCTTATTTCCAAGAAAGAAGAAACAAGTTTTTCAAACCCAAAATCATCAAAACAGATATTAAAATAGATTCAGATATTAAAATTTACAGAAAACATATTCAGATATACAACATCAACATCATCAAAACAAATTCAGATATACAACATCAACAATTTTTTTTGTTTTTTTCAGATCCAGAACAAGTAAAAAATAAATAAATATACAAAAAACAGATTCAGATCTAGAACTAAAAAAAAAAATACTCATCATCTCCAAGTCAACATCATCATCTTCTTCAGATCATCTTCTTCAGATCAACATCATCATCTTCTTCAGATCATCTTCTTCAGATCAACATCATCATCTTTAGATCAGTGATGGTAGTCGCCGGTGATGGCGAGCGCCTCTGATGGCGGTGATGGCACCGCTGATGACTCACCGATGATGGCTCTTCCTCTTCTTTTCTTCTCCTCTCTTCCTCTTCTTTCTCTCTTCTTTCTCTGTTCCTCTTTTCTCCTCTCTCTCTCTCTCTTTTCTGTCTTCTGATTCAAAAAGCAAGAAAAAGAAAAAGAAACAAAAAAAAAAAGTAGACAAAACGACGTCGTTTTGTCTATTCGAGCCACTATTCGAGCCACATTTCTCGAGCTACCAATCTTTTTCCAGTTATTTATTAGCATGAGTGTCACGCCCTCAAAATAATACACAAAACCCATCATTTAAGACATGCAATGATGTACGGGAAATAAACATCTTTCTATTAATCAGAGTAGTTCTTACAGAAATATTACATACTAATAACAAAACAAATGCCCTACGGGCTTACAGCTTTCCAAGTTAACACTTGGTTACAAAAAGAGAAGAGTACTAACTCAATACATCTTAAGCCCTTGGCTTGAATTTACATATAATACATCAAAGAAAGCAAAACAACAAAAGCAGTCTGTCTGCCTCTAGCCTCCCAAACTACACCCTTGGAAACGGCATGCTTCCTATACCTGAAAATGGTGTCCCATATAGGGTGAGCCACAGCCCAGTAGAAATACACTAAACCAACTATAAACAATGACTAAGATAATAGCATTCAATAGGTGGTCCACACTTATAATCCAATTTATACCGTGTTACAGTTTCACGACAATCATGTCCATATTACATTTGACTTTCCATTTCTTATCCAATTCTCAATTCATAACTATGACTCAGAACCTGGTCAAACAACCTATATGAGACAAGCACTCATATTAAACATTTACATTTCGCAATAGATAAGCATACTAGCTATATCAATACATCAACAGATAACCATACAAGCTGTATCAATACTTCAACAAATAAGCATATTAGCTGTATCTGTACTTCAATAGATAAGCATATGAGTTGTATATGCACTTCAATAGATAAGCATATGAGCTGTATCTACACTTCAATTTCCAGTTTAGAGGTCCAGCCCCTTTCTTCCAATAAACCTTCCGGTTTAGAGGTCCAGCCCCTTTCTTCCAATAAACCGTCCGGTCTAGAGGTCCAGCCCCTTTCTTCCAATAAACCGTGGAGTACAGCCCCTTTCTCCTCCCACACAAACAATGTATATAAACAGTTATCATATACAATCAATCAATACATAAAGTTAATGTATTATTCCAATCGCTATATTCAATAGTACACTTAATCGATTGGTTTTAATTTGCCTAATCATCATGCATTGTCTACAACAATCAAGACTATCCTCCACCGATAGCCCAAGCAGTTATTTCTAAACAGAAAATAAATACACCAAATGGATAAAATATCGACATTTCAATTTGGTGAGTGATAAATAATCCAACTACACCCTTTAATCCCATACATTCCCAATTTCAACATTTTCAATTCCATTTCTCATTTCTCAAATTAATTTCACAAATTAATTTAACAATGTAATTAGGGCATTTCCCTTAATTAACAAAACAACCCTAAGATTTCATTTCTATCAACAATCCAACATTCATCTCATTTCTCTATGCCAAACATGCATATAGGTAATAATAAATAAAACCCCAACTTTTGTAAAATTACACAAAGGCTCAAACTTTCTCAAAATTACACAACAACCTCCAACATATCAAAATGCTAAAATTCAAAGACAAAGCTCATAAGATGGAGTAGGTTATCCCTACCTCGAAGTTTGAGCTCAAACAGAGATGAAGACCAAAATCCAACGTGCTCCAAATCCCAACTTTTTCAGATTAAAACGAAGCCCTCGACGATCAACACAACTTTCACAAAGGCCGAAGGAAAGGGAAGCACTCTAACTAGATCAAACCCTAGAGAGAAGGGAGTTTCTAGAGAGAGAGGCTCTCAAAATATCTTTTTAGAAAGTAAGAGAGAGAGAAAGATTGTAAAGAAGTGATTCAAAAATGCCTTACAGTCAACTGATATACGACAGGTCCGCTCGAGCGAAAAACACAACGCTCGAGCATCAAGAACAAAAATCTGAGTCCGCTCGAGCGCAATAAGACCCGCTCGAGCGCCAAGACACAAAAGTAAAGCACATCTGCTCGAGCGTGAAAAACCAGTCTGCTCGAGCTCAATTTTCCCCCTCCCAGAACTTACACCAAAAATGCACTGTCCACTCGAGCGCCAACAAGCCCGTTCGAGCGCGAACCGCTCGAGCGTAGAAATCACACCTGCAGAAGTTTTGCAGGGCACAAAATACTGGGAGTGTGCAATCTCTGCTCGAGCACCCTAAGACCCGCTCGAGCAGAACGACCAAAAACTCGGCAACAAGATTTTAGACCAAGGCTCAACCCACCTGCTCAAAACAAGCCCAACACATCCTAAAACTCAAGAAATGGAATCAAAGGATGACAATAAGATGGATACAACTACCAACTCCACGAAACCAAGGCCCGGAATACGACAAATACAGCAAGGGAATACCGGGATCGCTATAATGAGAAGTGTAAAATTGGCCAAACGCAAATCCGATCAGGCTTCAGCCAAATTCAGGCCTGGCTAGCCTAGGGCTTCTCGGGTTTTAGGCCGGGCTAGGCGCAAGCTTGATTTATTTTTTTATTTTTTACCAACTTAAGTACACGATGGAAACAAAAAATTATAAAATATAAATAATAATTTTAAAAAATGAAATGTAATATTACAAATTTATGATAGACGGTGGAGAAATTATATGATCATGGCCTCGTTTGGGAAGTGGCTATTTTAGTAGGCTATTTGGCTTTTTGACTATTTTAGTGACTATTTTAGTTTTTGTGTTTGGGAAGATGAGATGATTTTTTAGTTGAGTTGTTGTATTGGAAAGTGTGTTGAAATGATGTTTTAATTTAAAATGACAAATTTACCCCTACACATATATTTTTTAAAATTAAAGTCAAGGGGTAAAATCGTCTTTTAGCCACTGCCGGCTGCGCAGTCCTGGCTGACAGTGTAGGCTGTGCCTACACTGCCGGGCTGTGCAGTCCTATTTTTTTTTTTTTTTTTTTTTTTTTTGAAAAAGCTTGCAAAAAGAGAGCTTTTTGGCTAAAAAAATTTTTTAGGCTATAATAGCCTTTTAAGCCCCTTCCCAAACAGACCTCATATATGCATTCAGAGTTTGGTTACAATATTGTAGGTTTTTAGTTCAAGAATTGCTGATATATAATAATGTATTTGACAAGTTGTAGGAAGACCAACTACCTTACCTTTCAGCTATTGGAGGAGTAGTTGGCCTATCCACATCAATACTTCTACATAGTGAAAAAAATAAAAATATTTATGAATAAAATTACAAAAATAAAAATAATACGCGAATCAGATTTAATGGAGTTAGGATTTCAATGTTGAGGGGTGAACATTAATACTAACAAAAATTTATAAGGAAAAAACGTATGACCTGAAATATCAATTTTTCTGGGAATAGAAATTGAAAAAATATATATATATATATATATATAAGTGTTTTTTTTTTTTTTTTAATCCACATTGATTGATTTATGTTTAAATGTAAGACAATCTAAAATATGTTTAAAATATTTATAATAGAATAATCGATATTAAAATTTCAAATAATGTGATCAAATAATTGATATTATTGTCTTTTTTCTTCTTTGCAGGCTAGTGATTATAATTCACATTAGTTATGAGAAATAAATTTCTTTTATTATATGTCATCATAGATATAGAAGGACAATTACTTAATTTTATTTTTTAAACGTAGATGACACTCCACTTAATTTTATTTTTTTTAAACAAAACTTGAGACAATTATGTATAATTTAAAAATAATTAATAATACAATAGTAGGGCCAAACACCCAATTTCTTTCTTTTTTATCTTATTATTTTTCTTTGTCCACAAAAGTAGTCAGTAATACTTTTGTCTTTGTGGATTCTAGACTTCAAGGAAATGAGTGGCGGGCAATCGATAGCAAGTCAGTATAGTCCTTTGCGTGTTGTTATTGTTATTGGTTAACCAAGTGAAATGGCCAACTTTTGGGGTAATTCTATTTTTACATATTAATTTTTTTCAGTTTATATATTTAATGAAAAATTTTATCAATATAATTTTGTCTTAAAATAAAAAACTATAACACCCTCATCTTTTTCTACCCAAACCCTAATTCTAAAATATCAAATTCATTTTCTATTGTCAGCGCCACCTCTCTCATCTGCCATCCCTTCTCATCGCCTCTTTCTCTCTTTGCCAGCAATCACTTTCCGCCATAAATCATACACTCCCACAAGTCTTCTACCGCGAATCACTCAAGGTTGGCTGTGGAGGTCTAGGATGGAGGACGAAAAGCTAGAAGTGGAGGTGATGGTGGTTATAGAGAGTTAAAAGTGACGGCAACAACAATAAAGGAGTTGTGGGTGAATGAAAAGGAAAAAAAAAAAGACTATGTTTAATATAGTTTTAGCATTTGTTTTCGAAAACAAATAAATAAAAACTTCTCATTTCAATATGGTTTTATCTTTCTAGGGGCAAAAAAATTAAAAAATTAAAAAATATTTTTTTGGTATTTATTTTTTTCAAATTAATTTATAATTTTCTCAAAAAAAAAAATCAAAAAATTAATTCAAACATTGAAACCAAACATAACCTTTGGGTTTTAAAATTGAAAATGAGGGTAATATTGGAATATAGAGATGTGTAATAAGAATTTATATTTTTATAGCGTGTGCATTGAGATTGTGTTCATTAAGTGTGTGTACTGAGATGATTTAGTGTGTGAAAATAGAACTACCCCAACTTTTGTGAAAATTATATTTGTGTGGGTTTTTTAGAAATAAAGGGCCAAATGACACAATATAAATGGTATGAAAAATTATTTCAAAATCATCAAAATAATCTCTCTAACTTTTGACAATAGTTATTTTTTAGCATCAAGGGTATAAAATTGGCCCAGCGTAAATCCGATCAGGCTCCAACCAAATTCAAGCCGGGCTAGCCTAGGGGTCCTCAGGCTTTAGGCCGGGCTCAGGCCCAAGCTTGATTTATTTTTTTATTTTTTACCAACTTAAGTACACAATGGAAACAAAAAAATGATAAATTGTAGCTAATAGTTTTGAAAAATGAAATGAAATATTACAAATTTATGATAGGCGGTGGAGAAATTATATCATTATAGGTCAAGTACATTACAATTAGGTTGGCACCTACAAGTTTTCCAATCATTTGCATTATACTCTACCTCAAAGAATAAAAATATTATGAAATTACATACTAAAAAGAAAAATTATTCATCAATCATTGAAGTTGGACAATTTATCCAGATATCCCATTGTGATAGCATCCAAATCAGCTTGAATCCTTATTTTCTCGTTGACATTTTGTTTTCTTCCGATTGCATACAAATAATTTCTTGTTATCATCAGTGTATCAACCATTTTGGGTGTAAGTCTACAACAGCAATCGCTCAATAGTCGTTCACCTATTCTAAAAACTATTTTAGAAGCCACTATAGAAAAAGAAACAGTTAGTATATGACGGGTCATCTGTGCAAGTACAGGCCATACATGTTCAAGTTGTTTCCATCAATCGAAGATATCAAAATCTTCTTCACTTTCATCAACACAAGGTTGATCCAAATAACATTGTCACTTAGAACTATAAGTGCTTGTATTTTGAGATATTCTTCTATTTTTTATCTGTAATCAAATGTCAAATCCTCCACCACAAGATGAGCTTGTTGTAGTGTGTGCAGGTGGTCTAATTACAACTACAACATTATTATATTCCTCAAACAATAATTGTTTGAGTGTTTTAATAATGGAGGCAAATTGATCTTCGTTATCGAAAATAAGTTGTAAAAAAATTTGTAAACCAATATCTTTTACACCTAGGATCCATTACGATATAGCTAAACCAAAAATGTGTGGTATTGGATCAAAATATGTATTAAATTTTTCTTTCATTGAAACAATAATATCATAATATATTTCATTTGAAAACTAATTTGTGAAAACCATCATTATTTTTGTTAATTGATGTAAAACAAATATAAATGTAGGTGTATATATATATGAAATTTTTTTTGTTGATTGATCAAAAAAAATTTTAAAATATTTTTATAAGGCTACGTGGGCCCAATCATCTTGTTCAAGTAATTCCTCTAATTGTCATCAATTGAAAACATAAATCTACAGCTCTTCTTTGTTTTAAAGTTACATATAACATATTGTAGGTTAAATTTCACCTAATTTCTACGTCTGAAGGTAATTTTCTGCATTCATTTGTTCTTGTTGACATAATTTTCTACACATCAAGCCTTTAATAGAACTATTAATTGTAATAATCGTATTTTTTATTGCTGTTACAGAATCATCATACTGACTCATAACTTCTTTAACAATCAAATTTAAAACATAAGCACAACAACAAATATGAAATAAAGAACCACTAAGAGGTAATGGTAAAGTTAATTTAAGATGAGATATAGTTTGATTATAATGCATTGCATTATCTAAACTAATTGTAAATATTTTATTTTGTAAAGCTCACTCAGATAATTCGTTTTTTATTGTTATCCCAAGTGAATGACCATTATATGGAAGTTTAATTAATTTAAATGAAATTATTCGTTGAATCAATTTCTAATCATTATCTATATAATGTGTAATAATGTATTGATATTCTAATCATTACTTTGACTTCCACATATCAGATGTTAAATAAATTTTTTCACTCAAAATTTTAAAAATATTAAATAATTCAATTTTGACCTCTTGATAATTCATTAATACTATGTTTCTAGTAGAATTATTTTTGAAAAAACTTAATATTGAGATGTATAAGCTTCTTGAACTAATTTAGAAAAATCACTACATTCACTCATACTGAAAGGGTGGCTGATAATTTATTTAAAATTTCTAACATTTTTTATTTTTGATTGATTGAAATAGTAACATTTAAGACTTTTGTGTTGGCCGATGAAAAATAAAAGAAATTACCAAAAAACCTCTCCAACTCAGGGCCAGCCCTGGGGTGAGGCGACTGAGGCGCTCGCCTCGGGCCCTCAATTTTGAATAAAATTTAGGGCCCCCAATTAGGGGAGTGTATCATGTCGTGTTATTTCATAATTATTTTAATATTAGCTCAATTTATTTATTTTTATGTTGTTGTGTGGTGTTATTTTGATTCGTGTTCGATTGATGTTTAATGTGAAAACTTTCACTTTTAGTTAAAAATAACTTAGCAACTGTATTGAGAGATTAAAATTTTTCTCATAAGTTGAATTTTATAAAATTTATTTCAACTAAATGAAATTATTCATAAAATATTTGATTTTAATTCAATTGCATTTTTCCAATTAAAAAAATTGTACCTTATTACTATATATTTTTTATTAGATTGACTCTAAAATAGGTAACAAAAAAATATATATCTTAAATGAAAAAAAGATATTAGTCTTAATTATTATTTTACACATTTTTTTATTTAGTTAGATAGAGTTAAATAAAAGATTAAAAAAATGTTATGGCATCCTTTAGTAAACATTCAAATATATAACTAATAATTCATGTTATTGAGTTGTGTCATACTTGGATTCATGTTAAAAATAGTTAACCTTAACTTGCTAATTTTATATATTGCTTGAGTTGTGTCGAAAATTCTCATCCTTACCCCCAATTAATTTTTGTTCTTATAGCATTGGTAAGCTAAAAAATAAAGATTCGATTCAACTAATTGAAATTCAACTATTATATATATATATATTTGTTTTCTAAATTTTGTTAAATTGTAATGCAATAGAAATAAATTTTTATCTTTTTTGTTTTATCCAAACAATTTTTTTTTTTTTTTTGGATAATGATATATGAAGGGCCCAATTTAAAAAATTCGCCTTAGGCTCCTAATAAGTCAGGGCCAGCCCTGCTTCAACTTTTGGCAATTGATATTTCGTTAGCACACTTTAATCCTATACTCAATAATTATATGTTTGAATTATACTTATATTATAAAAAAATTATGCTTATTTTTAAAATTATATTTGTTGTTTATTATTGTAAAACAAATGTGATTCAAATAAATAGGCTATATTTGGTTTCCTCTTTAGAAACTTATTTCAAATTTTTTTTCTAAAAAATTTAAAATTTGTTTTGTAAAAAAATTAAAAGCACTTATCATTTTTATATAGTTTTATCTTTTTAAAGAGCGGAAATAATTTTAAAAATTCAAAAAATAGCTACTGAAATTCAAAACAAACAAGGCGATGTCGACTCCAAAATAGACTCATCTTATCTAAACGTTCTCTTAAATTAAGTTGCCAACTTAAGAAAATTCAAACTTTTTTTATATATATTTGTGTGGGTGTTGATTTCTGACCACATAACCAAACAGGGAACTCAACAGGAGAGTACCAGAAAAATAGATTAAGCCAACCACCTGCCAATAAGAAGATGAGAATACCGAGATAGTTCGTCCACCCGGAGGCACCCCGACGATCAAGTCAGTCAACCTATCTCTCAAAGATATCAAAACAATGCTTAAATTCACAAGTTAAAAAATACCTCAGACCCACGAGGGTGCCTCACTTTTATAACCAGTAGTGACCTGATCCCCTAGAAGCCTCACTTCATTGGACTCAAACTCAATGCTCATCTTGGACTCTTGGCTAGATAGGAATAAACTCCTTGTGAGCCTTATCCTTATCTAGACTGAGAGCCTCTTCTGTTCTAAGACTCTTGTCCCTTATCCGAATACCTCGGGATTGCAGCATTACCGCAAAACATCTCAGCAATGTCGTGGTCACCTCGGCAACATGACTCATCCACGTGGTACCCTAGCCAACATCTCAAGGCTATCTTGGCCACATGGCGCCATTCACAAAATACTTTCCCACAACTGCCCCCTAAATTCTATTACCTCAGTAACCTGAGGTGATGGAACCTACATAGCTTGTTCACATAACATGTCGGCTCAAAACGCAGATACTACTCCGACCGAGATCATGACTCGTTAGCTTCAAGTAGTCAGGACTCAATTGCCCACTTTATCAAGAATCAAGAACCAAGTTTTTTAAGCATTTAAATCGAGATCGCTCCTCCAGCCGAGGTTATTGCCTCATTATTTCAAGAATTTCAAGAGTTTCAACTGCGCATGAGCTGTCACGCATAGTCATTTCAACCATTTCTTCCACGTGTCCCATTCTTACTAGCTCGTACCAAGCACGCGCTGTCAAGTCATGTTGTTTCTATCCACGCTGCCTGACAAGCACGTCGTCTAAGGCAACTTCATTTCATTTTTCCGCCTTTTTAGTTTTTGATAAAACTTTCCCGCTCTCTCCGTCTTTTCACGTCTGCAAAATACAATTTCTCTATCTTCCCAAATTTTCTCTCTCTACGAAACCGCTATTTTCAAGCCCTTCCAAACTCTACAACTGCTCCATCCATCACGACCAGCGAACTTTCCATCATCTGATTCCGATTATCCACGTCGTCTGACTCCTTCATCCCGGCGTTCGTTTCTTCGAGTTCTCACTGTATGTCACTGATTTCTTCTTTTTTCATTTTCTTTCTTTACTATTCTTCAGTAAATTTCTCCTTTGAATTTGCCATATGCTTTATACTGTATCTATTCTTGTACTTACGTTACTATTGAATCTGTATCTACATATTCAAGTTTTGTTATTCCGTATGCTTAGGCTTTAATTTTTTTCAATGTCCTTCTTATTCTCGATTTCATGTTCTTATGCTCTGTTTTATTCATGTTTCCTGTACATTGCCTTGTACCTAATCGTTAGATGTCACGAATTAATGCTCACAAATTTGCCCTTGAGATCCTCCAAGTAGTATGCTCCATTCCCAGCTACAATTGTAACCTTGTAAGAACCCTCCCAGTTAGGTCCTAGCTTCCCTTTACCAGGCATCCCCTTATGGTCCATAACCTTCCTCAGAACCAACTCTCCATGAGTAAAATGCCTTGGGAGAACCTTCTTATCAAAACTCTTGATAAGTTGCTGCTAATAAGCTACAAGTCTTATTAGACCTGCTTCTCTTCGGCCTTCTGCCATGTCCAGCGCTTTTGCAATAACTTCCTCATTACTGACATATTCAAGCAATTCTGATTGAAGGGTTAGGAGACCGACTTCCAGTGGAATAACAGCCTCTATTCCGTAGGGTAAGGAGTCGGGTGTTTCCCTTGTTGAGCGCCATGTCGTAGTTCGGTAGGCCCATAACACATGGGGTAACTCTTCAACCCACTTCGCTTCTTTACTCTGTTAATAATGGTTTTGTTGAAGGATTATGCCTGCACATTGCTCTGCGGGTAGCATGGAGAGGAATTCCGATATTCAATCCTGAGATCAACACAGAACTTTCTGAAAATCTTTCCATCAAACTGCGTTCCATTGTCTGCAATCAGTACCCGTGGGATGCCAAAACGGACCACGGCATTTTTCATAACAAACCGCTTTGTGTCTGCTTCCTTGATACTTGCCAGTGCTTCTACTTCCACCTACTTGGTGAAATAGTCGGTTACAACAATGAAGAATCGTTTGTTCCCAGTCTTTCGTACCAAAGGTCCGACGAAGTCTAAACCCCACTGGGAGAAAGGCCACAGGCTAGTAAGCGGAGTGAGATTTTTGGCAGGCTGATGAATCAGAGGAGCAAACCTGTGGCACTTGTTACACTTCTGAACGAACTGTTGTGCATCTTGCTGCATCTGTGGCCACCAGTATCCATGAATGGGGGCACGATGTGCTAGCAACCTTCCACCTACGTGGCTTCTACAAATCCCATCGTGAATTTCATAGAGAACATTCCCAACTAGACTTGGATGCACACATAAAAGATAAGGGCCAAGGTAAAAGTGTCGATATAGTTTCCCAGATGGTGAAATCCAAAACCGAGCTGATTTGTGTCAAACTTTATTTGCTTCCTTCTTTTCTTCGGGGAGAGTGCCAGATCTCAGAAAAACAAGTATTGGGTTCATCCAGCTCGGTCCCAGGTCAATGCAGAGAATTTGGTCTGGAGAGGTAATGCTTGGTTCTAGCACAAACTCAACCCAAATTTTTCTGGCATTTTTAGTATCCACTAACGAACCAAAGCAAACTAAAGCATCAGCATAACTATTTCTGTCGCAATTGATCCGTTCCACTCGTATAGATTGGAACTTCTTAAGTAAATCTCGTGCCTTGTCTGCATACATAGCCATTCTCTCATCTATTGTTTCATAGACCCCAGTGAGTTGGTTGATAACCAACTGAGAATCGCTGAAAACCAAGAGTTGATCTGCATTGAAGTGCTCGGCACTGTGCAATCCAGCTAGTAAGGCTTCATACTCTACCTCATTGTTAGAGGCCTTCCATCTAAATTTCAGAGCTTATTCCCAGAAGAATCCTTTTGAAGATATGAGTACCACCCCTGCCCCCGAGCCTCAGTTATTGGATGATCCGTCAATGTAGAGCTGCCAGATATCATCAATGAAAAGTTTCCATGCTTCCGAAGCACACTGTTTCCCTAATTCGATGGTGCATGGCACCTGTACTGAGCTGGAGTTATGATCTTCGATGCTCTGAGCGAGGACGAATTCAGCTCAAAATCTGCCAAGACCGGGGCCTTGATTGTTGTTTTGGATTGATACCGAATGTCAAACTCACCAAGGTTAACCGCTTATTTCGCCGTTCGACCTGAGAAATCAGCTCGGCCGAAAACAGACCTAAGAGGGAATTTAGTGAGGACATTAATGGTGTGCCCCTGGAAGTAACATTGTAGCTTCATTGAGGCAATGAGCAGGGCGTATGCCGGTTTTTCCAATGGTAGGTACCGGGTCTCGGCATCCAGAAGAGTTTTACTGATGTAGTATATGGGCCTCTGTTCTTTGTCCATTTCACGAATCAACACCACGCTTACAGCGTGGTTTGAAACTGCGAAATATAGGTACAATTCTTCTCCCAATTCTGGAGTGGAAAGGAGAGGTTGTGTACTAAGATAATTCTTGAGGTCTTGCAGTGCTTCGGTACATTCGGGACCCCACTCGAATGTAGCCTTTTTCCTTAGTAACTGAAAGAAAGGCTTCATTTGATCCGAGGACTTGCTAATGCATTGGTTCAGGGCTGCCGCCATCCCGGCCAGTTTCTGTAGCTCCTTGGCTTTTGTCGATATCTCTATCTCCTGTATCGCTTTGATTTGATCTGGATTTGCTTCAATTCCTCTGTGAGTTACTATGTACCCCAAGAACTTCCTTGTTCCTATCCCGAAAAGCGCATTTCGAGGCATTAAGGCGATGTTGATGGGTTTTCAGGATATTAAAAACTTTCCTTAGATCTGTGATGTGGTTTGTAGCAGCTTGCTTTTCACCAATATGTCATTTATGTATGCTTCCATGGTTCATCTGAGCTGCTCTCTGAACATTCGAGTTACCATCTGCTAGTAGGTTGCTCCGACATTTTTTAGGCTGAATTGTATCACTTTATAGCAGTAAGTGCCTCTCGGGGTGATAAATGTTGTCTTCTCTTGATTGGGGCCAAATAGAGGTATATGGTGATAACTGCTGTAGGCATCCAAAAAGCTCATACGCTCATGCCCGGCTGTTGAATCTACAAGCTGATATATGCTAGGTAAAGGAAAACTGTCTTTTGGGTAAGCCATTGTGGATACTGGATTTCTCGAATTACTCCCACCACTAAGAGCTTATCTACCTCTGCAATTACTGCCTCAGTATGTTCAACTAAAGACCTCCGGCTCTTTTGCACGATGGACCGAGTTGAAGGGTTGACGTTGAGTTTATGGCACGCAAATTCTAGATTCAGCCCAAGAGTATCATATGTCAACCACGTAAATACCTCCATATTTTCCCTCAGCAAATCCAGCAGCTGAAGTTTCTCATCAGCATGTAGTAAGGTACCAATAAGAAAGTACTTCTCTAGGTCATCCTCTTTTTCTAAAACTTTCTCCAGATCCTTAACTATCTTTTCGGCTGTGGTTCCTCTGACATCTTCCAGGACAGGCTGCTCTACTACCTTTACTATTTGAACCCGATTGCAGAGTTGTTTGGTCTTTATAGCTTCTATGAAGCAATGCTTCGATGCAACTTGGTTCCCTGAAATCTGCTCTATCCCATGCTCTGTGGGGAAACAAATAAACTGATGATAAGTTGAGGGGACCGCTTCCATTTGGTGAATCCATGGCCATCCAAGTATGGCATTGTAAGGGGATAGAGTGTTGATCACCAAGAATTCTATCTGCAGAGTATTTGTCCCAACTACTACAGGTAACACTATCCTGCCTAGTGGCCATTCTGGTTAAGAATTGAAGCCGATCAATGGGGTTGTTGCTAGAGTGAGATGCTGCTTAGAGAGACCAACTTCCTGAACAAATTGTAGTACAGTATGTCTGCGACACTACCCTGGTCCACCAGGACTAGTTTCACATCAAATCGTTTCCCAATTCTCACAGTTTTAATCAATGCGTTAGTATGCGGATGTTGAATACCTTCTAAATCTTTCTCAGTAAAACAAAACAATACATAAGGGTGACTTAGGCATTGATCTAACCTTTTTTGGTGCTAGGCCCATTGACATTACTTGCTGAATCTGTACAGCTTTTGCAATTTCCTCTTGTAGTACCTCATCTCGCTCATGACTGTTTGTGCCATGAATTACATTTATAACCAATCGAGGTGGATGCTCTACGTTTGGTTCTGGCGGGGGTTCCCATGTTCGGTCACCATCTTTTCTGAATCGATGTACTCTCGGAGGTGCCCAGCGACCACCAAATCCTCCAAGTGATGCTTCAATGCTCTGTAGTTCTGAGTCATGTGCCCTCTATCTTGATAGTAGATGCACCTGAGTTTTTGGTTGCACCGAGCTAGGTCTCCAAGCATCTTTGGTGGCCAAGTAAAGAATGGTTCTCTCTTAATTTTCTCCATAATGCAGTAGATAGGTTCTTTGAAAATTGGAACAACTGCTTCATGGGATTTAGACTTGTCCACCTCATTTACTGTGACTTCTCGGTCTACTCTTCGTCGATTTCCCCGACTCGTCTGTTCGGCCGACACCACCTCGATGGGGATCTGTTCGTCTTCAAGGCGAGCATACTGCTCAATCCTAGCACGTAAGTCCTTCAGTGCGGTGGCTGGGCACTTGGTAAATGATTGCCTCAACTTGCTTTCCGGACGTAGACCATGTTTAAAAGACATTACAGCCATTTATTCGTTACAAATATTTTCCTCCAAATCGTTATATTCTTCCCAGTGCCTTCTTGCATAATTATGCAACGTTTCCTCCTGCTCCTTTTGGAGACCGAACAAGGTATCCGACTCCTTTAGTATTTTGGTGTTGGAAACAAATATGGCTAAGAACTCTTCAGAAAGTTGCTTCTAGTCGTAGATCAATCCAGCAGGGAGACGATCGAACCATCAAAGTCCGGACTCTCCCAAGATAGATGGGAAGACCTTGCACATTAGCGCCTCATCTCGGCTCCATAAAGACATCATCTGCCAATAATGGCTGATGTGTGTGAGTGGATTTGACTTCCCGTCATACGGCGTGAACTTTGGTGGGGTGAACTTCTTTGGGGGTTTCATAACTTCAACATCTGGAGAGAATGGGGAGGAAACAAGCCGATCTAGTGCTCGGTGCTCCCTCTGATGGACAGTGCGATCAAGGTGTTGAGCCTGACGATCTCGTCGTTCCTAATTTTCTCTGTTCTCGATCAACCATGTGCAGAGATCCTGAAGAGGACATTTCATCTGCTGACTGGCTCTCTTCTACCTTTTAGCCCTCGTCCAACGTGAACTACGTATGTGGCAGCTCGTTGCTTCACTTTGTACCGGAGTTGGCTGGCTTCGCTGTCCAGATCCATTTCTAGGGACCTTCTTCGCTGGTGGTTCCTAGGATGGGCTTCTTCGGCACAGACGAGAGGGCTCTGCATCGGTCCTCTTCTCCATCGGGTCACCGATCATTCTCTTAAGCTGCGTTTTTAGTTCCTGTATCTCTGTTCCCATGGAATCGATGATACAATCTCTATAATCTCTCTCTAACAGAAAATGGTGGAAAGAACTACCAGCTAAGGACTGTCGATGCTCAACAGATTCTGGAGTCCGGTTTTTGTTTTTGGTCTGCTCCTCCAGAACCGTTGGCAACACCAGGCCCTTATCCTTCGTTTTCTCCGTCTATGGAGTCAATGCAGAGGGTGGAATATTCTCAAGTTCCATTGCCGGAATCAGATGCAGAACTCAGAGATGAAGACTCCACATTCACCGCACCAATTGTGCGTACCGAATACTACACTAGATGAAAGTGGATCGGAGCTCCACAACTGAATGGACCGTCTAGGAACTGAGAACCTACAACAAGAAACACTGTCAAGGCTACCGGGCTAGGGTTGGCCGGAAAACCCCTCCGACATGGGAATGAGAGATCGGAGAAGATAAGAGACTCTCTCTAAGTGTAGAGAGAGGGAATGTGTAGTGAATTCAGTTATGTTTTTGTGAGTATAGTTTTGCTTCACTTAGTTACCTTCAATGTGAAGTGAGTGGAGTTTAAATAGAACACTTTACTTGCTGCTCAAGATGGTTTCACGAAGCTTTGGTGCTGCCAGGCTCCCTTTAACATTGCTCGAGGTAAGGAACCATTGGGTAATTGTCAATGGATGCATACACTCATTGCAACCATGCTTATAACAGATCTCATTCCCCTGATCAACTGTTTCCGTGATTCTAGGGGGAAGGGACCAGCTGAGGTGGCATCCTCCATGTGCATGTATTCATAGCTTCCACGTTTCCCTGAGAAGTTTCCTCAATTCGGTACCGTTGTGGCCCAGCTCAACCTTTCACGAGACTATTTATGGAGATGGACTGGCCCATTTAGACATCTTTGTGTGGGCTCGGCCCACTTTTGGTTCTAATGATGGGTTTGGCTCATCAGTTCGGTTCAAAGATTAAGTCCTGTAGCTCGGCCCAGCCCAGCATCGCATCTGGGCTGGCCTCTCCACTGTAAGTTGGGCCCAAGTGCTTAAGGACTTGGGTGGGTTGTTGATCATAGATTTGGGCTTAATCGGCTTGCCCACACGTTCATCTGACGCTCTTGGACTTGAGTTTAGTGGATTGGGCCGGCCCAAGCCTTGGATCCGACCCATTTTATATTTAGCCATTTCACAGTTCATAAAGGTAACCGCTTGCCACATTTTTGTTGCGAGTCGTGAGGATTATTTTGCTACTTGCATTTACACTAGAGAAAGCTGGAGCAAAGATGTGCCAAGCATCTGTTGACCAAATATCATCAAGAACAACCGAGCATTTTTTCTCTTATTGAACTTCACATAGTTGCTTGACTAGCTGATCATCATCTATTATATTCACAATCTGCTGACTTTTCTTAGGAATGAGTTTAGTTAAGAGTCTTTGCAAAATATCTTTTAGTTGCCATTGTTGAGATATGGAAACCCAAGCGAATGCATCAAAATGGCGCCTAACATCTTGGTGATAGTAAAGCTTTCTAGCAAGGGTAGTCTTTCCTTGACCACCCATTCTGCAGATTGAAACAACACTACAGTTTTTGGCTTCAGTTGTGCAACTAATGTTGTTATATCTTGTTCAAAACCAACAAAATCCTCATCCACAACATGGGAATAAGTCTGCCTTAATTGAGACCGCCTTTGTAGTGCAGAACTTGAACCTTCACTTTCTTGTGTCAAAGCAATTGAGCCGTAAATTTGTAAATTTGCAATAAGCCGAGTCATCTTGCTTTTGATAGCAATAAGCTCAGATCCAATCTTGTGTCGAGCTATGAGGTCATTGAAGAAGCTAGTTGATCTCAAGAGGATGCTTGGGAAGCCTCATCTTCCCCTAGCCTCAACTTTAAATATAAAAATTGCGACCACATCATCCGCATCATAAGCAACTTCTCTGATTTCCACAACCAAATTATAGAAAGTCTTGTGCTCATCTTGTCTTGCTTCCCCATCTTTTAAAAACCACTGCATCTGCTTTAAGTCTGTTAACATATCCTCAACTTGGCCGCGCACTCCATATAAGAATTTCACTTCCTGAATCAACAAATTGCCAATCCATTTTGCTGCAAAAGAGACAACAGCCTCAACCATATTTTTTCTCAATTAGGTTGAGCTTAATTATGAGATACTTGAATCGGTACAAATATCATTAGCACCACATATTTTTATAAATGGCTCAGTGTAATTCTTTTCTTCATTCTTATGCTAAGTATATTGGGTGGTGCATCATAGAGTCAAAACAAGAAGTTTCTTCTAATTGCCTCTTTGCTTTTTCTTCTGCATGTAATCTCCTTTGCCCCCTATTGCTTTAGCTTTCTCTTTGCAGCAATCCAGCTCTTTTCCCTGATAAGGTTTGTTTTTATTCAAAATTAATTAGGTAGTATAAAAATCAACTTAATGTTCAATAAATAATGTTTCTTAGAAAGTAAGACATCGAAAAACTTCTCTCACGTTGTTCTTACAACAACAAATGGAATATTCTTTAACTAGGGTAATCCGTCGAGAGACTCCCTCATGTTTAAGTAAATGATGACAATTGTATATCTCTTAGAAAGTAAGTTTGAATGCTAGTAATTGTGTACTTGGCCGTCCGACCTATTATAAGGGATGGGAATTTTTTCCCGTCCTGTCCACGTAGGTTTTTCCCGCCCCAACGAGAAAGTGGAGCAATGACGGGTTTTACTCCTCTGGCACTGTCTAGATTTTATTTATTAAATATATTTATATGTATATAATATATGTATAATTTTTTATTTTTTTTAATATTGCAAGTCTTAAACACCAAACTATTATATTCAATTTCACTTATTTATTTATCATTTTATATCTTTTTAACTCTTTCTAATTATAAATCATTATCCGTAATATATTATATTATTTCTTATTTTTATTAGTTTCTCTATTTTTCAAGTAACAAAATTAATCTACTCCCGCCCCATCCCAAATCCGTCTCGTTGCCATCCCTAAGCCTCACCACCCGGTTGGCAACTCTGCTCAACCTCCGTGCTAGCTCGGTCATGCAACGCAGTAACTTAAATTTTACCTCGAACATGTATAATTAGATTGTATTCCCCAAATAGCACTACTTTGAACTTACTCTTGCAATGAAAATATAAAGAATCCACCTTAAAAAGAGAAATTATGAGTTGCTGTAGCCTTTCCTAACCTCGTCTTCCTGTGTTTTAGATCGGAACCTAATGTGATGTAAATATCAAAATTCTATCAAGAATGGCCAAACTAATAAGTTTGTAACTTGATAAGAGATTAGTTGTGACAATTGAAAATAAAGAACCAGACTAAATTTATTTATTTTTAGATGGCGAACCAGAGTAAATTTAAGTGACTTAACAAGTTAAGTGTAATTAACCCGAATTAAAGAGTAATGAGAACCTTGCCAAGTCGCATTCACTATCAAACATAATATGGTGTATCATATACAAGTTATAACATTTTGTAATATTGATATTATAAAATGTCATAATCAAATCACTTACCAATATAATTAAAAAAATCATAATCAAATACCAGTTGAAAGATAATTAAAGATATCTTTAATCATGACCAAAATAACAACTATAAATATCACAATCAGTTAAAACTAAGTCGTCATTAAATACCACTTGAGACATTATTAAAAACCTCTTCAATCATAACCAAAATGTCATAACCACCACCACAATAAATTATAACCAAATATCACAAAACTCTGCCCGGCATTGCTACTATTGCAGAACTTCAAGGAAACTGTTAGTTCATCACTACTTAACCACAAGGTGGTCTAAATAAATGTAAGGTATTCAAAAGACAACACGATAAAATCATGAACAATACATAAATACGTTTTTCAATACACAATGACACTAAACTCTACTTGAATCATGAATTTAAAAAAAGAAAAATAAAAAGGTAAAAATTTCTAAAAATCTACCTAAATTCATAATCCAAACCCAACCTAAATAAATTATAGTCAATATAAATAAGATAATATTAAAGGAATACCATCAGAAGTTATATACAAGAATCCAGATTTCAAAAATGCATTTATGTCCATGTCGGATACCTGTGGGTTATCGATACTCATCAAACACTTTCCAACAGGTGTTAGATATACTTCCAAATATATCTTATTATTTTTATAAAAAAATAAAATAAAATAAAATAAAAGTAGACCCATACATATGTGCCTCATAGCACCCAGCATTCGTAATAAAATCAAGACAACCCAACCAACACAAACAGTAGACCATTAGAGCAAATAATGGAAGTACGAAGAGAACTAAGAACAAAACAACCATAACCATTAGAAGAGAAGAAAATGAGGGAGACAAACATCAACACCTAAAGGTGAATCAAGCTTCCACCTATTATACATGGATTCCAATCCATTTTATGGTTCATCTGCTTGTGTTTGGAGCTATTTTAAACAGAACCAACAAAGAAGGAACTAATAGACATACAAATCCAAATTGACAAAATGTTTGGAAACATCATACGCAATTCTTGAGAGAATCTCCAGCTCCCTGAAAGAAGCAACAAGAAAGGGCAAAATCAGCAATAAAAATACCGACAAGAGAGAGCACCACAGCTGAAGTTGTCGACTCTCCAACACCTTTGGCACCTCCCAACGTGGTGACTCCCCACGCACAGCTCACGACAGATATGATCGCACCAAAAACCTGCGACTTGATCATTGCACTAATTAGATCCCATGATCTGAGAGCTCTCTGGGCAGAATCCAAAATAATGTTAATGCCAACCCCATAAACACTATCAGCCAGGAGAGCACTCGACGCCATCCCTACCGTGAAACACATCAGGGTCAAAATCGGTAAAGCAACACATGAAGCAATGACCCTTGGTGTCACCAGATAATCTACTGGGTCCGACCCAAGAACTCTTAGGGAATCGGTTTGCTCAGAAACCTGCATTGTTCCCAACTCAGCAGCAAATGCACTCCCAATACGACCCGCAACCACTACTGATGTGACCACAGGACTCAGCTCCCTTGAGAAAGCTAGGGCCAATACCCCACCAACTGATCTGTTTAACCCTAACCTCGTGAACTCTCTAACAAACTGAATCGTGAATGCCATGCCAACAAAGGCTGAGGTTAACAGACAGACCCCAATTGATCTCGGACCGACTCTCTCTAGCTGTTGAAGAGTGTTCCTCCAATGGACTTTACCCTTTAAAGTCCTAATAATCACCTGTCCTGCGAGAATAAGAACTGATAATCCCCTCCATAGGTACCTGGGAGGAGACCAATTGCTCAAAAATGTGTTTGTTTCATGATTCAAGGCATTGATTGTGTGTGTAGTTTCTTCAGAGACAGACACATGCGGGTGACCGTCATCTGTATTAGGAATCACAAACAATCTGGTTTTTTGGACACTTGAGGGGAACTTGCAAGCCTCATCTCTTCCACTGAACTTAAGTCTTCGGGGAAGTTGACTAGAATATCGGATTTTTGTTTTCATCCAACCACTGGGTTTAATAGTGCTTCTCCTGAAATTTGGTTAGAAAATGTAAACATGTTAAAGTCAATAAACAGAGGAGATGAATGTGTATATACACATAGAAAGACAGAGAGAGACAAAAGGAGACCTTTCAAACAAGTAAAAGATTGGAGAAAGATGTGAAGCTGTTTGCATGATGGATCTTGTGCATGGAACACTATGCCTTCTGTCTTTGTATGGAAGAGGGACTGCCTACGAGAGACGGGATTTCATGGTGAAGGTAAATGGAAAAAGTTTCCCATAAAAACTGCTGACATATACTGTCCAAGCAAAGAAACAGTTGTCTTCCAATGAAGGTGAAGTCTGCACTCTAACAACAAAATCTATATTACTAATATAATTACATGTAGGATGAGGCATCAATCTTTTTCATTATTGAAAGGAAAATTATTAAAAAAAATAAATAAAAAATAAAAAAAAGTGTCCATCAATATCAAAACTAAAAGAGTTTTAAGGATTAACTCTAGAGCAGCTAATTACGCTAGGTGTTCAAGCAAGGTAAATGAACTTGATACCTATATCAGAACTCTCTTTTTTCTTTTCTTTTTTCTTTTTCTTTTTCTAAATCGGTAGGAGGGGGAATACAAGAAGGGGAAGGTACTTAACACAGCAATAAGACTCAAACCCAAGCATCTCGCCTGGTAAGGGAGCACCTCATTCTGTTTACAGAATATGTCCATGCAACAACAGATCCTCAGGTACTTGTATCATTCTAAGACACCCATTCTAAGTAGTCAAGGGCCTTTGTTGGTCCCATAAAAATTAAATGACTTCATTATATTTTTCATAGTATTTGAAGAACATATGAATCATCTGGATAGCACCACCAACAAAAATCCAAGCCACTGCTAAAACCAATTGTTCTAAGTTTTGTTTAAATCAAATGCTAATTTTTCAAAAGCCACTTCTACTTCCATTGATGGCTGCTATTTCCTGTAAAACATAATTACCCAGCTTACAATAACAGTTATGTAATTGAATCACAAACATAATATATTTCAGGCTAATCAAGTTTCAGCATCACGTTCAAAAACACCTTCAGTCCACAAAACAATGGTAAACCCACCATAAGTTGTTCAAATATACCATCTCTGTATGTTAAAAAGGAAATGCCTCACCCTTCTTCCCATTCAAACCCCACACACTAATTTTCTAACTTTGAAGAGGTCAGTCAATTGCAGCAATTTAGAAAAACAATAATAACAATAATAAGATGGTATTGAAGAAGAAAGAAAGGGAGACAGAATAACTCAATTTTTTATTATTTCCCTACCAAAAAATCTCAGATATTTTCTAATTAACACCATCGAACAATTCGATCAAGATAAAATGGTTGAAGTCACCAAATTGTGTACAAATGATCCAGTGAATCGGACCATGTATTTTGGGTTTTAAATTTTCACCTACACTGAAGTGGTTCTTAGCACATCAAGTGGGCTTTCCAATGGTGTACACTTTAGAATAAATATTTTGATCATTCTCATAGGCTTCAAATACTGGTCATGTCAAAGAACATAACTATTGATTATGCTAGTAGCCGAGTATTGTCTTATCTCCTTTTAAACTTTAGGTACAGTCAACCAAGTGTTTGTGTGTGTAACTTAAGCGTCTGTTATACCAGTATTATGTTATTTCATGTGCATGTGAGTCTGTGTATCAAATCCAATCCAAAAAGATAAATTTTAAGGAATTAAGCTTCAGACTGAATAGTAAATAAAAGAGGGTGGAGGAGCTTTCAATGTAAAGTACCAACTAGAAAACATAAGTTGTTTCACAAGTAAATCAACAATATGGAGTGAAATAGAGGCAACTTCATTTCTTTAGGTTACATTTGGTGACATCATAATTTTTCCTTTTTGATAAAATAAACAAAATCAAGAAACATGTTCAGTGAACATATCTGTTGCATAGAAAAATCAAGTAAAACTATTGAAGGAAATAAGGTCATGAAGCATGCTTATGTTTTGCAGCTCTTTTTTTTCTTTTTTATTCATTAAAAACCTGTTCTTATATATTTATCAAAAAAAAAAAAAAAAACCTGTTCTTATATATTAGGGAACAAAGAGCACAGCTTGAGAAGCAACATATCCCACTATCATGTCCCTTTAAATTTTAAAAGACATAAAAATTGAATTCAAGCAAGAATGGCCGAGTATCCTAAACAAGACTATGAATATCCAACCAGGATGTCAGAGAGGAGCATAGATTGCTGTTGAAACTCGAAACAGCATAATGGTAGCTCCTTGTGCATCTGAATCAAATGGCATTAACAGTTCCCTTATATTCCGTAGCCCAGCAAGCATCTCAAGTCCACTGTATGTACTTGCTTTCATGCATCAACAAATTCAAATTCAAAATATATGAAGCTGAGCTGAGAGTTTCCATACCCACAAGTTTAAAACCCTTCCCTCCAAAAATCCTCAGTTTTCAGTAATTAGGCAGTTCACATAAGCATCCAACTTGATGACAATATAGATCAATAACCTACAGGAAGTATACTAACGCCTCACCTTATTGGTAACACAGGCCATTTTGAGGGTAGTGTGTGGACTTGGCGTTTGGACTTCTTTCCCTTAGGCATGTGGTAGTGTGTATTTAAAAAATTACACTAATAGTTCTTATAGTTTGGGACTTGTGTCACTTTGGTCCCTGACTTTTCAATTGTGACACATTTGATCCTGAATTTTGAATTTTGTTCCAAATAAGGACAATTGAAAATATCATCAGATTTTTCAAGGGTAAAATCGTCAATTTGATAAAACATAAACTAATTTGACAAAAATAAATGTCAAAAAAATATTTTAAATTTTTTTAAAATTATTTTTATCCACTAATGATAAAATTATGTAAAATTAATAAAAATTAATTTGGTAAAAAAAATAAATAAATGTCTAAAAGATTTATCAATTTTACATAATTTTATTTTTAGTAGGTAGAAACAATTTTTTAAAATTCAAAAATATTTGTTTGACATTTATTTTTGTCAAATTAGTTTATATTTTATCAAATTGACAATTTTACCCTTGAAAAATCTAATTATATATTCAATTGTCCTTGTTTGGAACAAGATTCAAAATTCAGGGTCAAATGTGTCACAATTGAAAAGTCAGGGACCAAAGTGACACAAGACTCAAACTATAGGGACTATTTGTGTAATTTACCCAAACGACTAAAATGTCCATTTAAGTATTCATTCTTAACATCGTTAGAATGTTATGATGCTCGTATTAGATTTTCAAACTGATTTAAGAATGTTAGGATTTCTTGAATTTCAGTATACTAGACTCCATTAAAAAAAAGGACCAAAATCTAAGTGGATATGTAATGGTTGTATGGAAGATTTAGGCACACAAACTCTATTTTTGCATGCAATCACCCAAATTTAATAATGCAAGAAATAACTTCTACCAAGTACCAAAGTTTTAAAATGCTTTATTGAGGCTAGCCTCGATGCTCGCCTCAAGGCGAAAACACATCAAGGCTTTGATATTTGAGATATACTCCCCAAAGCCATGCGCATAATACAGTCTGAGGCATGCACCTTAGGTACGCCTTGTACGCTTTTGCACATAAGCATATGAGGAATACGCATATAAAGAGCTTGTCTTAGATTCTTGCTAAAATTAGTCTAGCAAATGGTATATATATGGAAAAGCAAAAAATAAAAAGAACCTCTTTTGCAATTATATTTTATAGGAAAAATTAAGTAAATGATCAATCAAGAAAAAACACAAAGTTAATGCTCAAGTGAGAAGCTTAATCACTAAAGCTAAGAATGTCAATTTCACTTTCAATGAGGGTAAGTTTCCTTATTTGTAGTGAGGTGTTTGCCACCTTGAGGAGAAAAGTACTTACACATTTATATTTAATTTTTAATTATTTTTACTATTTTAAAATATTTAATTTATTTACAAGTATAAAATTTTAAAATTCCAAATGGTTACACCTTGACGCCTTAAGACTCACACCTCACTTCATGAGAAGTGAAACGCCTTGCATTATGCATTTGCCTTTACAAACTTTGCCAAGTACTAACCAACACTAACAACTGATCATTAATGGATACGAACTTACCTATCTTCTTGGACAATTATGTCTCAAAAGCAACGATTTTGCGACTGTAAGAAATAGAATCTAGCTGAGAATATACAAATGAAAGAAAGCCATCAAATAATTAATAGAAAATTAAATTTGTGGGCAAAGAGTCCTTGTTAAAGTCATCAATGTGTCCAAATCATACAAATGATGAGAAAGTGGAATGAAGGAATAAGAAAATATTTTTTCTCCTAACAAAAATAACTTTTTTCGTATAAAAGTCAAACATACAACCTATTAACAATCTGTTTATTTCGAAGAAATCCATGGAGTCCAAATCATACAAATGATGAGAAAGTGGAATGAAGAAATAAGAAAATATTTTTTTCCCTAACAAAAATAACGTTTTTCATATAAAAGTCAAACATACAGTCTACTAACAATTTGTTTATTTCGAAGAAAACTACATTATCCCAAAAATTTTCTGTAAAATAAATTCACTATTATTATTTTCTGGCATTTGGTTGAAAATTTGCAATGCCAAAAATATTTTCTAAAAATTAATTTGTAACCTATCAGCATCAAAATAACACAAAGATTTCATTTAAATGGCCAAAACTTATGAACCCAAATAGAGATGGCAAAAGAGGGCAACAGAGCGGTTTTTGAACTCCCCATCCCCTAACTGGTTAGCTTTTCCCCAACCCAGACCCTTTTTTTTTTTTTAACTGTTAAATATTCTCAGCAATTCTCATATAAACTATCATTTTTTTTTTTATTTTGGCAAAAGCCAATGATGAACAAGCTAAAAATGCAATCTGATGTATAAACCCATGATTTAGAATATGGCCAATCAAGCAAGAAGCTTAATTACTCTGTTGAACTAATCATGCTTTTAAAGCAATCAATGACAAACCAAACTATAATGAATTTAACTATTTATTGAATGCTACAAGGAGTTCATCTGTGAGTCCGCCAACCCAAAATCAACAAAACCATGTGGAGAACAGCCCACTAGGAACAAAGTTGTGCTGAGAAACAAATATAAACTCATTCAGACATTTAGACAAACACCTTCTGTGCATTGTGAAAGTTATTCTTTCAATTATTTTTTCTTCTTTTGCAAAGTATAGAAAGTGGTTTTGATTTTATAATTGTATAAACATAAATATACAAATATTGAAAAAATATATACAGACACAAATATAGACATGGTATATCTATATATACACATGCAGATACATACGTATTTAGAGAGAGAAAACAGGAAGTAGAAACTTACCTGGCCGGTGAACCACTGTGGTCTTTGAGCGTCACCACTCGGAGGGCCGCTGCCACGAGTGAGATAGTGAGGCCACTCTTGCTGTGAGAGAATGAAACAAAAATGAGGCAACCCTAATCTTCTTTACATATATATGGAAACACAGAGTTGGTGTTGACACTTTTCTTTGTTTCAAAATTTCTATTCCCAAAATAATATAATTTCCACCCTTTTACAAATTAATTCATTTTAACTATAAGTAATTGCAAGGGTAATGCTAGAGTTACCAAAAATTTTACTAAATAAATTACCAAACACATACATGGGACCCATGAATGTGTTTGGTAATTTATTTAGTAAAATGTTTGGGGTTCATAGCATTTTTCTTTACCAATTACTAATAGTCAAGTATAGTGTATGTAAATATGTTTATTTTCTTTCTTTTATTATTCTATCCATTTTTAGTGTGAATGTGTAAATCTTATAGGATGGCAAGTGGCCACTGTTCGATCATGGTTTAAAAAGTCTTGGTGGTCAGCGTGGCTAGGGACTGCCATTAGTGGTGTGTGTGGTGGTGGCCATGTAGTGGGTTAATCTTTGGGAACTTGAAAAGTGGGTATTGGGTAGTGTTTGTGCGTATGTAGCAAAATTTTATTTATTCATAAATTTGTCAATTAAATTATTTTTAAAATTAAGAAGTGTGATTGAGATTTAATTGACATATTGCAGGGTTCATGTACATAGCAAATCTCAACCACTCATTCCTGTTTCTAATTAAAATTATGAGTAAAAATTATAAATTTGATGAATTGCTCTACTTTTAGTGAAGGAGTGTGTGTCATAGTGGTTGTGTTGTGAAGGCTAACTTTTTATTCATGTACAAGCCCTTGATAAAGAGCTTCCCGCAAGTACACCACGGTTAATTCAAGGGTTTTCTCCCAATCCGCTGGCCCTAAGAAATTGTTAGCACTTAAAAAGTTTCAATCTCTGAACCTTTAAGGGAGCACACCCCAAAGACCTAAGGCATTGCTACCAATCCAACCCCTTGGGGTTTGTTAATTTTAGTATTTTGTGATTAATATGTTAAAAAAAAAATTGGATTTGGATGTAAATTTGCTTTTGCATGTTCATAATTTTTATTTTTAAGATTATATATATCATAAAGGGACGAAAATGTGGAATTTTAAAAAAAAAAATTATGAATTATCTTCACACAAAATATTGTATTACACCACCAAACTCCATCACTGTAACACCAATAATTTATAATTTAACATTGTTTGTTTGTGAAACATGACAGAATTGCACACGCATTGCATGTGCATCGGTTGCTAGCATATAACCATCTCCGATCGGAGATTCTAAAGTTGGTACCTAACCGATCCTATAGGCAAACAGGGAAAATTCGTAAGTACGGGTTGGTCCCCATTGCCATCCCTAAACCCAAACAATAAAATCTTCTATATAACAAAACCAAAACCTATCATACATCTGACCCAAAAAAATAAAATAAAAACCCGAAACAAACAATGTTCATTTTCAGCCCACCAAATTGGCAATGATATTAGGCACACAGCTCTTCAATGCATTTCATCAAACAACTAAACACTGGAAAACCCTATCATTCCCAGCCACTCAAGAAGTGTCGATTTTTGTACGAAAAATGGCTACCGTAAACTAGATTAATGAGTCAGTTATTGGCTTTTGGGGCTAAAATAGTTCACTCAAAAACGTTTCCTTGGTTTTATTATACAACCAAATACTGGAAAATGAATTCCACCAGGTTCGAATCAATTAATTTTGAAGCATATTCAAATAATCAATTGTGAACGACAATCAAAATGAGTTCAAATTAAAAATATAATCTATTTCGAACCATGAAAGAAATAGCTAGAACATGCATAATGATGACTTCGGAGAATTCGACAGATGTAGAGAGAGAGAGAGAGAGAGAGAGAGAGAGGGAGAGAGAGAGCTGACCTCAGAGCTACGGCTCCGGCAGTAGATGCTGAGGCTACAGTTATGGAAGAAGATGCTAGAGCTCCGGCGAATGCCTTCGGTGCACGTGTGAGTGAGTGTGTGCGTAAAAGAGAGACAAGCGCGAGATGTACAGAGAGACAGAGAGAGAGACGCACAGCTCGCGGATTAAGTAGGAGGGTAGCAGTGTTTGGGGATTAGGGTTAGATTGAAAATCGAGAGAGGGTTTGAAAATTTTGAGAAGTTGAGGATATGTATCAATTTTTAGTTTGAAGGATAATGTTTTAAAAAGGGTAATAGTTGATGGGAGTAAAATAACCACCAACCCCTTAAATTTTAGGGAATTATAAGCTTGTGTCTGGTTACATTCTTAAACTATAGTTTTATTTATATATTTACGTCTCACGTTTAGATACAGTTTTTAAATTGTAATTTCATTATATAATTTAAAATACATTTCCACTTCTCATTTGACATATTTCTCCATTCGTTTCTCCACCGTACAAGCTTCCAACGGTACATCTATCTGTCTTCGATATTCTCCATTTCGGAAAAGCTTCACATAAAAGAAATTTAAAGCTAAACTTCTGAAAAATTTCGCCTCAAAGAAATTTAAAAACTGAACTTCACCAGTCCTCTTTCTCTCTTTCAACGATCACAGCTCAAGATTCTTTACGGGTCGTGTTGCTCTGTGAACTGAGACCTTCGAATCTAAAGTATGTCTGTGAACCCCTTCTCCACCCATAAAATAATCAAGTAAGTTGCAGTTTGTGCGTTCACTCTCTGAGCAATGAAACAACGACGAGACCAATGTTAACTACCTCACAAATTTCTTTCAAATTTTAAATCACAACTCACTGATTTCCTCAAATATCCCCAAATTCATTCCCAATTTATGTGTGTCAGGCCAAATTTGTGAAGCGTATTCTCCAATCAGACGCATACTGAAGAAGCGCACATCCACCCACTGTAACCAGTTCATCACCAGTGACAACGATTCCACTCCTACTGCTCTGGTACGTATATCCTTGAATGGATCTACTAGTTGTATATCGTTCAATCTTTCACTTGATCTGGTATGTAATAGTTAAGAATGAGAAATATTCTTATCTGTCAAACCGGTTAACCACCAAGACAACTAGCCGGTCGTCCCATTGGACTTCCGACCGGTCGACCGCCGGCTCACCCCCTCTCCTCTTGGTCGACTGGCATTACCCTTTTTATGTTTCTCTTCTTCTTCTGGTCTCCTTCTGGTTATTTCTGCTTATTGTCTATTGTATACACTTCTCTCATAAACTTTTTGCATGCAATATTATGCTTTTTCTTATTATATCTGTTTTTTCCAACACTATTAGCACTTCAATTGATTTTTTTTTTCCCTAGCAATATTCTGATTTTTCTTCTTGTATCTGTTTTTCCCAACACTGTTAATAACTTCAATTGATGCACTTTTTTTTTCCTACGGAAACAGAATTGGAGATTATTCTTGCATTTTTATTTTTTAATATCCAATTTAGATTAGTTTAGATATAAATTGTGTGTTGTTAGATGGATGGCAACAATTCTGATAACAATCAAGACACAAGAATGTGGAGTTCCAGAATATAAATAAAGCTAATAAATATGTTGAAATACGAGGTACAAAAAAAATCAAACAATAGGTCGTTGCACTGTGTGGACAATTAGGCATTGGACTCATTTTGTAACTGAGTTGCAAAATCTGTATGGGTTTCGATACACACCAAAACAGGTAAGACAAAAATATCAGCGACTGAAAGCTGATTACCAAACCTTCAAACGATTGCAAGCACAAACTGGTCTGGGATGGGATCCCATTATAGGAATAGTTGTTGCACCTGATGAATTTTGGGATAAGGTATTAAATTAACCTATTCCCTTTTCAATTTTTATTTTTTTTTGGTAACATTTTATAACACGTACAGAACACTTATTTTTAATATGTTCAATTGTTGTAGGCAACAAAAAATGTTAAGAAATTTCGGACAAAAGGATTTGAGTATTTTTCAAGAAATGGCCAAAATTGTTGAAAACTGTTGTGCCACAGGGGCCTTGGCCCGTGCATCCACACAAAGATCCCCTGACTCTAATGAAGATGATGAAATGCTTAATAAATTTTGGTCTCCTGGAGCTAGTGGGAGTAATGCGGCCGAACCTATTACTATTGACTTATTCGGCGAGGAGTACATAGAACCATCGAAAGGCAAAAGTCACAAGAGGGGCCCTACAAATAACCAAACTGATAGTGGTCGTTCTAAAAGGTCACGGTGAAGTGGCTTTGATAATGTATGCGCAACTTTCACTACCTATGTATAGGCAAAAATGGAATATTCCCGTGCCCGATCAACAAACACTAAGGCTGTAAGTACAGGTGGTGATGACTATTCTCTTGATGCATGTCAAAATGTCTTGTTAGAGCTTGGGGACATACCACCGGTCCAGTACATTAGGGCACTAACACTATTCAAAGACAAGGAATGGCGAAGGTTTTTTATGCTTACTCCTGCCCATATGCACTTAGCTATGATTCTGGCTTTACAGTGAAGAGAGAAGTTGTGGCTTGATCGAGCTTGTGATTCTCGTTGTGGTTTTCCAACATGCTTTGATGATGTCTATGTTGTTCTTATTACTTTTTTTTTTCACCTAATGACATGCTTTTTTTTTCCTGTCTTTCTCTGTTTATTTCTATAATTTTTAAAATTGTCTATGTTTTACATATTAATATTTGATGATGTATGTTTTCTTATTTCTGCTTCAACTTTCAATTTTACATAGAGCATACAATATGAAAAGGTAGTAATGACAATATGGCTAAATATTAATATGTTTTTCTTGGCATGTATGTTTCCATCTACTTCGATAAATAACTAAGGCCAACAAATTATAGGTAGTGGTTTATTTTAATTTCACCAATAAAGGTAATAGTTAGCATGTTGTTAATAATTTTTTTATAATTGTGCGTCATTGTCATGTAACCAAAACAATATGTCATCCGACACAGAAAACAATGCAATAGAGAAGTCATCAGAGAAGGATGAGGTTATTGAAGATTTTATGGACTTTTTGATGATTGCTTTTATGAATGAGCATCTGAATGCGTCAACCAGTAGACGACCGCAGTAAACGTGTCCATTCAAAGGTGATGACTACATCTTCGGTTTATTAACTGGCCATCCAGAAACAATGATGGACGTTATGCGAATGAATGCCCAAACATTCATTTTATTGAAAGACACCATACTTTGAAATGGCTTAGTCGAAACTGAACATATTCATATCAGTGTCGAGGAATCACTTGGCATTTTTTTGTACACTTTTGCACAAAATGACCGGCATAGACTACTAGCCGATAGATTTCAACACTCCACTGAAACTATTTGTTGGCACATCAAAATCATTATGCGGGCACTGTGCAAGCTTGCATCAACGGTTATCAAACCACGTAACTGAGATGAGATACCGGTAAAAATTTTAAATGATAGGAGGTTTTTTCTGTAGTTCAAGGTATGACTAAATGTTTGTCTTGTAAGTTTTCAATAACGAATTAATTTTTTTTTTTTTTTTTTTTATGTTTTACAAATAATATATAGGTTTGTTTCGCGTTTAATGTCAAACTAATATATTTTAAGTAGGATTGTGTCAGTGTTGTCGATGGCACATTAGTGGGTGTGTGGGTCCCAGCCTCAAGACAAAATACATTCCGTGGTCGCAAAGTTACGGTATCGCAAAATGTACTCGCAGCTTGTGACTTTGACATGTTATTTACATTTATCAATTCCGGATGGGAAGGTAGTGCCTATGACAACGTAATTTTAATTGACTTAATTACAAGAGCTGATCTACAATTTCCACACCCACTCCATTGTGAGTGTCACCAAATAACTACCTGTTTAGTCTTAAATGTTGATTTTTGTGTACATGTATTTGACAAAGCATTGCCCACATTATTTACACGTAAGCAAGTATTATTTAGTGGATGCTGGCTTTACGAATATACCTGAATTTCTTGCCTCACTTTGTTCCCAATGTTATCACTTGCAAGAGTTTCATGACTGTCATTATTCTGGATCCAAGGAATTGTTTAACCATCGGCATTCATCGTTATGGAATGTCATAGAAAGAACATTTGGTGTTCTAAAGAAGCACTTTCTAATATTGCTGTCCATGCCAAATTACAAGTCCACAAGACAAGGACCCTCATTATTGCATGTTGTGTAGTGCACAATTGGATCCGTTTGCATGCAGCTATAGACCCATTCTTCATGAAAGTTGATAATGAAATGGCGGCTGAAGCGACAACCAAAAGGGTTTGTTGGAGGCAACGCTGACTATGTTGACATGTCACAACATGGGTTGATATACCAATCGAACTTCAGGAATGCAATTGCTACTGTTATGTGGCAAAATCATGTTGGCCATGAGTAGATTTGTGATGTGAAGAAATAATATCAAATTTCGTAGGATTGTATGTACTATTACATTCGACTTTTTTTTTTTAATGTGTAAAACATTTGAAAGTATTAATGGTTGGACAACTCTGCTTTTGTTGGCGTGGAAATAACACCATTTTAAAATTCATATACCCCGTTGGTGCTACAAAAGCAATCATTATTTTAAAAAACATCCCCAAAAAAGTTATTTCTGTTGTAACAAATTATAATATTTAAGTAAAACAAATATAATAATAAAAAAAGGCATTTAAACATTTATCTACCCCGTTGGTGTTCTGCAAAATCAACCATAATTTATAAAAAATATATTACAAAATTATTGTTGTAACATATTAAAATATTTTAGTAAACCAAAAATAAAAAATTTTAAAAAAAGCCACTTTGGTATTCATCTACCCCGTTGGTGTTCTACAAAATCAACCATAATTTTTAAAAAAATATTTAAAAAAATAATTTTGTTGTAAAATATTAAAATAGGAGGTTTAAAAAAATAATTAAACAAAAATCGTTTTAAAATTATAGTTGACTCAATTAGTGTTCTACAAAATCAACCATAATTTTTAAAAAAATATAAAAAAAATAATTTTTTTGTAAAATATTAAAATAGGAGGTTTAATAAAATAATTATAAAAAATTAAAATTATACATTACTAAATTGGTGTTCTACAAAAGCAAACATAATTTTTAAAAAAATATAAAAAAAAATAATTTTGTTGTAAAATATTAAAATAGGTGGTTTAAAAAAATAATTAAACGAAAACCATTTTAAAATTATAGTTGACTCAATTGGTATTCTACAAAATCAACCATAATTTTTTTTTAAAATATAAAAAAAAAAAAATTTGTTGTAAAATATTAAAATAGGAGGTTTAATAAAATAATTAAAAAAAACTATTTTAAAATTATACATTACTCAATTGGTGTTCTACAAAAGCAAACATAATTTTTAAAAAAATATAAAAAAAATAATTTTGTTGTAAAATATTAAAATTGGAGGTTTAAAAAAATAATTAAACAAAAACCGTAATAAAATTATAGTTGACTCAATTGGTGTTCTACAAAATCAACCATAATTTTTAAAAACATATAAAAATAATAATAGATCTGGTAAAATATTAAAATATTTCAATTTGGTTATTAATATTTTATAAAATAATAGATATGGTAAAATATTAAAATATTCCAGTTTGGTTATTAATATTTTCTTGTAAAATATTTCAGTCTGGTTATTAATATTTTGTTGTAAAATATTAAAATATTTCAGTTTCGTTATTAATATCAAAATCAATATTTTGTTGTAAAATATTAAAATATTTCAATAAAAAAAATTATAAAAAAAATAAAAAAAATAAAAAAACTAGTTTCGTTACCATTTGTTTTTTCAATTAACTGTTCTTTTACCCAAAACCAGATTGGCAACAATTCTGTTATTTTTGTTTTGTTAATAAAACCATTTTTTCAATTAAATTTTAAGAATAGTTTGGTTAACAGTATTTTTTTTGTTAATAAATATTTTTTGAATTGCAATTTGAAAAGAGTTGGTTATGAAAAATAAAAATGCGAAAATAAAATACAAACAAACTAAATAAACAGATAGGTGCATCATTTACAAAATAACAACAGACATCAGTACATTACAGCGTCAACATAGTTAAAGACATCCGTGAACCAAAAAATTAAGAAAGAAAGAAAAGGAAACAAACAAATAAGAATAGAAAGTACGCATACATCTACAACACAACTAAAAACCATAACATGCGTCAACCATTTAATTTGCTCATCGAAACAAATTAAGCGTCATTGTCAGGTGGAGGTGGAGGTGGAGAGAAGTAGTGATGGTAGACCTAAGTCACTCAATGGTCAATCTGATCAATGCGGTTGCTTGTTACTTCATCATGTCTTTCAGTATCAACATGAAACTCACAAAATTGTTGAATTAGTTAGTTTTGAGCGGCAGCAAATGCATCGAACCTATTACCCAATGCATTGAACTGATTCTCCATTTGTTGTTCCCATTGTACGCACTGATTGTGTCGTTCTTGTTCCAGCGCCAAATAATCAGTCTAGTATTGGAGTTGTTGATTTTGTGGCATAGCATTGTCATTGGGGTCTTCAAGATCATTAGCTGTTGGTGCATTTGCAACATTAATAGATCCCAATAAGTTGTCAGCACCACCAACTTAGGTCAGTGTATACTCTGAAATTGGTGAAGAGATTTTCACATTTACTTCATCTACAAGGCTGACATGATGAGCTTTGAAAATTTTGGTTAGCAGAGCGCCAAAAGGTAGTGACCAGCCACTGAGAGTACCAAGATTTGTAACCACCATTTCCTTGAGTATTATGTAACACAAATCTAATGTTTATCCAATTTCAAAACAATATAACAAATAAACATTATAAAATGGAACAACATCAAAGTGTCCTTTTTGGGGAGTGACACTTTTGACTATCCATCAATGAAAAATACGAAGGTGGGGTTTTAAATGGCGTGCTTGTAAATTAGTGCTGGTAAATCGGTTCTCACAAATTGTAGTATAAACCTCACTTATATCACCAACCATGTTAACTAGGTCAACCTCACTTTCAAAATGACTTTGCAAATCCTCTTATTGAACTCTAATTTGTGCCAAACTGTGAGGGTTCAGTGTGATTAGTTTACCTTTCACGTAAGATGTCAAACTATTCTCTCGAACTGCTCCCTCAGTAGGTCGTAAGTGAAGGTAAAATAAATACATAAGACGTGGATATACCTTTTGTGGTAAATTAGTTAAAGGTAGCCATCACATTGTCTCTAGTCTGCCAACCAACAAAAGATCATATTGAGAAGGTAGATTTACCCTTCTCCCGGTAACAATTGGTTGGTTGAAAAAATTCGGATAAGCTTGTTCATGATTATACGTAAGAAAATCAATTGTTAGATAAGTCTACTGTTGTTAGCGTTGTGGAGGGTTAGAGGTTTGACCACATTCTGGGCTGGCTCTTTTTGTTTTCGGCATAACTTATGAACGTAAGCAAAGGATAGCAAAAGGTAACAAAAATGTATGAAAAATGTATAGCAAAATGTATGAAAATAGTGTGCAAAAGGTAAGTAACAGATAGCTAAAGCTCAGCCTCGGGTTCAGACTTGCTGGAAGCTGGAATAGGAGAGGTTGGTTGACTTGCCGGATGACCCACCTGTTGTCCGGCCGGATGACCCACTGTTTGACCGTTGGGTCGTCCGGTTTGCCGCATTGTTCGGTTCTATAGAACAGATATAAAGGCACCTTTCAAAAATAGTTCTACAAAACAAATCTGAAGGAACCTTTAAATTTTTTAAATTAATTGAATGTGAAATTAATTGAGGTAGATAATGGAGGAGGTGGTTGTATGGTTCGAGTATTGGTAGTATTTTGATATACAGAGCAACGAAGATGGTGAAGAAGATGGTGACAGTTGTGAAGCAACGAAGTTGTTGGAATGAAGATGGTGTTGCTGAAAGTTGTGAAGTGAATTGTTGGTTAAGAGAGTGATATAAAGAGCTTCGATCAAACAAATGGTCAAAAATATACTGTTGAGTTTTGGGTGTTTTTTTTTTTTTCCTTTGATCCAAAACTGACCAACTAAGGTTTTACAGAGGGCTAATGGATCTGTAGAATATGAGTGAAATTACCATGTTGTCTTTTTTACTTTTTTCTAACATATGAATTTAGTATTTATTGAAAGAGGGGTAATGTGGTAATTTCAATGTCAAACCTATCACACACTACCATTATCGATGTACTTCCACTTCACGGGTCTCTATTTCACTCTTTCATGGGTGCAATTGATAGTGAAATGGACAGGTAAGTACAATAATAAAGGTGAAAATAATGGTATAGGTTTGCAAATTTTTATAAAAGTGATAAAATTAAACAAATAAATAAATGTTTAGGTAGTGTTTGGTAAAATTTATATTTTTGGTTTCTATTTACAAAAATGTTATTAATTATATTTTATTTATTTTTAAAAAAAATATAAATTACAAACACGTTTAGTTTGAACATAATATTTATTTTCTAAATTTAATACACATAAACAAAAAATATGTTTATTCAGGTCAAAAGTATTTATATTTATATTTTATTATTTTATGCAATGGGATCATACACATTATAATTGAAAAAATATATATTATAAAAAATTAGGAAGAAATTAATTTTAAAAAAATAATTGAAAAAGAAAATAAACTGAAAAACATTAATTGAAAAAATAAATGAATTGAAATAAAATTATTGCAATAAAAATTATTTCAAAAAAATTTATTTGGGAAAAAAAGTAATTGAAATAAATATTAATTGAAAAAAAAAAGTAATTGAAAAAAATTAATTTAAAAAAAAATTATTTGAAAAACAAATTATTTGAAAAACCAAATTAATTGAAAAAAATTTATTTAAAAAAAATTAATTGAAAAAAAAAATTATTAATTCATTTTCTGAATTGAATTTTAAAAATAGTTTGGTTATGAATGTTAATTAATAATTTCAATTGAGTTATGAGTTGTGTGTTTGATTATGATTTATTACTTTTTGAATTAAGTTTTAAAAACTCATAAAAAAATTCATAACCAAACAAATTTTCTTACTTCACATGTCACATTAAACTTTCAAAACTTAATTTCACACTCAATTTAAAACTCCATTCAACATTCTATTCAAAAACCATAACCAAACAAATTTTCTACACTCAAATCATAATTTCAAAACTCATAAACTCAAAATACAACTTCTATGCTCAAATCATATTTACAAAACTTTACCAAATACTACCTAAATGTTTCTATCTTTCTTCTTACGATTCTCACTTCTTTGAATTTCTATCAGTAAAATTGTTTTCATTCCTACTCCTTTCATAATTTTAAATATACCTTTTAAACTCTCATCTCACCATTTTTCAATTGATAGTCTCCCTCACCCACGACGACCGACAACCCTTCCATAGTCATTTTCCTCCTCTAAAGACCTTCATTCAGCCCATTTTCTTCATCGACGACTTTTCTTTTCCAACGGCCCACCTTACTAGCTCTATCTTCATTTCCCTTCTTCTACCAGCGATCTTCCACCTCATTTCTTTCATTCAAATCTCTCATTCCACTAATCTCAATCATTTGTCATCGTTGCCATCCACACTACTACCCTAGAGTCGTTTCACACCATGCTTGTGTTCGATTTTTTTCTTCATTTGAAATCGTCTTACTTGGTTAGGAAATCCAGCACCGAACAAACGATGGTAGTTCGGTTGTAGACCACCGAACAAATGGTGGTGGTTTAGGTTTGAACTACCAAACTAAATCTGGGGAGATCGGAAATAGCACTACAATCATGACAATTGTATAAGGAAGGTAGATTGCCACCATCATTGATCTTCTGTGATCGTGATTGCAATCAAGTGAGAGATAGATAGATAGAGATAAAGAAAGAGAAAGAGAGTCAAAAGTGGTGTGGGTGGTGGCATTACTAGTGGTTGGTGAGTAAGGGTAGAGGTGTTAGTAGTTAGAGGTGATGTTGGTAATGACAATGGAGGTTGTAGACCGAAATAGGGAGCGACAATTGGTGTTGGGGTAATGGGATAGTTTGCGGAATTAGGGTTAAAGCATGGAAAATTAAAGTTAGAAAGTTTGGGATGAAGGTAAAAACGAAATTTCATGTTTGGACAAAACTGGAATTAAAAAAAAATGTGGGGGATCCTAAGAAAAAAGGTAGGGTAAATAGCATTGCTCAAATTTTAAGATAAATTGCACGTTGCCTCTTTTATGTTTGGTCATTTTCCCTCTTTGATCCTTAAAGTTTATTTTTTTTCATTTTGGCTCTTCATGTTTCAATTTTTTTTCAATTTACTCCCAAAGTTAACTTTCGTTCAAAATAAAATAGAAAATGCTACGATAACTATCACATATCATAACAATATATTATTATATTGGGGTTTGAGTTTGTGTTAGAGATGCGAATTATATATAATAAAATATTTTTATATCACGTGACTGTTAATGTCTAATTTTTAACATAAGTTAGTTTTAAGAGTAAACGAGGAAAAACTTAAAACATAAAAGGCTATAGTGAGAAAAAATAAATTTTAAGGGCCAAAGTGGGAAAGTGACCAAACATAAAGAGAGTAAAGTGTAATTTAGCCTAAAATTTAAAGTCAACTTGTAGTTTCACCCTTCCATTTATTTGTCATAAACAAGGTTAACGAAATTTGTCATTATGAATTATTTTGCCAAAATCTTTCATTTCAAATTTCTTCTTTAAATATTATACAGCTTTTGTAGGTTTCTCTAAAGTTCATACAAGATTCAAATTATTAACATATATCACAATAATTGTAAATTTGGATTTCAATTTCTTAGTAAAAATGCATAGACAAATTGGATCATTCTCATATCCCTCTTTCGATAAATATTCATTGAGGCAATTGTAGTACACACATCTGAATTGTTTCAACCCATATAAGATCTTTGTAACTTGATTTACACTTCTAGAATTTGAATTATATGCTTCAAACACCTTATATCCTTTCAATATGGGTGGACAAACACCAAGCAGAGCCAAGTTTGGATCGGGTTTGCACCATATGGTAATAGCACGTTTTATCCCAAGTTTGACCCGACCTGACATCGGGCCTAATCTAGCCATCCTAGGGTTGGCCCTAAAACATTTGTGGCCTAAAATGATAACTAAAAAATAAGCATTTTACATTGAAAATGTTTTTTTGGAAAATTTTTTATTGAAAATTTATTTGTCTAACTTTTTAAGGTCTTAGTTTTTCTTATGACATAGTTGATTTAAGGTAAAATTTTGCAATTTTAATTTTGAATAATTTTTTATGGGAAACAACAATTACAAGTATTCTTAATAATATTTTGTAAGAAATACATGCATTTCGAAAAATAAAATAGTCATTTTATATAATTGAGTACGTTGATTAGAGTGTTGTTTTCATTAGTTTGATGAAATTGCATGTTTGAGTTGAGTCATGCACCAAGTTTTGAAATTGTGTTTTGGAAAGCCATTTCTGCAGAATTTTAGAAGCTATATATTTGTAGACCGCTCAAGCAATCTGTTTACCTCTCGAGCAAAGAAAATGAAGAACCAATATTTTGTTTTGCAAACTGAAATTCTGATAAACCAAGTTTACCACTCGAGCGGATGCCTTGTTTCAGGCAAATTTTGAAAACTACCTTTTTGACCATATTTTCTTTCATTTCTTTTTCCGAGCATCTTTAACACAAGAATTAGGCCTCGTTAAGGGTTAATTAAGAGAGACCAACATAAGTTAATTTGTTAGGAAACAAGAGCAAGAATTCAATTAATTATTGTATATTATCAATATGTGTATGTGCATTTACAGGTTGAAACGAAGAAGGGATTTATCGAAACCAAGCCCACTGTGAGTAATGTCTTTGTAAAGATATTTAAGTATTATAATTTCTAAAATGTTCCAATATGATATGATTTTTGAACTTGTATTTTGAAATGAATGAATGAGATTCCCTTTTTGTATCTATTATGGCATCTTTAGCTAGTCCTAGCCATTGAGAGACATTTATATGCCTTGATTTTTGGAGATCTCTATTCTATTTTCGATCCATTGTGATCGTTTTGGACCCGAAATGGTTGTTTTGGACCTAAATGGTCGTTCTGCTTAGTGCTAACGGATGTACCACATATTCTGTTTAGTTATGAATGTTTGATAAAAGCTCTGTATACAAATTTACATCTCTGAAAAATGTTATGAATATTTTGATACAAATGCTTTATGAAAATGATATGAATGTTTATGAATATTTGGAACTCATTCATTAACCTTTTCACATTGATGTTACTCATTAGGTTTTAACTCACCCCATTCCCCCATATGTATGTAGGTGACTTGCAAATACCTTAGAGTTGTGCTTTTGAAGACCATTTGTGATGTCTTTTGAGGATGGCGCCTCCGAGTTGAGGCTCAAGTCTTTGTTGTGTTTTGTAAAGTTTTTGAGAGAATGTGTTGATGAGTTTTTGTACTTTTTGCATTTAACATAAATTATATAAGTTATGGTTAATGTTATGTAATAATATGTGTTTCTCATTTCAATATCATTTACACACTGCTTAATGGACATATTTATTTTCTGAATGCTTCCACTTCAGGTCTTATTATACTTAATTTTTTTTTTTTGTGTTTTGTCAAGACAGGCCGTAGGTAATCAATAATTACTGGTCGGTTATCTCTCTAATCTTTAGGGATGAGTTAGGGTCGTGACAGTCGTTGCCATGACCCCATCGTCGATTGCCTCCATGGCTTGCGCACCAGTCGAATCCAGTCTATAAGGGACCTGAAAATTTTATTTTTTTGAAAGTCCCTTACTGTTAAATTATTTCTTTAAAGTCCCTCAATTTCTTAATTAATTGTAATTTTAACCCTAGGATCAAAATACGTGCGCCAACTGAAAACTCACAAACCCTAATCGATTTTGGTAACTTAGAAATCATTTCTAATACCTAATACTGATTAATTGACTCCCTAAATATGGAATTACCACTTGAAAACCTGGTTTTTCTAGTTTTTATCACGTTTGCCTGTTGATGGCCTTTTTATTCAAAACAATAAATCCAAACTGAATTAGTTCTCTAACCTTAACTTAGTTTAATTCTACACTAAAATAAATGTTCCAATTCATAACCCAAAGCCCTCACATTTTTATTAAATCACTAATTGACCCCAAACAAGTACTATTATATATATACACTTGTACCTTTAATCATATTTTATACACTATATTTTGAAAATTTCAACAATTGTACACAAGAAAAAAATAAAATAATTCCCTCAAATCACCCCATATGGTCGGCCACCCTGAGGAAGATAAATATATACAACTTTTTCAAACCATATCCATGAATTCAAGGAAAAAAGTTGCTAGTACCCCCAAAACACGGAACCATGCCTCCACCCTAAGTCCAATCCTAAGCAAAACCTAACTAGATCATGATTAACTTTATAATTAAGGCCTCTAATGATTCACTATTCCATTAGATTCCAAGTAAATCCAAAATGTTCAATCCATTTCCAACCAATGGGCACTTTAGACCTTTAGCACCAATTTTATTATAAAAACCACCTCTCCCTTAGCATTTTGCACATAAGAATATACACACAAACACTTCAGTCGGCTAAGAGGAAGAGAGGTCAAGAGAGTGAGCTTGGTCGAGGAAAGGAAAGAAAAGAAAGAGAAGGTCTTGTTAGCTAACCAACCAAGCCTCAAGTAAGCCACATCACCATCTCTCCTTCTATTTTCTTTTTCAAATACATGTTATTATATATTTAAAATCATATTTTCAAATGTGTTGTAATGGTGTTCATGTATTCAAAGTTGATGAATTGGGCTTTAACCCTTCTTCTATTCATATTTCCTCTTAATAGATGCAAAACTACGTTTTTTCTTCCCATATCTCACATTATTCCAAAGGCATACCATCACTCTAAAAATATGAGTTATTAATACATTATTTACTATGTTTTCATCACAAAAGGAGTGAAATTTTTTCCTTAGTTGGCCTCTTTTCTCACCAATCTTCTTATTTTGAGTATTGTGCATGAAAAATCTGTTTTATAGCCAACTTTCAAAAATTCTAGAAAAATATATAAAAATCATCACAACCTAAATTTTATGTCAAAAACTTCCTTAAAGAGTCATATTTCAAGGAAAATTGGTTTCATTGAAAAAGAGTGAGCAGTTTGTGAGAAAATCCGATTTTCGTAACGGTCGACGAATCTGGACAACGCCGAAGTATTTCTTAAATAACTAAAAATCTAGAAAAGCTATTCCATTTTCAAAACATGTTTTGAAAACTAGATAAAATTATCTACGAACCATAGGAAGGCCAGGTTCGGGAAAATCTAAAATAGCCCTTTTGATTTTAATCTTTAAGTGGTACTGAATCTGAAAATTATGTTTTGCATTGGTATTTTATGCACTTGTGTTCACGAATATGCTTATTAATATATGATTATGTCTTGGTGTAATATTACATATGTCATGGTTATATACCTTTTATTTTAGTCTTTCGATGATACTCATATTTATGCAAATTTATTCTTTTTTTACTTGCTTGTACTAACTAGCTTAAAACATTAATCTAAACGGAAAACTTGATGGGGTGGCTAATGGGGTTTCAATCACATGAATATTGTTATGAGATGAAGTTATGTTCAAATTGAATTGGTTATCGGGACGTGTTCCCTTTTGAATGTTAAAGTCTTGCACAAGTGGTTGTTCGGAACCCTTGAATGGAGCGGTTGTATTCAGATCCTTGGTGGTTTGGTGTGAGAAGGGAATAGGCAAGACCCTATTTTACCATCTCTTTTGAAGTCTTTGGTTGGCGTTACGCGGTATGTAACCATTAGTAGCATCCAGGGTAAGGTTTGTAAAGCAGCAAAAAAGGGGGGGCATATCGTATAATCCGTATCCGATTCTTGGGGTTAGAAGGATAAAATCTCTTTGAGGGATTTCTAGACTACTAACATCTAACCATGTAACTTGTGTTATTTACTTGAATGTCATGTTCCTTTCCCTTACTGTTGTAATTGCTATTGTGTATTAGATTGGGAAAAAAAGGATGAGGTGTATGTGCATTTACTGGGCATTCAAGCTCACGACATATTATGCCAAGTGCCGAAGAGAAGCTTGCAGCAAAAAATGACAAGTTGGAAACCTTCGAAGACTTTTGGCTGTCCTAAAGAAGTTAAAAATTTCTTTTTATATTTTGTATAGTCCATCTGGAATTTTATTTTGGATGTAATATTGATGAAACTAATTTTTGTAACTAAGGACAGTCTGTATCTATTCTTTTATTATTATTATATGCTTGCCTTTTTAAAAACCAATATAGTTTCCTACGTTGCTTATGAGACCTTGCGTCAATGCCTTTTAAGATCTGCTAAATGGGTAGTGCATTACCTAAGAAAATTGAACTTAGAGGGAGACTAATTTGACTATTCCGATGATCTAGGATCTTACTTGGTCATTGGCCATAGGACTCATTAGTGACTTTCCCTTAACTATCACCCTTAGTGTAGATTTTGGAGCACAACTTGGTATCAGAGCCTAGGTTCAACCTTTAGCCCGCGCAATCCGATACGCAACTCTAGAATCCTTTACCCCTGTACACTAGTGTATTTTACTATCACACTATTATATCTATTTAAAAGAGACTAACAATTAACAACTTTTCCCTCCACCATAGGGTCTCATCGGAAAGCCGTCAAACAATCGACATTAGCCTCGACATATGGGGAGCCTTTTGCATGCAAGATAGGAGGGCTATGTCCGTCAATACCTACTTTAGCCAACGATGATGTGAATTTGCCGTTGAAGAGATGATCATCAAGGAGATATGGAAAGCGGAGATGGACTACTCTTACTATACGAAGGAACAATAGAGATCCTTGGTTCAATGCCGCTTGCAGTACCTGAGTCACGCGGCAAAGAGCAGAGTCCGAAAGGAGCATGATGATCTGGAGATGGACACCCTGATACGCCGAGCCTTGGCAGACGAAGCACCACACTGACACCTAGTGCAAGCTGAGAGTGCCTGATCTCACTACCCTAGGCAGGACAATAGTTAACCAATGGAGGTGAAGCAACAACCAGTGTAGCCAGGAACAACCCTAGCATTTCCAATTGAGGTGTCATCTGAGCACGTTTCCCCTTCATCGATGTATACACCCCACTTTCTTGGCCAGGAAACCAACTCGACAGATGAGGATCTTGAAGAAGATTTCGACTGGTCTGGAAATGAGAGTTAATTTAAAGGTAGTAAGCTAGGCTTTTGTAAGATCCACTTATAGTAAGGTTCCTTAATGTATATGTAATAACTTTGTAGCTAGGCTGTGTGTAATGCCTCTTGAATGAAACTTTGATCTGAAAGCCTTTTGTTCTGATGCCTATTATAAATATATTAAGTGACGATCTGATCTATATCTGTTGACTGTTACTTGCTTTAATATTTCACCACACCCTAAGAAACCAAACCTTAATTTTAAGTCTAGTAGAAAGATTACCTCAAGCTAGAAATCTAGAAACCAACTTATCTCGTACAAAAAAATAGAATGGTGGATATGCGAGCTAATGACTACTCAGAGACTAGTAACAATGTCCAGAATTGTTACAGAAATCAGCATGGGCCCATACCCGTGGGAGCCAATATTCCTAATAATCTTAGGCATCAAATTCTAAAAGAACTAGGATAACTAATGAACAATCAACAAAACGAGAAAACTCGACTCTTTTCAGAATTCAGAAAACAAAGGCCCCCAAAGTTCACAGGATTACCAGACCCGAGAATGGTTGAAAATTAGCTTCGACAGATAGAGAAAATGCTGGATACTATGGGGATAATTGAAGATGCCGACAGAATAGCCTTGGCCTTATTCGAGCTAAACGATGAAGCCGATCATTGGCGGGAACTAACCAAGAATACTCGTGACATTACAAACATGTCATGGAACCAGTTTAAGGAATTATTTATGAATAGATATTTTCCAAGTATAGTTCGTCGAGTGCAAGTTAGGGAATTCCAAAACCTGGTGCAAGGGAACATGACCGTAACCCAATACGCTACAAAATTTGAAGAACTAGCCCGCTACGCAACTAGGTATGTAACAAATGATAAAGAGAAAGTAAGAATGTTCGAATGGGGGCTGGACCTTACAATCAGGAAAGAGTTTTACCGCAACGACTTCACTCATATACCGAGGTATTGGAAACGACATTAGAATCTAAAAGGGAAGTAGCTAATGCTAAGAAGATTTAGAACAAGTGGAAAATAGGTCAGACATCTGTAGGACCTCAGGGAAACTAGAAGAGAAATACGGCCTCGAAGCCCTACTCAAGGCCACAATCACAACAACAACTGCAATAACAGATCCAGAATGGAGGTTATCAATCAAGACCGGTAAGACAAATCCAGTGCTTTCATTGTTAGCAGTTATGGCAACAAAAGAGCGAATGCCCCCAACTTTCTCTATCAGGATACCAGGAAGGAGGTTTCGGAGCTAATGTCCAGGTAATGGGTGGACAGAAGCTATGTTAAACAAGACGAGATCTATCGGATAGCAACACCAAAAGAGTGGAGGAACTCAAAGTGCTAGAACCAGTGGCAATCAGAAGACAATCGACAAAGTCTTTGCCTTACAAGAAGAGAAGGGGGACCTGCCTGTAATTGAGGGTAATTTAGTACTATATAATTCTGGGGTGCATGTTTCATTTGATATTGGTGCATCTCATTCTTTCATATTCTTTGTTTGTGTTAAGTCATTAGAACTTGTATGTGAACCCTTAGAAACTGCCTTAAGTGTAATATTACTATGGGAGGGTGCGTTCGAATGGGATTGATCTGTAAGGATTGTCAGATAGGAGTCTTAGACCTACACCTGACTTGCAACCTTCGCGTCATGCAAATGTCGGACTTCGATATCATTTTGGGCATAGATTGGTTGTCTGCCCATCGAGTGGTGATCAATTGCCATCAAAGGAAGGTAATGGCTCACGCGCCTGATGGAGCATGCTTCCAGTTTAAAAGAGATAGACAAGATTCCCTAACTTCAAAAAAACGTAGGACGCGGTGGCACGATCAACTTGCGGATAGGGTAGCAAGTTTGATTTTAAATGAAGAGGACCAAGCAGAATTAGAACTTCCGCGAGTAGTATGCGAATATACATATGTATTTCCTGAGGAATTACCGGGATTGCCACTAACCTGAGAGGTAGACTTTAGTATTGAGCTACAACCTGGAACTACTCCAATATGTATGGCCTCATATCATACGGCACTGGCAGAATTATGAGAATTAAAGACACAACTACAGGAGTTATTTGAAAAAGGATTTATTAGGCCAAGTATTTCACTATGGGAAGCGCCCGTTCTGTTTGCTAAAAAGAAGGATAGGTCGTTAAGACTATGCATCGATTATCGTCAACTTAACCGGGTCATGATCAAGAACAAATGCCTACTCCTAAGGATTGATGATCTTTTTGATTAACTTAGAGGCTCAAAGTATTATTCAAAGATCGATCTTAAGTTGGGTTACCATCAACTACGAGTCAAGGATGAGGATATACTAAAGGTTGCCTTTCGAACCAGATATGGTCACTACGAGTTTGTAATAATGCCCTTCGGACTAACCAACGTGTTGACAGTATTTATGAGCCTAATGAACAAAATCTTCACACCATATCTTGACCAGTTTGTAGTAGTTTTTATTTATGATATTTTAGTATATTCAAGGTCTAAGGAAGAGCATGAGCAATATTTAAAGATTGTTCTTTAAGTTCTTAGAGACAATTAGTTGTATGCCAAGGCAAGCAAATGCGAGTTCTGGTTAACAGAAGTGGAATTCCTAGAAAATGTAGTATCTGAGAATGAGATTGTGGTGGATCCAATTAAGGTAGAAGCAGTCTTAGATTGGAGACAACCGAAAACTATGTCAGAAATTCGTAGTTTCTTGGGATTGGCTAGTTATTACCGAAGGTTCATTCAAGATTTCTCTAAACTAGCCAACCAATGACTCATTTAACATAGAAGGGAGTAAAATATGAATGGGATGAAGCTTGTGAAAAATCCTTCCAAGAGCTAAAGAAAAGATTAACTAGTGCGCCAATTTTGATCATCACGGAACGAGAAGAGAGGTACACTGTGTATTACGATACATCTAAGGAAGGATTAGGCTGCGTGCTCATGCAAAATGAAAAGGTAGTCGCATATGGATCCAAGCAGTTGAAACCACATGAGCGAAACTACCTAACGCATGACTTAGAATTGGCGGCCGTAGTTTTTTGTGACAACCCTCACCACTGTTTACTGATAATACTACTGATTACTACTAATCTATGATTAGGCATGTTAACTGACTGATTGACTGAAGTTCTGAACTGATTGATTGATTGTATTAGTTTAAATGCATTTCTATCTGTTTGGCTGTGAAATTATCTGTTCATGTTTTATGGTTTAAACTGTAAATTGAGGGCCTTATCGGCGGCCGAATCCGAAATCGATTGATGTTTTATGCTATTTAGAATTAATGTGATTTTATGGTATATTTAATTAAAAATTGATTTGGTATGATTAAATTAGATTAAATGATGTAAATTGCATGAGTTGGTTTATTCACCATTTTGCCACCACTAGTGGGCCACTAGCTTAACACTTTTGAGACTCATTCATATGCATTACAACACATTTCATCAGCCATTTTCTAAGCCTTAACCGACTGAGAGAGAGAGAGTAGGAGAAAGATTGATTTCATCTTCAATTGGCTTGGAAAACTTAAGAGAATTGGAAGATTTGGAGAGGTGTTACTTAATTGAGCTTCTACATCTTGAATTCAAGGTCTAAGGTAGAAAATTCACCTTCTTAAACTTGTATTTGAGTTGATTCTTGCATGGTTCTTTTGTCCTTAGTGATCCAAGTCTAAATTTGGTCCTAGCATGTTGAACTGTAGCTCAAATCATGCATGCATGTTTACATTGTTGAGTTTGGAGGTTGTTTTCATGAAAACTCCCACATGCATGTTCATATTATTGTTATAGACCATGATTTCATCTTGTTTTGAAAGAATCGGCTCTTTAGAGCAAGTATTGAAGCTTTAAAGTTGAATAACTTCATGCATGTTGCATTGGAGTCATTTTCATTAAATGTTGTTTGAAATTGAGTTTGATTGAACTACCTTTGGGCTTTGATTTCTCAAATTGATCTTTGAAACATGTAATATTATGGGTTTTGAAGTGTTTTCCAGAAAATCAGCCCAAGAGGATCGAAATTTATTCTTTACAAGTTAGTTTGAGCTTGAGGTTCAAATCTGGAAATTCCAGATTTTGAACTCACGCTCGAGCGTGAAATTCATGCATCCAGCACTTTCATTTGTTTTAAAGTCCGCTCGAGCCGGGAGAAGGATGCTCGAGCGGGGCCTTGTGTCTCACGCTCGAGCGGGTATCGAGCGCTTGTCGAGCATGAATTTCATACATCCAGTACTTTTACTGTAGTTTGCAGTCCGCTCGAGCGGAGGAATACACGCTCGAGCGGAGACCTTTGTCAGCGTGTCCGCTCGGGCGGAGATAGTAACGCTCAAGCGGGACCCCTGTTTTCTGAAAATTTTGAAAAGTGTTTTTAAAGTACATCTTTGCATTCTCATCCCATCCTAGGCATTCTTAGGCCTAGTTTAAGACATCTTAATGAGGATATTGAGGTAGAATCACACCGAGTCTAAGTAGGGACTAAGTCTTTGTTCCCAAATATGTAACTTAGTGTGTGTTCGTTCTGTAACTGTTTAGGGTTGGCAATCGGAGACGCGCTCTAGCTGCTTATAGCCCAGAACTCTGTGAGTAACAATATTGTAAAGACATGTTCAATTATAATTATTCTCTAAATGATCGACCATACTGCTCTGTACTGTTACTATACTGTTTCCGCTACTGCTCTGTACTGTTATTATACTGTTACTGCTACTGCTCTATACTGTTACTATACTGTTACTGCGACTGCTCTGTACTGTTACTATACTGTTTCCGCTACTGCTCTGTACTGTTACTATACTGCTACTACCACTGCTCTGTACTGTACTGTACTGTTGCTACCACTACTCTGTACTGTACTGTTACTGCTACTACTACTGCTCTGTACCGTACTGCACTGTTACTGCCACTGTACTGTTACTGTACTACTACCGTTACTGCTACTGTACTGTTACTGTACTGATACCGCTATTGTTACTGTGCTATACTGTATTTGCTATTGTACTGTCACTGTTACTGCTACTGCTATTGTCACAAAGATCTCTGCCAGTTCCAATGTCCGGAACTCCCACTGTCTATTGTTTTGATGGCCATTATCTGACTGTTCGGCCTATTAAGACCTACTGTACTGTTCTGCTAACGGATGTGCCACGTATGATCACTATGGTTTCTAAACGACTGATAGGGCAGGAAATATAAGCCACTGATTGTATAACTCATTGACCAAGGCAAATGACTGTTTAAAATACTGAAGGGACATTTATCTTTAACCCCTTTACACATATGTTATTCACTGGGTTTAACTCACTGTTTATATTTAATATGTAGGTGTCCAGGCACTGGACCGGAGCTAGGAGCGTTGGGTTAAACTCCTTTTTTTGTCAAGCCGACCACAGTGCCTCACTGCGAGGTTCTAAGCCTGAGCGAACGAAGGCTGTCTTTGGAGTGTTTGGAATCTCCTTTTTGTCTCTGTTTTGTGTAGACTGTATGAAACTTATACTGTATTGTTTATTTAGGGACTAGGTCCCTAATCTGGATGATGTGTATATGATGTACTGTAAATATGTTTTGCTTACGAATGTGAATGTGTATTAAAAAGACTTTTGCATACAGACTGTCACAGCTTATTGGACATTTACTTTTTACTGTTTTGGTTTCCGCCAGCCCCTGTACTCTGTATTACTGTTATTACTGTTAAGCAAACCTTCGGTAATCATGGATTACTGGCCGGTTACGGTGCTAAACCCATAGGGGCGGGTTTGGGTCGTGACATTTTTGCTCTAAAGCAATGGCGACATTACCAGCATTAGGAACAATTTGAGATTTCATAGATCACAAGAGCTTGAAGTATTCATTTACACAAAAGGACCTTAACTTGAGAAAGGGACGATGGATGAAGTATCTTGAGGATTTCCAGTTCACCCTCTCATATCATCCCGGTAAAACCAATGTAGTGGCAATGTGCTGAGTCGCAAGAATAGGGGAATAATAACTAAATTAGCTGTGAAGGAATGAGATATGGTTAATAAGCTCAATAAATTTGGAATTCAAATAGAGACTCAAGACATGAAGGTATACCTTGGTGCACAGAAGGTAATGCTTAAGTTAATAAGTGAGATCATAGAGGCCCAGAAGCACGATCAAGAAGTAACCTATGTTAAAGGACGTCTGGAATCAGAAGAACCAATGCTCGATTAGGCAATTCACCCTAATAGGAGTTTAAGATATCAAGGTAGACTATTTGTGCCAAGTGACGAGTTGTTTAGAGAAAAAGTACTTAAGGAATGTCACCACTCTGTATTTGTGATATATCTAGGAGGAACTAAAATGTACCAAGACTTGAAAAGGTAGTATTGGTGGAGCAGAATGAAGAAGGATGTAGCTAAATTTGTAGCAAGATGTCTAACGTGCCAGCAAGTGAAAGCAGAACATTAGAAACCAAGAGGAACTTTGCAGGCCCTACCAATAGCTGAATGGAAATAGGAGCACGTGATAATGGACTTTATGACCAGGTTGCCCAGGACACCCAAAAGGCGTGATGCTATATGGGTAATAGTGGATCGCCTCACTAAGTCAGCACATTTCTTACCCTACAAGATAACAAATACATTAGAGTCCATGTGCAAGCTCTACATTGGGAAAATCATTCGATTACACGAAATTTCGGTAATTATTGTATCGAATTGCAATCCACGATTCACCTCTCATTTTTTGGGAAGTCTGCAAGAAGTTTTAGGTATCGAGGTATGTTTCAACACCGTTTTTCATCCATAGACAGATGGACAATCTAAGTGCACTATCCAGACACTCGAAGATATGATGATAGCTTGTGTAATAGATTTTCAAGGAAGTTGGGAGCGACACCCACCTTTAATCGAATTCTCCTATAACAATAGTTTTCAAGCTAGCATTGGTATGGACCCTTTTAAAGCATTGTATGGGCAACCTTGTAGATTGCCAATTTGTTGAACTGAAGTAGGTGAAGCAAAGCTAATAGGACCCGAACTTGTCCTAGAGACTACTGAGAAAGTCAAACTGATCCGACAACAATTAAAGACTGCTCAAGACCATCAAAAGAACCACGCAGATAGGAGGAGAAAACCACCGGTGTTTGAAGTAGGTGACTACGTTCAACTTCTATTGAAGGGGCAGTGGATCTAATTCATTCGAAAGGGAAGCAGAGCAGTAGGCAGACAGGCAAAGCAAGGGAAGAGATATGGATTGCACCGAAAGCAATGCCCTTCGGAGCGCATTGCTTGGGCTAAGTAAAAGTTGCTGATCTCTTTTTCTTGTATTCTCTTCCTAAAGGTGTAATCTAGACATGTAATTGTACGTTTTGAAAGGAAAGAGAAGCTATCACCACAGTAGATTAGACCATTCGAAATACCGGAGAAGGTGAGCGGAGTGAAATATACCCATGTAGTTAGCAGGGATACATAATGTCTTTCATGTATCTATGTTGTGGAAATACATCACCGATCTATCACACATCATCAACTGGGAAGAAATCAGTCTCCACAAGGATGTCACCTTTGAATAAAGACCTGTAGCAACACAAGATAGTCGAGAGAAGAATCTTAGGGGCAAGACGGTTCATTTAGTGAAGGTGCTTTGGCATTATTAAGGGATTGAAGAGTCTACTTGGGAACGCAAAGACTAGATTAAGGCAAACTACCCCCAACTGTTTGAAAATGATGTATAATTAAATTTCGATGACAAAATTGTTTTAAGGGGGATAAGTTGTGAGACCCCTGAAAATTTTATTTTCTTGAAAGTCCCTTAGTTTTAAATTATTTCTTTGAAGTCCCTCAATTTCTTAATTAATTGCAATTTTAACCCTAAGGTCAAAATACATATGCCAATTGAAAACGCGCAAACCCTAATCGATTTCGTTAACTTAGAAATCATTTATAATACCCTAATATTGATTAATTGACTCCCTAAATATGAAATTATCACTTGAATATCCTAGGTTTTTTCGATTTTTATCACGTTCGTCGGTTGATCGCCTTTTTATTCGAAACAAGAAATCCAAACCGAATTAGATTCTCTAACCCTAATTTAGTTTAATTCTACACTAAAATAAATGTTCCAATTCATAAATCAAATCCAAATCCCTCACATTTTATCAAATCACTAATTGACCCTAAACAAGTACTATTATATATATATGCACTTGTACCTTTAAACCTACTTTATATACTATATTTTGAAATTTTCAACAATTATACACAAGAAAAAAATAAAATAATTCCCTCAAATCACCCCATATGGCCAGCCACCCTAAGGAAGATGAATATATACAGCTTTTCAAACCATATCCATGAATTCAAGGAAAAAAGTTGATAGTACCCCCAAAACATGGAACCATGCCTCCACCATAAGTCCAATCCTAACCAAGGTCTAACTAGATCATGATTAATTTCATAATTAAGGCCTCTAATAATTCACTATTCCATTAGATTCCAAGTAAATCCAAAATGTTCAATCTATTTTGAACTAATCGGCGCTTTAGACCTTTAGCTCCAATTTTATAATAAAAACCACCTCTCCCTTAGAATTTTGCACACAAGAATATACACACAAACACTTAATTTGGCTAAGAGGAAGAGAAGGCAAAAGAGTGGGCTTGGTGGAGGAAAGGAAAGAAAGAGAAGGTCTTGTTAGCTAACCAACTAAGCCCTAAGTAAGCCACATCATCATCTCTCTTTCTATTTCCTTTTATTCATGTTATTATATATTTAAAATTATATTTTCAGATGTGTTGTAATGGTGTTCAGGTGTTCAAAGTTGATGAATTGGGCTTTAATCATTATTTTATTCATATTTCCTCTTAATAGATGTAAAATTACATTTTTTCTTCTCATATTTCACATTATTTCCAAAGGCATACCATCACTCTAGAAATATGAGTTATTAATGCATTATTTAGTATGTTTTCATCACAAAAAGAGTGAAATTTTTTCCTTAGTTGGCCTCTTTTCTTACAAATCTTCTTATTTTGAGTATTGTGCTTGAAAAATCTATTTTACAGCTAACTTTCAAAAATTCTAGAAACATATAGAAAAATCATATGGACCTCAGTTTCATGTCAAAAATTTCCTTAAAGAGTCATCTTTCAAGGGAAATTAGTTTAATTGAAAAAGAGTGAGCGGTTTGTAAGAACATCTGATTTTCGTAATGGTCGCCGAATTTGGACAGTGCTGGAGTATTTCTTAAATAACTAAAAATATAGAAAATCTATTCCATTTCTGAAACATGTTCTGAAAACTAGATAAAATACCTATGAACCATAGGAAGGCCAGGTTTGGAAAAAATCTGAAATAGCCCTTTTGATTTTAATCTTTAAGTGGTACTGAATCTGGAAATTCAATTTTGCATTGGTATTTTATGCACTTGTGTTCATGAATATGTTTATTAATATATGATCATGTCTTGGTATCATATTACATATGTCATGGTCATATGCCTTTTATTTTAGTCTTTCGATGATGCGCATAGTTATGCAAATTTATTCTTTTGTTACTTGCTTGTACTAATTAGCTTAAAACGTTAATCTAAACGGAAAATTTAATGGGGTGGCTAATGGGGTTTCGATCACATGAATATTGTTATGAGATGAAGTTATGTTCAAATTGAATTGGTTAGCGGGACACGTTCCCTTTTGAAAGTTAAAGTCTTGCACAAGTGGTTGTTCGGAACCCTTGAACAGAGCGGTTGTATTTGGACCCTAGGTGGTTTGGTGTAAGGAGGGAATGGACAAGGCCGTATTTTACCGTCTCTTTTGAGGTTCTCGGTTGGCGCTACGCGGTATGTAACTGTGACAACCCCAACCTCTGAACTATTACATCGTATTACTTCAATAAGTTTAATTGCATAATTGTGTGTTTAATTGTGTGATTACATGCTTAATTTTGCAGTTATCTGTTATTACATGGAATATCTGTTCGAATTGACCATTCGAGATAGAAATTGAATGCCTAGACAGCTTCAAAAACTGAAATTGATTAGCTTAACAAACTAATTAGAATATTTAGAATTTTATGGCAACTTTAATTGAAAATTGATTCAAATCAAAATAATTAGAATAAGCTGATTGAATTAATTAGAATTAAGCCTACTTAGTTAGTATTAATCAACCTTGATTAGGCTAAGTTAATTACATCATATATATAGCCTAATTAAGTCTTGAGCCCATATGTTATATAACTACTGAGTTGAGATTTTGAGAGAATTAAGCGAAACTCAACATTTAGAGAGAGAGAAAGGAGAATTTGAAGGAAATTGTGGAGGACTTGGGGATTTAAGCTAGTATATACTTAAATTCAAGCCCTAGGTATGATCTCTAACCTTAATCCTTGAAAATGAAACATGTAGGAATTGGATTCTTCTAAGTTTTGAGTTTATTTGCATGAAATTGTTTAGTAGAAGCTTGAATCACCTTGAATTTGAAAGAAAAGAGTTAATCATGTACATGCATGCATAATTTGAGTTAGAATTCATGAAATTTCTACATGCATGGCACTTTTACACCTCAATTTGAAGAGTCCTTCATGTTTTCATACTTCTCATATCATTTGATCATGTTTTGAAAAAATATAAACTCAATTTGAGTCAATCTTGTTTTATAACTTGAAGTTGAAGTTTTTAGTTAAGAATTTTCCATGGTTTTGAGCAATTGGCTTCAAATTAATTATGTTTCCTTGTTTTATAATGTTTTTCCATGTTTTTGTACCTTGAACATGAGTTTGAAACCTTTGAATACCAAATTTGAACTTTAAACTCAATTCTAGAAATTCCAGAATTCGACCAGCCTGCTCGAGCGGATGAAGTATCGCTCGAGCGTAAAAATCAAGCGCCCATAAGTTTTACAAAATTATGCAGACTGCTCGAGCGACCAAAGTTGCGTTGGAGCGAGGACCTTTTTTGCTCAGTCTTCTGCTCGAGCGACAGTCGGGCATCCGTCGAGCGGAAAATTCATGCGACCAGTACTTTTACAGAGTTCACAGGACGCTCAAGCGTCAAAATCTACACTCAAGCGACCACCCTTATTTTTGAACCCCCGCTCGAGCAAAGGAAGATGCGCTCGAGCGGAGAGCTTGTTTTTAGCAAAGTTTGACAGACTCTTTTAAGTGCATAACTGCATTTTTATGTCATATCTAGCATCCTTAAGCACCAAATGGACTCATATAATCATAGAATGAGTTAGAGACACATGAGAAGAATTGAATTAAAACGAATTGGTGTTTCAATTGTGCTTTTTGTTGTGTGTTTTGTTTAGGTGGACGTCCGAGGCTTAGTGACAACACAAACCACTGTGAGTAGTAACTTTATAAAGATACGTTCAAGTAATATTTATTTTTGAAATTGTTATTGTTCTCAAAATCAATATGCGATCGATTAAATGATTTATTAAAATGTTACTTTCTATAGATGAATGAAGTTTACTTTTGAAACTGTTATGACAACCTTCGAACATAGGCCCTTGCCTAGAGGCAACAATACCATGGCTATTGGATTATTGGTTTGACCCTCCGCAGTCCATTGGTTTAATCCTTCGTGGTCTATTGACTTGACCTTATAGTCTATTGTTATTGAAATATGATTGCTTCATGGATGTGCCACTTAATTCAATATAGAAATATATCGATAATGGAATTTATTGATTAATGAGAATTGATTATTGAGATTTGGCTGGGCAATGTCATTGAACTTCATTCATATCACCTCTTTATTCTATTATTACTCACTGGGCTCTAGCTCACTATTTATTTATATATATATGTAGGTGGGCAAGCTGAACATTAGAGTTAAGAAAGCCTCGAGTCTATCCGGGTCAGCCTTTTGAGGAGCTTCCAAGTGAAGTTACTAGGCTTGGGTGGAGCCGTGCTAGTTGAACCTTTTTTTGCTTGATAATGATTTTGTATGTGTGTATATTATGGGGTTTTTGTTTAACCATAAGATGTGGATGTTTGAAACTAATGTAGTGTATGTACATAAAGAGTGAATCTTTACTTATGATATGAAGTCCTTTTCATATACGCATGGCTCAATGTATAATTTTTATGTTATTTTAGACTTCCACTAAGCCCCGTACCTTATATTACAAAGACAATTTGTATGGAGGCCATAGGTAATCTACGATTATTGGCCGGTCATGACGCTAAACCTATACAGGCGAGTTTGGGTCCTGACAGTAACTGTTGGTAGGCACCTGGGGTAAGGTTAGTAAAGTAGTAAAAGAGAGGGCATAGTGAATAATCCATGTCCGATTCTCGGGGTTAGAAGGATAAAATCTTTTTGGGCGATTTCTACACTACTAACATCTAACTGTGTAGCCTGTGTTATTTACTTGAATATCATGTTCCTTTCCCCTATTGTTGTAATATCTATTGTGTATTAGATTGGGAAAAATGGACGGGGTGTTTGTATGTTTACTAGGCATTCAAAACTCACGGTGAATCATGCCAAGTGTCGAAGAGGAGATTGTAGTAGAAAACGACAATCTTGTATCAATGCCTTTTAAGATTTGTCAAAAGGGTAGTGCGCTACCTAAAAAAGTTGGACTTAGAAAGGAGGCTAATTTGACTCCTCCAGCGATCTGGGATCTTACTTGGTTATTGGCTATATGACTCATTAGTGACTTTCCCTTGACTACCACCTTTGGTGTAGATTTTGAGGCATCACATCGTCTCTTTTACTCTCGCTGCCACACTGCCAATCTTTTCTCTCTCTCTCTCTCTCTCTCTCGTTTCAGCCATGAATCCCATTATCGTCGCCATGACTCCATCATCGATCATCGCTATAGCTTGGGCACCAAATTGAATCCAATCTGAACTCAGCCTTATCGGCAAGACATTTGGCTATGGTCCCTCTATGTCTGGATCTCGTAACCCCCTACTCCACTACTAACTAGTGCTCGTGATCCATAATCACAATGACGTCGTACAATGAAGATGAAGACAATGAGAATAAACTCAATCTAGTAATCCTTATAAAAAATTCATTCACATTTCTTGGAAGACTCTCGATTTAGATATCTCAAATTGAGATTTTTTTAGCTATACATGTATGTCTATATCTTTGATTTGGATTGTATGTGTTTGATTTAGTGTTTGTTATGATTTAGGGATCTCAATATGGAGATGTAGAAAGCTGTTTTTCTTCTTTTTGTTGATGATGATGATGATGATGATTGCAACAATTTTTTTTTTTGTTTTGTTTTGTTGACATAAACAGATTGTTTTTAATAGTTTTCTATTTTTTTTAGTTGTTGTTGTTGTTGATTATTATTATTGTGCTTTCACTGATCTGTTAAACAAATCTCTACTTCTATTTTTTTTAGTTGTTTATTATTGTTGTTGATAATGATAATGATGATGAGGAGAAACAGATAGTGCTCTCTCTCTCTCTCTCTTTTCATTTTTTTTGTTTATTTTTACAAATAGAGGGAGAAAGAGAGAGATGAGGAGTGAGAAAAAGATGTTGATGATGATGATTGCAACAAATAAAATTTTTTTTGGACATAAATAGATTGTTTTCAATAATTTTTTTTTAGCTATTGTTGCTGTTGTTGATTATTATTGTTGTGCTTTCACCGATCTGTTAAACAAATCTCTACTTTTTTTTAGTTGTTTATTATTGTTGTTGTTGTTGTTGATAATGATGATGATATGATGAGAAACAGATAGTGCTCCATCTCTTTTTCTTTTATTTTTTTTTGTTTATTCCTACAGATAGAGTGAGAAAGAGAGAGATAAGAAGTGAGAAAGAGATGTTGTTGTTGATGATGATGATGATGATTGCAACAGATAAAAAAATTTGAACAAATAATCAAAATTAGTCAGATATTTGCATAGATAAGGGAAACAAATTAAATAGATAGTTAGAAAATTTAAACAGGTAAAATTTTATTTGGACAAATATTTAAATAGATAAGGAGAATTTGGATTGAAAATATTAAAAAATTGAACAGATAGAGAAAAAAATTGAATAGATAGGGAAAAAATTTGAACAGGTAGGAAATTTTTTTAATAGATAGGAATTTTTTTTGAATAGATAGGGAAAAATTTGAACAAATAGTCAATGAAAGTTAATAGATAAAAAAAAGTCAACAGATAAATTAAAATAAAAGGACTTTTTACCAAATTATATTTCACAAAAGGTAAATCTCTCATCAATAAAAAATATATATCGAACCTAATATGTCACGACCCCATTCCGCCCCTAGTAGAATGGTGCCATGATGGCCAATAATTTGAGATTACCAAAGGCCACTTACAAGAATCCACACACAAATCAGAGTATACATATGGGGCTTACAAATGCGGAAGCGATAAAATAAGGCTAAGTAATCCATAAGAGCAGTGCATAAGTTGAATGAAATGTCATACATCATTACATAGCTTTAATACAACAAATGGAGTACAAAAATACATCTTGACCAAAAGGCTTCTCAGCCATCAAATACAGAATACAATGGAAATAACTAAGAAGCATAGTCTTCAAGATGTTGCAAAACACAATCCAAAACACGTCGGCAAACACATCGGCAAAAGACATCTAGGCGTCGCCACCGTCTTGCTCATCACCTACATATATATAGAGAGGGTGAGCTTGGATACTCAGTGAATGGTATAAATAATAAAGGGGTTTACATGAATGATATCTGAGATCTTTTATCATAACAACACAAGGGATAAATCAAGTTCGTCTATCAAATCTTTCAAGCTTCAAGGGATGCTTACTAACATCAATATAATACAAGAGATGACATCCCGGACAAGCAAACCCACGCGGTAAAACCGTCAGTGGCAAGGCAAGACAAGACAAGCGAGATCTCAAGACAAAGGTGTCGTTGCATTATAGTCCCCGGACACTAAGGACTTGTGCTACAAATGCTTATAGTCCCCTAGCACTTACGGACTTCCAAACTTTGTGCTACAAATGCTTATAGTCCCCTAGCACATACGGACTTCCAAGAATGTCATCAAGCAAGATACAAGGTTTGATACGCAAAATAGGGATAATCATTCATGCTTGTAAGTAATATCCGAATCAAAGCAAAACAAGGTTTTATCAAAGCTTTACAACATATCTTTATTAAAATACCACTCACATAGCTCTTCAAACGTCGGGGTCAAGGCAAGTCCAAGTCCTACAAACACATGGCAAAAGTCTGTTGAATGCACTTTCAAACAAGCTTCACATGCATACAAAATGACCTCGGCGTTCTCCAAAACTAAGTCAAACCAAAACAAACACTGTTTCTCATCTCGGGGAAACATGCTGGGCACTAACCAGGTCTTTGGCCGAGGTCCCACACCTTCTCGCCGAGGTGTGGTCCCGAGGGCCACATCCAAGAAAATGAGGTCGGAAAAATCTGGGTTTTCCCTCTGCTCAAGAACATAAGGAACATGAACATGAAGATCATGGAGGAAATGAATGCAAAGATCATACTCATCATTGTAAAACCTGAGATTTCATGCTATGAGTTTGAAAACATGGACCTGGTACCCGTACTAGAAGGTCTTACGAAAACAAACACAAAAGCATGTAACTTGTTGCAAACTTTCGGATCAAACGGGGCTTTTCTTCAAGAACTTAAGAACTCTAACTTTCTTTTTCCAAAACCAACTTTGAATCAATGCATGGCATGCAAAACAGACCCAATCGTGCAATGCAGCTAGATGATCAATAAGAACAACAAGAGTAGATCAAGATTCTAACCTCGAATCAGGGATCTAACGGTTTGAACTCTAAGAATCAAGCTTGCTAATCCACTTCTCACTCTAGAACTCCTCCTTCTTCTCCTAGAGCTTCTCTCTCCTCAAGAACAAAGATTTGAGACAAAATGATTTGTTTCTAGGTCTGCCGGCTGTCTTAACCCTCAGCTCGGACACGTGGCAATGGTTGGTTGGCTCAACTTAAAAAGGTGACTGATCGAAAAGACAAGACTATGACAAGGCGTGCTCAACAAGCTAGGCGGCAAGGGACTCCGGCGAGTAATGACATCGGCTAACAACAAGACTTCGGCGAGCAAGGGAACAATGACCTCGGCCAGAAAGGACAACACTTGGCCCAGCTGTGCCACACCTCGGCCTAGGTGTGCCACACCTCGGTCTAGGTCGTACCAGTCTAGGGCAAGATCACTTGGGTTCAAGGGTGACATCCCGGCCTAGATAATACACATCTCGGCCTTGGCGATGAACACCTCGGCCTAGATAATGACATCTCGGCCGGTATGCCAGGATGAAGGTGGAGGTCAATCAAAGGGGTTCTAAGGCAGTTCTAGGCTTAAGGTGACCTCGGTTTGGTCGGCCTAGGCTGACTACTCACACCGAACAAGAAGCAAAGCATGCAAGTAGCACTTAAGCAACACAAGGACAAGGTCTGAAATGCAAACATAACAAGACAAAGCATATAAATGCATATGAGTATGGCTAAGACAATGTGAGGGTTATTACATAATACCTTATACACTCCTTAAATTGAATTTATTATCAATTTACTCAAAAAAAAAAAAAAAATCATTTTAATGTACCTATGATAAAAATAGTTAAAAACTTATTTAATCATATTCACATTTTATTTATTTTTAGTTAATCTAAACATAAAACTTTAAATTATTGTTTAAAATTTTAAAATAAAATTTTACGCTAAATAAATATCAGTGTGTTTGATTTCAGTTTTTTAATTTAATTTTCTGGAAATTGAGTTTTTTATTTTTCATATTTTTTTTATTTTTAGTGAATATTTTTAAAATTTTAAATAATTTTTTTTACTTTTTTAGATGCACCTTACTTAGATGTATCTAAATAGTAAAATATTTGTAAAAAATATTTTAAAAAATTAATAAATACACAAAAATATAAAAAATATACTGAATTTTTATATTTTTTAAATATTTTTAGTATTTAGTGAATTTCTTAAAAAAAAATTCATAAATATTATACTTTTTAAGTATATTTATAGTAAGTGTGTTTACAAATTAAAAAAAAAATACTTAAAACATTAAAAAAATTATTGAAAATAAAAAAATATGAGAAATAAAAAAATAATTTTTTTCAAATTTTTTTTAAAAAAATTAAAACCGTACCAGCTGTATGCAATTTCCCCTTTTAACAAAGAAGCTCGAAAATCATGAATATTGTTAGTCAAATTTTTTTTTTTTGGTTGCATTTGATAGAATTTTAGAATTATAATTTGAGGGGTTGTTTGGAATGATCTAAATAAGTTTACTTTTTGACTTTTTATTAAAAAATGTAAAATATGAGTTGTGTTTAAAGTGATGTAATAGAGAGGTGATGTGACTTAAATAGGATAGTGACTTTTTGATTTTTTAACTTTTTTAGATTATGCCAAACTAACTCTGAGAATAGAGTTGTATTTTGAGTTTGTGAGTTTTGAAATTATAATTTGAATGTGAAAAATTTATTTAATTATGAGTTTTAAAAAGAGTTTTGAATTAAATTTAGAATAATTGATGTGACATATGATATTTAATTAAAAAATTTATAGTTCATGACCAAATATACAATTCAAAATTTTATTCAAAACTAAATTCAAACATACACCTTATTAAATAAAAAATAATAAGTACTAATTACCAACAAAAAAATTACATTGTTATAGTGAACTGGCCGATTATCCGGCCAGAGACTGGCCAACGTCTGAAAAGATAATCGGATAGACTTAGGCCAAGTTTGGAAAGACTAAATAAGTGTACTTTTTGACTTTTTATAAAATATACGTTGGATTTGGATTGGGTTTGAAGTGATGTGTTAGAGAGGTGATATGACTTAAATAAGATGACGTGACTTAAATAGGATAGTAAGTTTTTGACTTTTTTTGAGGATGTCAAACTTGACCTAAATTTAAAATTTCAAATCTTACTTAAAATAAGTTTTTAAAAATAACGTAAAATTAATTTTTAAAAATTATAATCGAATATTATACTTAAATGAAAGGATGAAATCATGATTTCAAAATCACATCAAACACCGCCTTTATTTTTTCTTTTCTCTTCCAATAATTATTCCGAGCCTGACCACGTGATTGGAAGGGATAGGGATACAAATGAAAACTGCCATGAAAAAGGTAAACAATAATTAAACGCTTCACGATCTGATCGGTCATGGAACGCTTCACGAATTCCCCCACATCACATCTCTCTTTCTCTCTCAATCTGATCGGCCATGGGGGTTTGTTCACGTTCCACAACCTCCCACGTGTCACACAAAATCAAAATGCAGATTTCTTTAAATTGATTTTTTAATTATTTTAATGAATAATACTACGATAGTGTTCCGTGCATCAATTAATATACTGATAGTGTTATATATATCAATTAATATACTAATGAGTGTATCAATATTAGTTATGATATTATTATTGTCTCTACTCATTAATTACATTATAAATCTCAAAAAATCTTAAATTATACCACATTATTAATTGATACACTAGTTAGTGTACTAATTGGTACATGTAGGATTATTTTTAATATATTAATTAGTGTACCAACACTAATTAGGCATAGTTTGGAAAGTTAGTTTTGGTGGGTTAGGGGCTAAAATAGTCATAAAAAATAAAATAGGCTATTTTAACCATAAAAAACAAAATATCAAATCCAACACATAATCATTATACTCCTCTCACACAAAAAAAGTCAAAAAAGCCTAAAAGCCAAAAAGTCCTTCTTAAACCAGGCTTTTTAGCCTCAGGCTAAAATAGCCAAAAAGTCAAAAAGCCAACTCACTTCCCAAACAGAGGCTTATGATATTATTATTAACTCTCCTCATTAATTACATTACAAATACTAAAAACTTTTTAAATTATACCACATCATTCATAATTTAAGAAGTTTTTAATATTTATAATGTAATTAATGAGTGAGATTCATAATAATATTATAACTAGTGTTGGTACAGTAATTAATATATTAATTGATAACGTATTATTACCGTATTTTAATTTAGAAATAAAATAATCTTGTTTAAAATAAATTTTTTAATCTTTTAACTTTAATAAGAAAAAATATAAAAACATAATAATTGATTTAAATATAAAATTTTTAATCCAAATTAAAATAATTTATTTTATCTTTTTATAATTAAAATAATTTAACCTAATCCAAACTAAAAATAATTTAACCTAATCCAAACTCACATGTCAAAGGACTATTAAATTTTCGTTTGACATAAGTTAAAATAATTTTTTTAAATTAAAATAATCATAAAAAAGAAAATAAAAATTTTAATTTAATAAAATAAAATATCTCATTTAAATCATATTTACTTTATTTTTTTTCTTCTAAAAAGTAAAAAATCAAAAAAATCTATCTAGAACTTTTAGCGCTCTCTCTCTCTCTCTCTCTCTCCAACCATTCTGCATAAGAAGATACAGATCACCCCAACTATGCTGAAACGGTTCATATAATCTCTCTCTATCTCTCATCATATATATATTATACAGGTCACCCCAACTATGCTGAAACGGTTCATATAATTTCTGTGTCTCTCTCTCATCAAATATATAGGGTGTTCAGTATATCTACCTATTCCGTTACTCCAATGGATACCCTTCGTGTATTGCACCGCTGCTCTTCTTCTACTGCTACTGCTGCTGCTGCAAGTAATACATCTTCACAAAACCATTGCCCAAGGCAGTTCAAATTCCTTTCCCATCACCAACGTCACGCTACTCTCACTTTTATAAGACCTTCAATTTTTCAGACTCCTGGGTTTGCTGATCGATCCACTGCTCTTCGACGTCACTCCTCTCAAATCCTTTGTGGTGTTTCCTCTGTACAGACTAGGTAATTTGTCGTCTTTTGTGTTGGGTTGTATTTAATTTCTAGGAATTTTTGTTGTTTATATTTTTTCTGCTTGTTTGGTTACTGAGAAAGCTTGGGAATATAAAAGAAAAATATGATTTTGAATTACTAGATTATGAGAAAATTAGGACCCGTGATTTTAATTTCCATTCTTTTTAGGATTAATTACATCAAAAGAACCCACCAACTGTTATCACTTTACCCCTCTCATATGAAGCATAGATATCAACCACTCAATTATAAAAATCGTATAAATACACCCTTTTAGGGGTGGTCTGGAGGGTTGAAAGTGATTCATTTTTATGATTGAAAGAATCAAAATGTATGGTTCGTCATAAATGAGAGGTCAAGTGATATTTACTAATGGTTGAGGGGATTAACCCTTCTTTTTATTCCTTTATTGGTTTGAGTTATTGAATTTTGAAAATGTACTATAGCTGGTTGCTGAGAAAGTACATCAAAACCTGTAGAAATGTTTGTTTATTTGAATCTCATCATAGTAGTCTTTGGAATTTGAGAATTTGAATACTATAGACTGTTAGAAATTCTGGGAAACCCAAAGAATGAAGACTACAGGATTCAATTCTTTATTTTGTTGCATAATCTTGTGTTTCATCAGTAACCATCCGAATGGTTTAGAAGCAACCCCTTTTTCTCTTTAAGAATATTTGGAATCAGGAAGCACCTCTTCTTCAATTACTTGGTAAATTAATTTTGAATCAGAATTTCAATTTTGAATAAAATTTTTTCCTGAGACAAAAATGGAGTTCTTGGATTCTTTGGATGCAAAAGTCTTTCAACTTCTAATAGAAAGGAAAAAATTGAAGACAAAAAGCCCCTTTTTTTACATAACCTGTGCAAATTTTCTTTAAGGTGGTGCCAACAGGTATTTAATTACCTATCCCATGAAAAATCTGATTTATGTTTTGCTAGCCGCAAAAGGATTTTGATAATGAAAAATTATTTGAAGAACATTTATTCAAAAAGAAAAAAAAAAAAGGAAAAAAAGAAAAGAAAAATGATTTGAAGAACGAAACTAATGCAAACAAAAGAGTATAAAAATGAATCCTATTGCGATGTTCTGTTGAATTCTTTGAAATGAATTCAGAAAATTGGCATTACAAAATTAGTTTTGTGGCAGAGAAGAAGAGAAGATGGGGAAGAAGAAGGTGCAGGGGAAGGTGAGGCTAAGTGTGCGTCTGGATCACCAAGTCCAATTTGGCGATCATGTAGCAGTTTTGGGGTCGACAAAGGAATTGGGGTCATGGAAAAAGCAAGTTGCAATGAAATGGACAGAGGATGGTTGGGTTTGTGCAGTAGAACTAGAAGGGGGTGACTCTGTTGAGTACAAATTTGTGATTGTGAGGAAGAACAAGAAAGTAGTTTGGGAAAGTGGTGACAACCGAGTCTTGAAGCCGCCAAAAGGAGGCAGTTTTGCGATTATTTGTCATTGGGACATGACTGGCGAGGCTGTGGATCTATTGCCTTTGGATTTGGAACAAAATGTGGAGGGTGTGGAATATGTTGGTGATAATGGGTCTGCAGCTACTGATGTGGTAGTGGGGACAAGTTCTTTTGTGGAGCAATGGCAAGGCAAGGCTGCATCTTTCATGCGATCAAATGAGCATCACAACAGAGAAGCAGATAGAAAGTGGGATACATCAGGTCTTGAAGGGCTGGCTGTAAAGTTAGTGGAAGGTGATCGAAATGGCAGGAATTGGTGGCGAAAGGTATTACTATTGGTTATGTTTCACTTTAATTTTTAAAATTCATTGGATCTGTTCAAGGGACAAAAAATCAACAATGGGCAGTTCACCTCATGATGTCTTCTGTTGTTCAAAATCACATTATTCCTTCATTTATATTTGCTTGGTTCAATTTGTTTACTATTTTTTTAATTGGTTTTTAGCTTTTTTATAGACCTTTTTTTTTCTCCTTGAATTTGCATTCAATTTGTTTACTTTTTTTATGGGCATTTATGGGTTTTGGGCCTATTTCGTGAAGGCCAAAACTTGGTAAAGAACAAAATCCAAATAAAAAGCTGATCCAAACAAGGTAATATAGTTTGAAGTCCTTTGTATTATATATATTTGCTTATCCATTTGGTTTTCATGTTTCTATGGTTATATGTCTTTTTGATTTGATGTGGTGATTCATTTAGTTGTCACCTCTCTTCATACACCTTTTAAATAATATATAACATTCAAATAGCCATATACATTATTATGCCGTGATTGCGTCAAAACAATAGTTTATTATTGCAAAAAGCTTGCCTTCATCACCTACTAACTGTAGCAGCTGTGCTCGAATGGCTCTCTGTTTAGTTCAAACAAGTATATCTCATAGTTCTATTTGTCAGAAACATGTTAGGTCCCACTATTGTAACTGCATAAGAAACAAGAACCAGGAAGTTCCCACAAATTATTTGCTGCCCTTCTCTTAGATGATAAGCCTTGGTCATGTAACCTTTGAGGGATTTCTCCCAAATAGATAAGGAATAAGGTACGTGACTGGATAATTCCATCGGAGAGAAATTTAAGAATAATGAAAGAAGCATGGAGAAGGAAGAGGAAAGAGAGGTAAGGTACAGGAGGAGAAGGGGAATCCTAGCCGAGGGAAACATAGATTAAGGGAGATAATAAAGATAGAAATAAGAAAGTGAAATTATAAGAGAAGAGACAAAAAGGGAAAAAAACAAAAAAAAAAAGAGTTAGTAATGGAGATGGAAAAAAGAGAAGATTATAGAGATGAAGGGTGAAGTGAGGAAAACACGAGAAATGAACATAGAGACAAAAGGTATTAGCAAAGACCTCCCAAATTAAACATAGAGACAAAGGGCCAGGGAAGATAAGGAGGGAAAGGGAGAAGTGAGGAAAACATGAGAGAAATGAACATAGAGACAAAAGGTATTAACAAAGACCTACAAAATTAAACATAGAAATGTAAAGAAAATCCTCCATGGTTGTTGTCGACTCTGACACGCTTGGAATCGGCTCCTTGTTGTAGAGAGGAAATCTAGTGGTTGCTAAATTTTGGAGTTGACTCTTAACATGGTGTTGACCCCTAAACTGATCTGATGGTTGCTGGATTTTAGAGTTGACTCCTTCCAGCAAGGTGTCGACCCTAAATTGTGGAGTCTGAATTTTTGGGCAAAACAAGTATAGATTTTCTCACCAAAACACAACCTAACTTTGATTTTTGATGAATTTAGCATACCAATGTCACAAACTAAGGTCTCTATCAATTCTAAGAGTTCCACATCTACATCCCCTATTACATAGTAATTGTAATTTTGCCTCTTAAAAAGGGGAAATTCTTAATTATCAGTGCCTTTCAAATCTTTAATCATATATCAATTTGAGTCCAAATAAAATACTAATATTTTAGGCGAATTCTATGAAACAAGCATGTGATTCATACACATCAAAATCAAATAATTATAATTAAAGCATGTATATTTGAAATAATAAGACACAAAGCAACTAATAGATACGATAATATCTAGGATACCACAGCGGATGTTAACTAGCAACCTCTCTATAGCTTGACACTTTATTAGTATGACAATTTTAAGTTTCAGAGATAACTTCAGTATAAGATATGGGACATGCTACTTGGTATAAAGGCATACATGTGTGGGATTTTTCTTTGGAGGATAAGGACATATGGAGATGCCCCCTTTTCTCCCTCTTTAAGACCAACCAAGGCACAAGTCCTATATGGGGAGATGAACACCTTGACTAACTCTTAGCTCTAGTTATAGTTACCGAGCCATATATCCTAGAAGATTTTGCACATAGGTCATAGGGTAGCCTTGAGGCACCCCATGTTTTTGGCATTACCCCTTGGATGTGCAAAAGCCTTGTTCTCGAACTAGGTTGGCCCATGTGCATTTGGGTCCTGGAGACTGAGACTCGCGGCCAATGACAGATCCACTTGGAGGGCATGCTTAATTGAGTGGGAGGTCATGGCTGCATTCTTCCAATCACATAGGTGCCTTCGAAGGACGTCTCTAAGTGTCTAGTTTCGAGGTTAAAGATACCATGTGCTCTAGTGATGCTTGGAACTGGAATGGTTCAATTCAAACCATGGGTGAGCAAATGGAGCAATGTTCTTGTTAGAGTGGCCATGTGTCACCTCATTGGATTGATATTGTTGGATAGCTCGATATACATTGTTGGGCCTTTTTTTTAACAACTTAAGCTTTTGGGATATACATTGTTGGCCTTTTTTTTTTTAACTACTTAAGCTTCTGCAAAGGTTCCTCTAACGTAAGAATCCTGAAAAGAAAATGGAGAAGGTAAGGGCAAAAATAGAGGTTCAGAACAAGAAGAGAATGGAGATTTCCAAAAGAAACAAAGATTAGATAGGGGATGAGAAAGGATAGAGATAGAAGGATTAGAGTGGAGAGAGATAATAATAGTTTGCTACTATCTATTAAGATTTCTGCATTTTCAGTTTTCTTTATCACTTGATGAAATATCAATTAATATGTCTCAAGTTTGAAGCCCTATTTTTCTACTAACATCTTTTATTTACATTTCTTTTATTGCTGAAGCTTGAAGTTGTTCGTGAACTATTAGTTGGAAGTTTGGAAAATGGGCAGCGTTTGGATGCTCTTATATATTCTGCTATCTATCTAAAGGTTTTCTATTATTGTTGTTTTGCATTATTGGCTTGTTTTGTCGTTTCGTCCAAGCCCTCGTTAGATTTTCTCCTTTTGTGCAGTGGATAAACACAGGGCAAATTTCTTGCTTTGAAGATGGAGGTCATCACCGGCCAAATAGGCATGCGGAGATTTCAAGGCTTATATTCCGTGAATTGGAAAGAATTTCCTCTAGGAAAGACTCTTCACCTGAGGTAATTTATCATAATATATAATGTTTGGTACAGATTTAGTTTTATGCCTTTGATTTTTGAAGTTTGTTGTCTTGAGATTAGTTGAAGGGGAATTGGAAGTCGTAGTCATAATTGGGCTAGAATATTAGTAATTGCCAAATATGCTTAGTTTTTAAATTTGAGTTCTAGTCATTGTAGAATTAGGAGTCTCTTTAGCCTATAAATATTTGTGTAATCTCAATGATTCAATGGAAGAGTTGATATTTTGAGAATTTTTTATTGTATTTGTGTGTGATTGGCCTAACCCTTCCGAGGGTGAAACATCTCTTTCTCTCTTCTTCTTCTTCTTCTTCTTCTTCTTCTTCTTCTGTTGTTGTTGTAATCTCAATGATTCAATGGAAGAGTTGATATTTTGAGAATTTTTTACTGTATTTGTGTGTGATTGGCCTAACCCTTCGGAGGGTGAAACACCTCTTTCTCTCCTCTTCTTCTTCTTCTTCTTCTTCTTCTTCTTCTTCTTCTATTTGCGCACATACCCTAGTTACTATTCACAACCCTCTAAAAGTGCACTTTTCAGTCCCAAAACCATATTCGATCACCCCCAAATCAACCCTAATCCCTTCTACTTATTGGCCTTCAATTTAATCATTAAAATGCTAAGTTACTCACCTTTTGGACCTTTAAATATTGTCTATTTAAAAATTCAGCAAGCTGTTCTACATCAACAGCTTTCTTTTTCTTTCTTTTTTTATTTATTTTTATTTTTTATTTATGTAGAAGAAAAAATCCATTTGTTAGATGCCCCCTCCCCTTGAAAAAGAAAGATATAAATACTAAAATGGGAAATAAAAATGTCTTGATTGTGACTTGTGCTTTTTTTATTCTATTTTCCATTTTGTCTTGAAAATATTTCTTGGTAGGTGTTGCTTACTTATCATTTGGTCTTTGTTTCTGGTCATTATGTGTCTTTATTTGATGATATGCAGGAAGTAGTTGTCATCCGCAAGATTCATCCATGTTTGCCTTCTTTTAAGGCGGAATTTACTGCATCTGTTCCTCTGACACGAATTAGGGATATAGCACACCGGAATGATATCCCTCATGATCTTAAGGTTGTATGTCATGGAGCATCTTGGTGTATTAGTTTTTATTACTGTCAAGATAAGTTTTGTATTTGTTGCATTATAAATAGACACGAAAATTAGTTAGTGTATTTTAATACTCATAAAAAGAAATTATGTATTTATTTACCAATTTCAACATTTCAGCAAGAAATCAAGCATACAATACAGAACAAGCTTCACAGGAATGCTGGCCCTGAAGATTTGGTTGCTACAGAAGCAATGCTTGCAAGAATTACCAAGAACCCTGGACAATATAGTGAAGCATTTGTAGAACAATTCAAAATATTCCATCATGAACTCAAAGATTTCTTTAATGCTGGAAGGTATGCTACAATGCCATCATAAAACTTTGACAATCTTATATTTCAAAGTGTTTTGGATTTTTATGGCATTAGATTGTTGTACTTGCCCGTCCTTCATTTAAAAGTCAATGATAATTATGAATTTTTGGCAACCTATAACAAAACTGCTTGTGACCGAAAATTTTAACTGAATAAGCTTAAGAACTTGAAGTGTGTTCTATGTTTTGTCAAAGCTTCCTTCACAAATTCTTCCAAGTCCACTTTAAATGAAAGCTGAACTTCAATTGTTTGCATTTGTTATCGCCAACTGCGACATTCCAACATCAAATTGAAATCAACATGATTTCTTTACTACAGCTGCATTAATTTGTTCCTGTCTCTGTATGGTTAAAAATAATATAGGACATATTTGGATGCATGTCTGACACGTTTTGAGGCGTGTGCAATGTATGTTGGTATCCGACACGGGCACGTCGTCTTTTTAGAAGTCTCCAATGTGTGTCCCATTCTTAAATGATTAAAAATAATAGGATACATTTGGACTTGTGTCCAGCATGTTGCGTGGCATGTGCAACGAGTGTCGGTATCTGACATGTGCATGGAACCTTGTTAGAAGTGTCCATGCTTTTTAGTTGGTGTCCAACATGTTGACAACAGCCTTTTAGAAGTGGCCATTATTCTTACTTGCTGACCAGTTGTTGACTTAATATTTGACCCAACTTGGTAATATAGCCATTAGTTGGAAAGGAAAAATTCTTAATCACACACTGTTCAAAGTCTCATTGCATTCTAAAGGCAAATAATAAGGCAAAACGCTTGTACTGCTGACATCAGCAAATATTATTTTGGTTTGTTGAATTAATAAAATCTTATTTGCTTTTGTGTGATACTCTAATAAAGTATACATATACTACCTTCCAAGTGAGTTCTTGATTCTGGATAACAAGCCTATTGAAATTATTTGCTGATCAATTCATGTTCCTTTTTCAAAATTTGTTTCGTCAGGCCAAAAAAAAAAAAAAAAAAAAAAATCTAAATAAATCAGTCTTGAAGAAGCCCTTATTAAGCCCAATATGAGCTGATCATGAACTTGGGCTCCCAGAGGCAGCCCATGGATAAGACTTAAAAAAAAACACACACACACACACGAGACCAGACAAACAAAAGAAGGAAGAAAAGGGCCATGATCCTATTTATATTTTCACCTCGATGTTGCTCTCCTAGCCCACGGAGCTGCATACCAGAAAGATTCTCTCAGCCTATTATTTGTTTTGTTTTTTAATAGTAAACAAGATTTGAAGCTTCTCAGTCCAGAGAATGGGCTACAGTGCCCCGTGATCCATGATTTAAATTATCTGGATAAGAATCTCATGACCCAGCATATATATATTTTTTTGGTCACTAAATTTGTCATCTTTGAATTACAAACAAAACATTATGATACTGTACTATCTGATTATAGGAGAACCCCTTCCTCTCTTCTTCTTCTTCTTTGATGGTTTAACATTTTACACTTCCAAATTGACTAATATGTAGCCCAAAAGGTAATGAATCAAAACTATAATACACTTTATTGACCTCTGTAAATTTGGTTACCTTTGCAACATGCTGACCAACTAATCCTAAGTTTGGACCATGGTCATATATTAGTTCTACTTCTAGAATGACCAAAAATCTTTCTAAAGTTTAAGCATTGGTCATTTGTATTTCATAGTAAATTTATTCTGTTTGAAGGGATTAAGGTTGGGTCTAAAGTCAGATTAAAATCTCCCATTTTCAGATACCAGTCCAATTATAAATGCGTCTTTTTATTTATTTATTGGGAACATTTACTCAATTACTTCAAAATTGCTTGTTTTGATGTTTGTTTGTGGTTGCCTATTGTTACAGCCTTGCAGAACAACTTGAATCAGTAAAGGATTCTTTGGATGAACGAAGTTTGTCAGCTCTTTCATTATTTTTAGAGTGCAAGAAGGTAGACTGTCACTTTACATTATACTCGGTTTTCATCTGCGGATATGATTTGACGTTTACAGTTGGCTGGTGATGATTATGTGAATTTATCTATGATTTTTTTTTTTTTTTGATTCAGCTATATTTGTATACTTACTAAATAGATAAACATTTCCAGGTCTTTCATTGATAATTTACTATTACTAATTGTTACGTTTGTGCTACGCATGATAATATTAATTTATGTTAGCTTGATCTTTGCACAGTTCATATACAACTTGACTGTTTTATAAGATTGCAAGTATGTTCAATGATTCTTGCAAGAAACGAGACCATTGAAAATTAGAATGATGACCGATGATGTAGGGCAGAGCCTTAAGCAAGGGAATTAAGGTTGTCCTATGGTTAAACATGGTTGGTGGGGGGTTAATGATGAGTGTTTTTTATTAGGAAGATTAGATGTAGGTTTAGTGATGAATATAGGATAGAAAGATGGAAGTTTTGTGGCCATTTGAATTGTGAAAACAAAGAGAGAAGAAACTTGCTGGATTTTCTGCACAGCGAGGGAAAGATGAGGTTTGAGGTGCTACATTGGTGGGGTAATTAGGGTTAGCGTTAACCAAGGGGCTCTAGCCTAGCTGGCTAGCCCTTTGGCCACCAAGTCTCTCCTAAGGGGGAGGTCTTGGGTTCCACTCTTAAGAGTGGAACGGGAGGGAAAGATTTTCTTGCAAGGTGTATAGGTGTGAGTTTCAACTCCCTCCAATGTGCCAATCTAACGACTAACCGCTGACTTTCGTCGATCAAAAAAAAAAAAAAAAAATTAGGGTTAGGGTTTTAGAATCAAAGGTTTAGGGTTTGGTCACAAAACTTACACTAATGAAAAGCAGAGCTGCTGAAAGTTAAATCAAAGAAGAAAAAGAAAAGATAGCCTAGAATCTCTTTCATAACTTTTAGGACACCGACAAGAAATTAATGGAGTCTAAAAATTTGCGAACAATTATTATTAGTAAAAGTTGATCTATTATTTCACAACAGGTTTGCTTACATAGAAGCACGTGAAGTTTAGTGTTATTCCTAGGCCCCAGGCTCATCAAGGCATAGTCAGTGCGCTTTAGAACATCACAGGCTAGGCGATGTAAAAAACAGGCCCCATAAAGGCATATGAAGCGTGCGCTTTGGGCTTAGGCTTAGGGCGCACAACTTGTGCACTTCTTTTAAAATGTTTGTTTAGTACAATTAATACCCTTGATTTCCCTTAATCTCATTGTTTTTGGTTTATATGCTGCTACAAGGGATTAAACTCTTAGACATACATTGCAACCCAATACTTTTGAGCCGTAATTACAAAAATGTTGGCTGGATAGACCTTTCTCTTCGTCTAGACTAACAGTTATTCTTCTTGTTCATCTCCTCAATCTCCTTCTCCTTCTCCTTCTCTAGGCCTATCATGTAAAACACTTTGATTTCGTAACTATTTTCAAATGTTTATAATTTATGAGTTAGATAATTGTGTTTATGTGCAATTTTGAATTATTTGTCTATGATAAAATATTGGTGTTTGTTAATTATCAAAAAAAAAAAAAAAAAAAAAAGTTTGTTTGATAGGTTGAACCTTGATTTATTTTCTTATATTAAATTATCTATTTTTTAATCCACACCAATCTAATTCCAAGCAAAAAAGAACATAAAAAAATCTCATAACTAAATATTCTACTAAACTAGATTCCATCATGTATCTTTGGGAAATGATCAAATTTCCCTTGATTAGTGTTACCAGAAAACACTATTACCCTAGTGATTTACAGTTTGGAACATTTGTTTTGAAACTTGCTACACTTCCATTCCAAATGGTGAATGTAGCAATCCAAACAATATTTTCCTATGTGAACCTTTGAAGTTACCTTAGGAGGAAAAACAAATTAAATATAATAAACTAAAATCTAAGGAGAGGAGTTTCGATATTTCTAAATGTAAAAAAATGAGTCATAATGCTCATAGAAATGTGTTGTGACATGATTAATTTGAAAAAGAAAAGTAACATGGCCATTGATTGTGAAGAAAACTTTAAGCTGTTGATCCCCATCAAGTTCCTCTGGTTTGAAAGAACTTGATTCCAGTGAGTTTGAACCTTGATGCAATCCAACATTTTAAGATTTTTTTTGGGTTTTGTTGCTATTTTCTTTGCTTTTTCGGAGTTGTTTGCCTGGGCTTTTCTTTAATTGCTTTGAAGTTCCTTAAGCTTGGCCAAAATCATATTGTGCGACAGCTTTATTATTCGCCAAAACATTCTACTAAATCTTTCCCGTGCAATTATAGCTCCCAAATTGCATGATGGCAACAACAGTTTATTGAAGTATAAATGCGTATTGTAGTATAAGTATTCATCAAACAGGCAACAATCAATACACGGTTCTCTTGAACAAGTAATAATAAGGGGGTATATATTGTTTCCCAAAGCTGACAGTAGTGGTACACATGCACCAGCTGACTAAGTCTTTCGTTGGTAGCTCAGCAATTTGTCTTCTGGGCTGTGTGATTTTCAGAATGCTTGCAATGGGCTAGTGAATAGGAAAATGTCAAACCTGGGACCATATCAGTTGCTCATCATATATTACACAATGGAAGAATCTCATTTGGGAAAATCTAGGAATTAAACTTGAAAATTGAGCAATCATTCTTACTTCAAGTGGCTGCTCCTGACTTCTTCTCAACTGCATCTAAAGTACAGAAAATATTGCTGCCTCTACTTTCTTCCATCTCTTTGGCAAGCCAATAGTGGTGGCACCTCGAGAACCTTTGCTTAGATTCTTCATTAGCTTTTTCATCATTATGCTCATCTCCTTTAAGCTTTGGATCGCCACCGGAACCATTGATGAGCTTGATCCTTAATCTTCCACTGGAACCATGTGACATTGTTTTCAAGTTGTCAAGGGTTCTGAGACATGTGTTCTCTGTCCAACTCTTATTTAGGTAATGCTGTACCTGTCTATATTTTGTGTTTTGCCCCCCATTTTAAGCCTTTTTAAAACTCTTCTATTGGTCATCTTACATCTTTTATTGTTTTGCTCTCTCTCTCTCTCTCTCTCTCTCTCTCCCCTGAGTGCAAAGTCAAAATATAGCACAAATAGCAAATATGTCAGATTATGAAGCAGTATTTTCTTTGAGGAAAGAATGTTCTTCAATAGGTAGCATACCTTTTGAACTGATTCACTCATGGCAGAAGCTGAGCAAGAGATTGTTGCAATCTTTTTGTGATTTAGGAGAATCATTTTGATGCTATTCTCTTAATTTCAAACAAGAGGTAAAAACTGAAAATCTATTTTTCTTACATTAGGCTTGAAGTCAGAAACCATTCATTAAGTTGTAATTTGTCATGACTCACTTAATTTTTATTGCATAAACTTACCGTCTCATATTTTAATGAACTCACTCTCTTTATATTGCCCTTTGTTTTGAACCAACGATTTGCTCATGTTTGGTTTTGACAATTTTATTTTTGTATTAATTTGTCATAAATGGTTATTTTGTTGGTTTCCAGAGTTTGGATAGTTTGCAAGAAGCAAATAATGCTTCCACAAATAATGGCATGCATCTGCTGGTCAAAACCATACAATCTTTGAATGCTCTGCGAGAAGTAATTGTAAAGGGTCTTGAAAGTGGTATTCGAAATGATGCCCCTGATGCTGCAATAGCAATGCGCCAAAGGGTACGATCATTATGCATCAATTACTCTACATTTGTTTCAAATTGACATGGATTTCATTTCAGTTTCTGAGAGCCTGTTCTTTGTGACTGATTTTTTATAGTGGCGTCTTTGTGAGATTGGACTTGAGGACTATGCTTTTGTTCTTTTTAGCAGGTATGCTAAATTATTGTGCTTCCTTGATATATTGACTCTTCTTTACTGGAGGCCAGAGGTAATAATTACATCTTTTAACTATTTCTCAGGAAGCATTGGTTATAAATTAGTATTTATTTAAGAATTATGGACAATTGACCTGTGCACTATTTGCAGAGCAACACCTGTACAAGTATCACCCATCAGTTAAAACTCTTCTGGAATATATGTATATATATTTATTGTCTTAATATATATGCAAAAATGTGTATCGTGCCATATGTCACGGAACCTTTGAAAGTAATAAGTACTTACCATTTGTAGTACTTACTAAAAATTAAATTAAATTGAAGTGGTTCTGCTGTTTTAAAAAAAAAATTTATTTATATATATATTTTTTCTGATAGTAGAGAAGTACTTCAACTGGCTTTCAAAGTGACATGAAACTTACTCATAGCCTTATTAAGTTATATTTTCTCCTTTTAAATTGTTCCGTCTTTCTATAATACAAGTCATTTGCAGTTGTACAATAGCTGTTTTTTCTTAACAATTTTAGGAAATTGTTGTATTTGACACCAAATGTGTCGTCAGATTATTACATATGTGCCCACACATGTTTTTAACCTTTAAGAAAACAATGGAGATTTCTTCTAGTGAAATCTCCAGCTGGATGCATAATATTTTGAACTTAAGCTAAGTATTAACATTATTATTGCTTTTCAATGTTTTGCGTCTCTAGAGGAATGGGAATATCAGTTCTCAGCCTATCTCTAATCTTTATGGTAAATGAACATCTCAACTTGATCACTCATCATTACAACGATGAGTAGGAACAACCAGAGTCCTATTCACTTTATTTTCTAAACATATCACATGTGTTGGACTGAGCATCATTCAAAAGAACAAAAAAGGATGATTGTATTTAATGGACCAACAATTTTGCAGAGGCACTTTTGTTTGACATTGATTATGACTACATATGCAAAAGGCCCATTCAGCTGGCACTAGTGTTGTCTTGGTTTGTGTTGTAGAACTAATTCAATTTATTTGTTTACCTATTTATTAACATTTTGCAAAAAATCCATTAAGGATACATTTCTTGGGTTCATGCACTTCTGAATGATTGATCTGTATAGGTTTCTTAATGCAATTGAAGCTGTGGGAGGGGCACGTTGGCTTGTGGAGAATGTAGAATCCAAGAATGTAAGCTCTTGGAATGATCCACTTGGCACTCTCATTGTTGGCATTCGTCAGCTGGGACTATCAGGTTGGAAACCAGAAGAGTGCAATGCTATTGGAAATGAACTTCTAGCATGGCAAGAGAAAGGTCTCTTAGGAAAAGAAGGTATCTTGTTGACTAGTTATTTCTGTAAGTGTTTATTTGGTGAAATGTGGTAATGCTTCTTAAGCATCTTTTCATTTATCTAATGGAAGGCAATGAAGATGGGAAGATGATTTGGGCATTAAGGCTTAAAGCTACCCTTGATAGATCTAGAAGGCTGACTGAAGAGTACTCTGAGGCACTTTTGCAGATCTTCCCTCAGAAAGTCGAGGTACAACTTTTGTTTTTGTTGTTGTTCTTTCCTTTTCTTTTCTTTCTCTTTTGCTTTTGTTTTTGGAATTTAATCTTCCATATATTTTTTTTTTTATTTTATTTTATTTTATAAAACTTCTATATTATTAATGAATACAACTCAACTGAACAACCCTCAAGTATATGGAGTCTGCTGAATGGTTCCATTTCTGTAGTTGGATCTATTAGATAGCTTGATAAACATTGTTCGGCTCATTTCCTAAAGTTTCAAGTTTTTGGGACATTAAGTGATCTAACACGATCTATTAAAGTCCTATCATCAGTTAAGTAATTGTGTTGTTTCTCACTATCCCAACCTACATTCTTCTTGGCCTTCCTTTTGTTGGTTTGACACCTTTAGTTGGTCACATCTCATAACTTTCTGTGTGAATTCATGTGCTAAGAACCAAATTTCAACTGGTGACACAAGGATTTTCAATCCTTTCTCAACCAGCTAAGCCAAGTTTTTTATCTTTTCATGTAATGGCTCCTATCCATTTCAACATTCTAATTTTGTCTACACTTGCACATGTTGCCTTTTACTCCTCAATATTATGCAACATATAGTAGAGCTAGCTTATAGCTTCCAATAGCACTTCTTTCGTATTTGGTTGGATTCTAGAATTACACTAATATGCCTTTCAGGGCCGACCTTGACTTTATGGGGGCCAAGGGGAATTTTAAAATGGGGCCTTCATACATATTTAAAAGAAAAAGTTGTTGTTGTTGTTAATGTTTTTTTTTTTTTTGGGTTAATTACAAAAAACCCTAGGGTTTCGCGTGTTTTTCAATTTAAACCCCAGAATTTCAATTTCGACAAATTAAACCCTAGAGTTTCATTCTTGTTTCAATCTGGCCCCTCCGTCCATCTCCGTCATATTAAACTAATGGAAATCTGGACAGAATTTCAGATTCAAACCCACATGTTCAAACACTTGTATTTCCCTTGTCGTAACTCCGTTTTACCTCATTTTTGCATCGTTGAATTCGTTTCATGGCCTAATTTTCATTCCAATCTTTATATGCTTTGTTCTGCATCTTTTTACTTGCCGTCGGAGCTCTAAAAGTTGGCTAAAAATAAGATTTTTCTCTCTTTGGGCAAAATTTTCAAATTCAAATCCACATATTCAAGCACTTGTATCTCTCTCGTCGTAACTCCGTTTCACCTCATTTTTGTGTTGTTACATTCAACTCATGGCCTAGTTTTAATTCTATCCCTCATATGCCTTGTTCTGCCTCTGTTTGCATGTTGTTGGACTCCGAAATTTGGCCAAAAATAAGCTTTTTCGCTCTTTTTTTTTCTTCTTTCTTCTTCCTCCACCTCCACGGCTCCTCCTCCTGCCTTGCTGCTGCTGCTTCTGCTTCTGCTTCATCGTCATTATCTGCAAGGAGCTTGGACTACAAAGAACTGGGCAAATTAACAAACCGAAAGTTCAAACAAATGCTTTTGAAGCTTGAATATTTCCCTTTTTCTAATAGCTTTTCACATCCAAGGAAGATAATGCCCATTTCCTAACTGCTTGTTCATAACTGATTGTTGGTCCAAACAATCTAATCAAGTCCACTAGAATATAAGGCTCTGTTTGGTTCCTGAAAACAATGTCAAGGAAGAAAAGAAAATTGGAAAATATGGTTAAAATGGTATCTATCTTGGGGGATCTTTCTGTTATTTGTAATTGAGAAATGATAGTCCAGTTCAATGTGTGCAACAAAAATTCTCAGTTAGCATTCATGAGATCAAACACTCGCCTTGCTCCTTTGAGGCCGTTCACTTGAAGAGTCGTGTAAGCACAAAGCAGCAGTCAAGACCATAAAATTCAACTGCTCAGAATTGTAGACACCGTCAAGTGATGATGATGAAGCAGTAGCAGCAAGGCAGGAGGAGGAGGAGGAGGAGGAGGAGGAAGAAGGAAAAAAGAAAAAGAAAAAGCTTATTTTTGGCCAATTTTTGGAGATCCGACAGCTTGCAAAATAGGTGGAACAAGGCATATGAGAGGTGGAATAAAAACTAGGCCATGAGTTGAATCTAAAGACGCAAAAATGAGGTGAAACAAGGTTACGATGAGAGAGATACAAGTGCTTGAATATGTGGATTTGAATCTGAAAATTTTGCTTAAAGATAGAAATCTTATTTTTGGCCAATTTTTGGAGCTCCGATGGCAAGTAAAAAGATGAAGAACAAGGTGTATGAATAGTGGAATCAAAATTAGACCATGAGGTGAATCCAACGACGCAAAAACTAAGTCAAAACGGAGTTATGACGAGGGAAATACAAGTGTTTGAACATGTGTGTCTGAATCTTAAATTTTGTCCAAATTTAGTTTAATATGACAGACATGGATGGAGGGGCCAAATTGAAACACAGATGAAACTCTAAGGTTTAATTTGTCGAAATTGAAATTTTGGGGTTTAAATTGAAAAACACGCAAAATCCTGGTTTTTTTTTGTAATTGACCTTTTCTTTTCTTCTTTTTAAAATTTTTTGTATCTACACAAAATTTGCTTGCATATATAAGAACTAAAATTACTAGGTTTTTACCTGTGCTATGCACAGAAAATATTTAAAATATTAGGTGACAAATCCAATTTGAAAATATTGTATTAGTGAATAATTTGATTATAATTTGTTTTTCACAATAATTATAATATTGTATTTTTTAAGCAATTTCATATGATTTTTATAATTGACTCAAGTCATAGTTATTGAGATAGACATAAATCATAGTTACTGAGATAGATATTGGACATTTTTGCTGGGTAACGTTATTGATTTATTCAATTTTTTCCCCTCACATGTAGCTAATTAAATTTAAAAGTTGATCAACTTCAACTTAAAAAAAATTATTTCTCAAGAGGCATTTGTAACTGTTATAGTCGACAATATTCAATAAACAATCCATACATTTAGCAAATAACCATCCATTATTACTATTAAATAATTCACCACTTTAATTATTTTAAAAAAAAAAAATCAGTGAAACTTCATTTTTAAACTACTAATTTGGTTCACTAGAATGAAATTCAATGAAATGTAATAGTCATTCCTTAGCCTCTCTATAGAATAACTATTCTCTCATAATGTTGAATGGTGATTCTACTTGTAGTATATTTTTTTGATCAATTTTTTGGTGAACCAAACATGAAAATGAACATTATGATGAAATGATTATTTCATTCCAGTTCATTTCAATGAACCAACCCTAACATAAGAAATAAATTATTTAGGAGCCCTATTTTTTAGAGAGAATTTAGGGGCCCGAGGTAGCCGCCTTGCTGGCCTTATATCAGGGCCGACCCTGATTCCTTTTGTGCATTTTGATAGAAGATTATTGGCAACAACCTCCTCAATCTCTCCTTGCTAATGATTATAGATAAGATTATATTCACTCTTCTTGTAGACATCTAGTTTCATTTTATCCTAATTTTTATTTCTGGTTTTGTTGAAATCCATATTTTTTTCTTGTCTTGCGTAACATATAACCTTTACATTCTAATTTATCTCTTAACATTGTAACTTAAAGTTCACTCCTGCTCTAGTTTCGCTATTAAATTATGTTAGTCAACAAACAACATATAGTAGTGGACATCCTCTTGAAAGCTTCTTGTAAGTTCTCTGCAGTTTATGTAAAATGATAAGGTTTTAATGTTGATTCTTAATTTAAGCCTATTGTTATTTGAAATTCATTTATCACTCTCTCTTTGATATCACACTAGTCGTGGCTCCACTTTTCATGTTTTATTCACCTTGGCGCATCTAGCTAGCATTCCTTTCTTTGTAAAACCCGTCAAATTCTCTCTTTAGGAACCCTAGCATGTGGTTTTTTCAAGTTAATAGATAGCACATGAAGGTCTTCAGAGTTGGTTCTTTTGTTTTTGTGTGTCGTATTTGAGCTGATGCTACATCTAGTCCCAACAGGTATTCAGAGTCACTTTTTTTTTTTTAAATTCAGAAAGTCCTCTCAGTCTCTAAGCAAAGTGTGCTTGATTTAGTTGGCTTTAAACTGTTGACATAATAGTGGGAATTTGATAAACCTTTTTAAGACAATGTCAGCCTAAGAAGCACGGGCACTTCTAAAAAGGTAGCGTATTCGTGTTGTGTCCATGTCAGAGACCGACACTCATTGGACACTCTGCCGACACGTGTCCGACACTCATCCAAACATGTCCTAGTTTTTTATAAAGAATTTAGGACTCGGACACTCTTTAGACACTTGGAGGACACGTGTGTCCATTGGCTAGACACATGAAACTAATTATAAGTTTGAACAAAATAACTTAGAATAAGATGATAAAGGAAAAATAATGTCAATTTATAGAAGTTGTGTTATATTGTATTTATTTATTGTCTTAGAATGACATGTTCATATATGTGACATATAATAAATATATAAAATTATATATTTTGTGCGTGTACCCCACGTGTCGTGTCCTATATTTTTTGAAAATTACCCTGTCTACGTGTCCATGTCGTGTCATGTGTCCGTGTCCGTGTCCGTGTCCGTGCTTCTTTGATGTCAGCCATAGAAGGATAAAAGTCTCTTGTATCTTTCTGATCCCAGTTCTCCATAGTGCATACGTGGTGGATTTTGATGCAAAATGTTTGGGTATTTATATAGCATTCTCCTTGGGTCTTGCAGATGTTAGGCAAAGCTCTTGGAATTCCTATAAACAGCGTGAGGACATACACTGAAGCTGAGATTCGTGCCAGGTATGATAACAGTTTATTTTCCCATTCTGATAAAATTTGCAACTTAGATAATAGTAAGCCAATGCAACTTTTGATTCCAATTTCATTGACCATAGAATTAGAGAACTGATTATCATTTTTAACTGCCATCTAACTTTCTGCTGGTAAATGTCATACTCAGTGTTGTTTTTCAGGTTTCAAAACTTTGTACACTTCTTTTAAAAGCTGTTAGAACTACAGTTGGTTCTCAAGGCTGGGATGTTCTTGTTCCAGGAACTGCTTCTGGTACTGTAATACAGGTATTCCATTAAATCTTGGAAAGCATATCAAAGTTTCCGCCATCAAATTATCTATTTAAAACTTTGTGAACTTTGGTTTGAGTAGGAATTTCTTAATTGGGAAGTTACTCACCATAAAAAAGGAACTTATTGTTTTATTTTTCCATTTTTTTCCCATTAATCATTTTAGAATTGATCATAGAACAAGATTTGCTCATGCATTGCAATTATCATAAAAATGATAACTCATACAATATCATATGATAATTTTATAGTTACTTGTTTATTCTACATGCAACGTCACCTCAATTCTGAAGTTTCTTCCTGAAATATTACTCCAATGAAGATTTACAATACTGCTTATGGCTTCCATCCCAAAATTCATTTGAAAGAAAGAAAGAATAGTAATTCTCATTCTCCGTAGATCAAGTGCTACAAGCTAGGTGTTGAATTTAAGTTTTTATAAAGAGGTAATGTTTACAAAAGCTGAAACTGGGACTAGTGTCAGTATAGTATGATTATATATATGGAGCATGACATATTGTTTTCATTGCCAATAAAGATGAAATGAAAGCTGATTGTTTCAAAAACTAATATGAGGACTAAAGTCTGTATGCTGGTAGCCTTTTTCCATTAATTATCTTTGTTATTTGTACCATCATCATTTATTCCAAAGATTTTCATCATAAATGATAATGATAGTTTTTGAAGACATGAAATGCTTCTGGTTTGATGAACTTTGGTGAAAATGCTCTTAGTTGCATATGCCTTAATTGTCTGACTGATATCTTCTTCTGTTTTCCTTTGAGGGACTTTATTTGACTGACATTAGATTTAGTTGAAACTGATTTAATTCAATTTCAGGTTGAGAGCATTGTACCTGGGACACTGCCATCGTCTGTAACAGGTCCTGTTATACTTGTGGTCAGCAAAGCTGATGGAGATGAAGAGGTAAATATTTCTTATGTCACTACAAGTTCTCATTTCTCATATGATTACAGGCCTGTTCAGTGCAGCTTCTAGCAAATTGCAAGTTGCTAATCACAAAGCACAAGCTAAAAGCACGTTTCCCCTGCTTCCCAATAATCTACTTTTTGTAGCTTATTTAAGCTATTTCTGCCTCATAAGTTGTAAGTAGAAGCTGTACCAAACACTGTGGCACATATTTCTAAATAAATAAAGCTATAAGAAGCTCCATATGGTGCACCAAACAACCCCTACAACTCAAAAACAGGTGTAGGAGAGAGCTTAATTCTCACAGTTGATGCCTGTTACAGGTAACAGCTGCGGGTGGTAATATAGCTGGAGTTGTACTTCTACAGGAGCTGCCTCACTTATCTCATCTTGGTGTTAGGGCTCGGCAAGTAAGTCTTATATGTTATCCTCTTTTGGGATTTCATATTTTCATATGATCATAAATTCAATAGACTGTAAGTTGCACTCCTAATTTGCAGGAGAAGGTTGTATTGGTGACATGTGAAGATGATGACAAAATTGCTGATATGGTAAAACTCAATGGAAAATATGCAAGGTTATATTTTTGGACCTTGCCCCTTTCAGAATCAGTTCTTTACTACATTAGAGTCTACAAAGTTCCACCAACATTAGTGAATCATCAAATATTGTCCAATCTGATCCTCTCTCTCTCCCCCTTTTTCTATGTTTTTATTTTGTTTTTCAGATTGGAAGCTTCCTCGACAGGAGTGAATATAATTACATCGTTTTCAGATGATAGCAATGGTGACTTTCCTGTAAAAAAGCTTTCAAGTAACGGCTCAACCACAACTGGACCTTCAGGAGAAAATAATTTGTCTTGGTCTTCTGTCAAAACCCCTTACTCAAGTCAGGTACTAACTCTTGACGTACTGATTCTTATGTGCTGGATTGAGACTTGTCCAGCTAAAAGAAACCTTCTGATTAAAATTGAAGTAACAAGTTGTTGAAGTAAGTATTTCTTTCAGGGTGTTTCTGCTGGAGGCATTATACTACTTGCTGATGCAGATGTACAAACTTCTGGTGCAAAGGCTTCTGCTTGTGGTCAATTATCTTCTGTGGCAGCAGCTTCTGATCAAGGTAGGGGGTAGTTCTAATCTCTCTCTCTCTCTCTCTCGGGGCACAGTTTAATATATCGCTCGTAGCAAATTTGGTGTCTTGATTGTTTAAGTCTTGATTGAGTATTGAGACTTTGCTTTTGATCATATTAGTAAGACCAAACTGCTTCTCTATTAATATTGTTGAATTTGGTAGGAGAATTTATGATGGAAAAATTTATGCACCAACAGCTGTTCCATAGAGTGGTTTGTTTTGTCACATGCAGAGGGAAAGGAGCAGGGATTATGCCATGGTTTGGATACAGGGTTTGGTGTGTCTTACTTTTATTAGAGCCAAAAAAGATGAAAAAGAGTGAAAAGGTTTAAGCTCATTAGAATGGTTATATGACAAAACCTAACCATTCATAGGCTTAAAATTACAGTCTTAGGAGAGTCTAGTTATTAGAAAATTTAAATGAATAAGTAGAATGTATATAGGCATAGCTCTAAGCTACATTTAAATTTAATTATTGGTAGATGTTGATGCTGCTTAGGTTCATTTATAGTGCATGGCTATCTAATGTGGAACATATGTAGAATATTGATTTTTGCTCTAAAATATGCATGTATATGTATACACCTTTTGTAGGACAGTATATCTAGGTGTTCGCATCGCAGCTTGTTGCCACGAGGGAGTATTAGTTTAGGGTTGGTGTGATCAGGACCCCACCCCATGCGCGTTAGCATCAATCTATAGCACAAGAGGGATTTATTTAGAGGATACAATTGGAAAGAGGCTTATAGCACATGTCCCCTCTTATAGGGACACATATCCCCTTTTTTCTTAATTGCCCCTCAGATTTGTATTGGTCTCCGACGTGGCCTTGTCCATATATGCCCCCATTTCTTGGCCACTACTCAATCCACCAAGAGCATTATTTGCCATAAGATTCTCTTCTAAATTCTATGTCTATTCTCTACATTTTTTCTCTGCTTGATCTTCTCTGATAATCACGAGAGGTTCATCTCACATACACTCTCACTACTGATACCATGGACATGAGGGCGACCTTATCTCTCGCTCTCTTCTCTTTCTCCTCAACTCCCTCTCCTCCTCCACCAGTTCACTTCTTCTTTGAGTCTCTTTGGCGAGATGTGTTTGAACCTATTCAATTCAAGCCAACTCAGGCTTCTCCTCAACGGCTTGACCCTCCTATACCTATTGTCCAGTTTCGTTAAAAACATCAAAGTAGATCTTTGCATAAGAAACCATTTCGATATGTTGTGCATAACTCTTGAAATATGTCGATTTTGTCCATCTCATGAATGTCATTGCGTCTCAGTTATGGATATGGTCAGGTGTCAAATTTCACATTGTCCCATACAATGCATGCACTAGAAAGTATTTTGTGGAGGAAAGAAAAATATTGGCCTTGTTTGATTGGAAAATTTTTGATTTTTTTTTTTCAAAATCACTTTCTCTCCTACACATCAATCAATCACTTTTTCTCTCACACACATTTACTCAACTACAACAAAATATCAAATCATCCCAAACTCCCATACTCCAAAACTATTTCCAAAATATACAATCAAACAGACTAAATTTTTTTTTAAACTCTTTCTTCACAATTTTTTTTGAAAATTTATCTCCCAAAACCAAACCAAGCACACCCATAGCTTTTGTTTATGTAAGGGTAAATTACACTAGTTACTCAGTTTGACCCATATTTCATGGTCACTATTCTTTCAATTTGCTCATGTAAAATATAGACTTTTTTATCAAGTTGTAGTGTTACGACTTGCAAGGACCAAGAAAATTGCACTACCACAAATTTTCCAAGAATTAGCTCCGTTGAATAGAAGAATTACAAAGATATTTAGACCACTATAATTATCCTATTCTTCAAGGACTTTTGACTCACAAACATTAAGCCTGTAACCTTCACTAATTAGAACATTCTAGATCTTCTAAAAACCATATAAAAGGCCCAAAAGCATTACCTAGAACTCGTATTACAATCCATGGACCAAAACTATATACCATGTCAAGCAAAATGGAAAATTACCAAAATGTCTTCAGCTCTAAAAAACAAATAAAACAAGAATAAAAAAGACTCGGAATAATAATTTAGAAAAAATATATAAATAAAGGCCATAAACATTAGAGGGACACTTTCTGAAGGACCAAAACTCTACTTGATAATCATGGGAACTATAGCCTTCGCCTTAGGCTTCCAAAAGCTTGTTATACTTATTTAGCTATTCCATAGAAGCAGCATCACACACACATTGAATTTCCTTCCATGTCCCTCCAATTAGCCTGCGTGCATGCTCATTCTTGTCTCATTTTCCAACAACCCCCGAGGCAAAAAATAAGTTATAAAAAACCGTGTTTTCAAAGTGCACAGAATAGGTGGTTCTACTTTTCAGTTACATAACATGAATTTTTCAATCCAATTTGATTCATTCAATAGATCATTATGCTAATTATGCAGAGAATATAAATCAAGCACACAATCAAAAAGACTAAAAGGTTTGCTTGGCAAAACTCCAAGCCAAGGGCAAAAAACCATGAATGCACTGTTCAAGTATGAAGACTTAGATCCAGATGCATAGATTCTGCTTATGCAAGTTCCATGAGCATTTTGTAGCCAATCTGGCTCCCACATCTCACCAATCTCTTATACTTCTCTCAATCTTCCACTGCCTGTGTCAACCGCATGAACACAATGTTCCAGTTTGCATGGCTTGATTGTTTTGGTGTAAAAGATGGAGAATCTTCGCCAAGGTAGAGATTTGTTGTATTCAATTGAGTTGGCTCATTGAATTGACTCATTGAGTTGGTTCAGATTCTAGAAGACTTGCTAGTTGGCAAGCTGCATATCTAGAAGCTTGTAAGTTCGTTGCACTGATATTCTGCAGGTGTAACTTGCAAGCAGGTTGGCAAGTTGAAGCCATAGAAAAGTACACTTTTGTCCCCAAAAAGTGGTGTATAAATAGGGGTACAAGTAGTGTACAAAATAAGAGCAAATTAAAGCAAATGAAGAGTATTAAGTCTTCACAAAGAGTGATAGAAAGAGGAGTGAGGTAAAGTTGAGAGTGAGAAATAGCTTTGTAATTTCTTATTCAGTTTAGTGAAATTCCACTGCTGTGAATGTAGGCGATTTGCCGAACCACATAAATCTTGTGTGTTTCTTGTTTGGTTGGTTGTTTTGTGTTTGTTTTTGGGCCTTGGGCACAAATGATCACAAGTCTCACGAAATAGGAGACACCAATGGATCTAATCCAACATGGACATAGATCCCAACAAAGATAAAAAAATATTTGCAAATAGCTTCAAAGAAGATGCCAACAATATGTGGAAGACTACCAAAACAATGCCTTCAAGAGGCTGCAAAAGGACACCAAAGCTCCACCAAGATCTAAAGTAGATTGCCCCATGATCTTGAAATTGACAAATGTGAATCTTCCAAGATCAATCAATACGGATCCACCATAGAGGATCACCAAGTGCCCAATGGCCATACCAAAGACCCGAAGGTGTTCAAATGGGTGGACAAAATTTATCACCCCCTCTACCCATATGGGGTAATCCAATGCCGTTGTGCAATCAAATTTCTGCAATCTCAAATTCCATTGGTCAACCCTTCAAATTTGACCTTCCAAACAATATCCAATTCTTGTTGGATAACCATGTCCAAGACTTCATATTGCCGCATATCCTTTTATGCAGACAATAATAAACTCTTGAAATCCCAAAACGACGATTCTACTCCAAAAAGGCTCTCATAACTTTGGGTTTGAATTTGCAAAAATGGAGTTCACGGTTGCGTCCGGAGCTGTCTATTTAGCCATGAATACCCTTCTCCACCTTTTTAGGGGTCAAATTGAATTTTTTTAAAATTTTCAAGGGCTAAACTGAAAATTTTAGAAACCTCTGTGGCCAAATTGCAATTTCAAATAATTTATGGGGCCAAAACAAAATTTCAAAAATAGAAAGGGCTAAATTGTAATTTACCAAAAATATAGGGGTCAAAATGCAATTTGCAAAAACCTTAGGGGCCAAGTTGCAATTACACCAAAATTTAGGGACCAAAATGCAAATTTCTAAAATTTCCAATGACTTGGTGAATACACTGACGTGTCATATACGTGGTGCTGACGTGTTAGACACGTGTCATTGATGTAGTGGTAAAGTGGTAGTTGATTGGGCGCTGAGATGGCACTGAGCTTGGCTACTAACTAGATGGTGACGTCATGATGATGTCATGCTAAACCAGACCCACTAGAGAAGACGTGGGCTCGTATTTGAGTGGGATTCACGCGCCAACTTTGACCCGCGTGTAAGGGAGCGTCTGAGCTCCGTTTGCCTCGATTTGTGCACCGTTGGACTTCTAAAATCGAGATGAGCTCAAATGTGTATTCAAAAGTCTGGTCGGACAAAGTTGGTTTCTGGGCAAATTCGAAAAGCAGAGCTTTGGAGTTTCGTTTTGCAATCTGGGTGCTCTGATACCAGTTTGTTGTGCCTAGGGCCCAGAAATAAATACAAACAACCAATCAAACAATAAAACAAGAAGATTTATGTGGTTCAGCAAATCGCCTTCAGAGCTTCGTTTTGCAACTTGGGTGCTCTGATACTAGTTTGTTGTGCCTAGGGCCCAAAAATAAACACAAACAACCAATCAAACAATAAAACAACAAGATTTACGTGGTTCGGCAAATCGTACACATCCACGGCAACGGAGTTTCACTAAACTGAACAAGAAATTAAAAAAGTTATTTCTCACTCTTTCTACCACTCTTTGTGAAGACTTGATGCTCTTCACTTGCTTTAATTTGCTCTTATTTTGTACACTTCTTGCATCCCTATTTATACACCAATTCTTGGGGACAAAAGTGTATTTTTCCATGGCTTCAACTTGCCAACTTGCTTTCAAGTTGCACCTACAAAATATCAGTGCAAAGAACTTACGAGCTCCTAGATATGTAACTTGCCAACTTGCAAGTCTTCTAGAATCTGAGCCAACCCAATGAGTTAACTCAAAGAGTCGATTCAATGAGCCAACTCAATTGAGTCTACTCAATACAACACACAATGCAAACGCTACACTCAAACAGATCTAGCAAAACCCCACAAAGATCAACCCTTGATCTTTGCAACAACACTACGTGCGAGTATAATGATTATAGACCGTACGAAGCGCTCTTAGATGTCACAAGACTCACTTTGTGTGTGTTTGTTAAAAATAATTATCTAATTTGTAATATAAGTTTTATTTTGGATGAATTTGTAAATAAGTTTACAAGTTGCCAACTTGACAACTTGCATACAACTTGCTATATATAGGTTCATGTATTTGATTAAGGGCTGAAAGTGGGCCAAGTTGTATCGTGTTCCTATTGGTTCAAAGAGTGGCAGGAATGCATATATAAAGGCTTGCTCTATGTTACCAGAAAACGCCAATACCCTAGCAATTTACGTATTGGTATGCATGTTCTGAAACATGGTACACTTTCGTTCCAAAATGGTAAATTTAGTGATCCGAAGCGATCTCAAAAGTTTTTTCCAATATATTTTTTTAAATGTTACCTTAGGAGAAAAAAAAAATCAAATATTTAAACTAAAATCTAAGGTGAGTTAAGTTTTGACAGGACAAAAAAATAAAAATGGGTCATAATTTTCATAGCATTGATTTGTTACATGAATTTTTTTTTTTTTTGGATACCTAATATTTAAAAGAAAATTACTTTAGAAATACCTTAAATTCTTAAGTAATATATATATATATAAGTCTACTCTTATCGTACCACATTTTAGAACATATAGTGTACCACGTTCCCGTTCCCGTTCCATGTACTGGAACGATCCACATTCTAGGTAACATAGGGCTTGCTTGCCTCATTTGTAAAACAGACCATCAAGAAACAAAGCAATATACCAACATATTCTCTACCTCTCTTAGCTCTCTCTTTCAATTTCTTTCTGGGTCTTTTAATTTCTCTCTCTAGAAATTTTTGGTCCCACCAAAATTCACATATACATTTTGCACCCAACATATTTTTGGTATCAGAGCCAAACCCCTTTTTTGTTCTTACTCAAGCACCACCTTCAACTATACTTCAAATCAAATACCCATATTTCATGGGAAAAATTATGGTTATCGGAGCATTCAAATGAAAACTCTTTTTATTTTTCATGATCTATGGGAGATAGTGGAGGAAGGTTTCCCTGTTCTAGGAGATTGTGAAACATTAGCATCATGGACACAAGGTAAACAAAAAGAGTACAAAGACAATAAGAAGAAAGATGCAAACGCATCACTCAACATACAACAGGGGGTAAGCAAATCTATTTTTCCTAGAATAATTGGTGCAAAATATTCTAGAGATGCTTGGGAAATCGTAAAACAAGAATTCCAAGGTTCTGAAAAAGTTGTCTCCATTAAACTTTAGTCTTTGTAGTGTGATTTTGATAATCTAGCCACGAAAGAAAATGAGACTGTCCAATCTTTTTCCACAAGAGTTGCAAAAATTATAAATCAAATCAAAAGTTGTGGAGATATTATTGAAGAGAGAAAAATTGTTGAAAAAATATTGAGAAGTTTGCCACAAAAATTTGAACATGTTGTTGCTGCAATTGAGGAGTCAAAAGACGTATCTAAAGTCTTTTTTCATGAGCTTATGGGTTCTCTTAAAGCCCATGAAAAAAGAATGGCTAGATTCACTAGACCAAGCAAGGGCAGGAGCAAATATTGAGCAAGCCTTCCAATCAAAGCTCAATATCATAGAAAGAAGACTTCTAGAAAATAAAGGTTATGGCATAGCTCAACCACAACAACAAAGAACGGGACTCTAGAATTTTGGTAACCATAGCCGAGGAATAGAGAGAAGAAATTTCCATCAAGAATCAAATCGAGCTGGTAACACAAAATTTGGCTCTATCTGTCATGTGTATGGTAAATCTAATCATCAATCTAAGGATTGTAATTTTAGATGAACCAAGTGCAAAATTTGTAATCATTCACAAAAGGACTGCTGGTGTCAGAAAAAAGATGAAAAAAGTGAAGCAAATTTTTCTGAAGAAAATGACCCAGCTCAAGTGTGGCTTATGAAAATGGAGAAAAGTTCATCTTCATCGGCCATTGCGGCAACAAAGTCATTTTGAAGATAGTGATTCAGAATTGCCTATTAGAAAAGTACGACCATTAAGAGAAATTTATGATTCATGCAATTTTGCATTTTTCTTTTGTGAGCCACAGAATTTTGAAGAAGCAGCAAAAAATAAAGTTTGGCAAAAAGCAATGGATGAAGAGATGTTCGCAATTTTCAAAAATCGCACTTGGGAGCTAGTAGATCATCCTAAACAAAAAAATGTGGTCGAGCTAAAATAGATCTACAAAACCAAATTGAACGAAGATAATTCGGTTCAAAAGTACAAAGCTCGTTTTGTTGCAAAAGGCTACTCACAACAACCTGGAGTAGATTTCAATGAGACCTTTGCACCAGTTGTCTAAATAGAGACAATCAGAACAATCTTAGCCACGGCAGCACAGTTGGAATGCTAGTCCACCAGTTTGAAGTAAAATCAACATTTTTGAATGGCGATCTAGAAGAAGTATATGTGGAGAAACCACAAGGCTATGTGGTGGAAGGAAAAGAAGATACGGTTTATCAGCTAAGACAAACGCTTTATGGCCTAAATCAGGCCTTGCGTGCTTGGAATAGTAGGATAGACAAATACTTCATCCTTAGCGGTTTTAAAAGAAGTCCTAGTGAGTCATCATTGTATGAGAAAAAGGGAGGTACCAATGATTTTCTCATCGTCTGCCTTTATGTTGATGATTTAATTTTCACTGGCACTAATCCTGTGATGCTAGATGATTTCAAAAAGGCTATATGATGAAAGAATATGAGATGATAGATCTTGGCTTAATGAAATACTTTCTTGGCATCCAAGTGCGGTAGACAAAAGGAGAAATTTTCATTTCTCAAGAAAAATAAACAGAAGACCTGCTGAAAAGATTCAAGATGTCAACATGCAAACCAATTTCAACACCTATGGTGACAAATGAAAAATTGCAGCTAGAAGATGGAGCGCTAAAAGTGAACCCAACATTGTACCGCAACTAGGTTGGATCACTAATGTATGTCACAAACACCAGGCCTAATATCGTATATCCAGCCAGCATGATTTCCAGATTCATGACTAAACCCAGTCAAATCCATTTTTCCACAGCTAAGTGAATACTACGGTATTTGTAAGGCACAAAAAATTTTGGGATCAAGTATGTGAAGGAAGAAGACAATAGTCTTGCTGGATACACTGACAGTGATTGGGTAGGTTCCATTGACGATAGAAAAAGCACATCTGGATATGTGTTTTGCATGGGTTCAAAAGCAATCTCTTGGTCCTCCAAAAAGTAAAAAACGGTGTCGCTCTCATCAGCTGAAGTAGATGCATTGCAGCCACCAATGCCGCTTGTGAAGCTATATGGCTTGGAAGAATTCTTGGAGATCTACAGCAAGAGCAACTAGACCCCACAACAATTTACTGCCACATGTCTACCATTGCCATGACAAAAAATTCAATTTTTTTCATGCTCAAACTAAGCACATTGAACTTTGTCATCACTTCATCTGAAATTTGGTTGACAGAGAAGAAATTCAGTTGTTCATCAATATTAAAGAACAACTTACAAACATCTTTACCAAGGCAGTATCATCACAAAAATTGGAGCAGTTCAAATTTTCAAAATATTTTTTCGTATCACAAATTAGGGGGGGGGGGGTGTGTTAAAAATAATTATATAATTTGTAATATAAGTTTTATTTTGGGTGAATTTGTAAATAAGTTTGCTAGTGGTCATGCAACTTGCTATCTATGTTACACGGACTCGGGTACGAGTATCGGGTGTAGGTGCGTATCTAGGGGTTGGACACTTCAAAATTAAAAATTGAGGATACGTGGATATGGATCTAAATTTGGATACGGGTACGGGGATACGTTAAATATTTTAAAAAAAAAATATATTTATATGAAGATGAATTGAAAAAAAAAAAAAAAAAAAAAACTAAAAATGACATATTTTGTTAAAAAAATAACAAATAAAATATATATAATAAATAAAGATTATCTAAATTATTTTAGATATAAAATAAATTATATTATATATGATAAAATAAGTTATTTTTATTTTAGATATAAAAATCATATTATTTATGATATATTATATTATTTAATTTAATTTTTTATGAGTGAATATATTATATAATATGAATAATATTATATATTATTATATTATTGTAATTCATATTAATATATAATATTATTCATATTATATAATATAAATGTAATCAAAAGATAAGAAAAGAGAACAGAAAGATGAAAGAGAGAAGTCAAAGATGAGAACAGAGAGAAAAGAAGACACAAAAAGAAGGGGAGAGAGAGAGAGAAGAGAGGGAGATCGAGATTGAGAGACGAGAGGAGAGGAAGAGAGAGGTCGAGAGACGAGAGAGAAGACAGAGATGGGAGATCGAGCGAAAGTTCTTTCTTGCTCTCGTCTCTCGATTGAGCGAAGTCGGCGACTAATGTCTTCTCTCTCGTCTCGCGAAGTCGGCAAACAATGTCTTCTCTCTCGTCCAGCAACCAGAGGATTGAAGCCGTCTTGCCTTGTCGAACGGCGACTAGGTTCGTTCTTGCTCCTTGCTCTTTCCTCATTTCTTTTGCTGCCGTTTGTAAAGAGCCGTGTCCGAGAGAGAAGAGGAGAATCCGACACAGATCCCACACCCGCACCCGTGTCGTGTCATGTCGACACGGGTACTTCACCCCAAAGTGCCGAGTCCGTGTAACATAGCTTGCTATATATAGGTTCATGTATTTGATTGAGTGGCTGAAAGTGGACCAAGATGTATCTTGTTCCTATTGGTTCAAAGAGTGACAGTAATGCCAATATAAAGGCTTGCTTGCCTCTTTTGTAAAACAAACCATCAAGCAACAATGCAATATACAAACAGAGCATTGCTCTCTCTCTCTGCCTCTCTCGGCTCTCTTTCAATTTCTCTCTCTGGGTCGTTTAATTTCTCTCTCTCTTGAGAAATTTTTGGTCCCACCAAAATTCATGTATATACTTTGCACCCAACAGTGTCAACTTAAAGAATAAAGTTTAGGTCACAGATTCACAATGTATACTTAAGAGAAAACCTTAGTGAACAAGGAAACCAAATAAACAAGGAATTCAGTCTCCAACACACAAATTGAGACGAGAATACACTAATGCTTACTAATGAAAGTCTCCCGTGAAATACTCCAAAACTAAATTGCGTTTGGTTAAGAACAAAACTAAACTCAACCCAATAACCTAACCAAGATAAAATCTACATATTATGCTAATGCAATGCATGATTTTACCTTTCATCATCAAGTTTGCATAGAACTCAAAAACTAGACTTTAGTTTCAGAGCTCCATGCTGAACTTTCAAGTACTTATTTATGATGCTCGTGAACTCAAAACTAAAAAAAGTGTAACATATAAACAATTTTATAAAATTGCCACCACAACAAAAATGAGCAAGGGGTACAACTCATTTTTCTTAACAATAATGTTTGACATGGTAACCAAATACAATATTTAGGATTTTATGAATGCAATTGAAAGTATAGGGATTAAAGTGGAATTCGGGTGAAACTACAATGATAAATTATATAATTTACCCCTGTATAGAATAATACATTTTGAATTTTAGAAGTAGATTCATTGGAAGTTAAGACTTGCAATGTGTTGAGTTGGGTTATATATTCACTAAAATTGAATATCACAAATATTTGTGAAGTAACCCAACAAAGCATTTGTTGCATGGACGTGTTAGACAGTGCTCCAATTGAACTATGTGATAAATGTTTGGGTTCCATTCATCAACAGCATCTCTCTTCACCCTATTGGAATGCTTGCTTATTTATTCAATTTGCTCTTTTTAATGTGTGGATTTAATTAATTAATTAATTTATTATTATTATTTTGATTGAGCTAGCACAGCTATTGGATGAGGAATGTCATGTTTCACTGCATCTATTGCCATCATGTCTAACTTTCTTATGGATGTGCTTCTTCCATTGGCAGTTTGCAGTGACCAAGGAGTTCCAGCTTCATTTAAGGTCCCTAGTGGAGCGGTAATACCTTTTGGATCTATGGAGCTGGCATTAGAACAAAGCAAGTCCATGGAGTCCTTCAAATCTTTTGTGGAACAGATAGAAACAGCCCAAATGGAAGGTGGAGAACTTGACAATCTCTGTAATCAACTCCAAGTACTTATCTCTTCCCTACAGCTTCCAAAAGACATCATTGACAGCTTGGGGAAAATATTTCCACCCAATTCACGTTTAATTGTCCGTTCAAGTGCCAATGTTGAGGACTTAGCTGGCATGTCAGCTGCTGGCCTCTATGAATCAATTCCTAATGTAAGCCTTTCAAATCCGATTGTTTTTGGAAACGCTGTTTGTCGAGTGTGGGCTTCGCTTTACACTCGTCGAGCAGTTTTAAGTCGTAGAGCTGCTAATGTACCTCAGAAGGAGGCTGCAATGGCTGTACTGGTCCAAGAATTGCTTTCGCCGGATCTATCCTTTGTGCTTCACACGCTCAGCCCGACAGACCATGATCATAATTCAGTGGAGGCGGAGATTGCTTCTGGACTTGGCGAGACTCTAGCTTCAGGCACACGAGGCACTCCTTGGCGTCTATCTTCTGGAAAGTTTGATGGGTTAGTGCGCACGTTGGCTTTTGCAAATTTCAGCGAGGAATTGCTGGTGCGTGGCGCAGGTCCAGCTGATGGGGAAGTGATCCATTTAACTGTTGACTATAGCAAGAAACCCCTGACCACGGACCCAATTTTCCGGTGTCTGCTTGGTCAGCGTCTTTGTGCTGTAGGGTTTTTGCTTGAGCGCAAATTTGGATGCCCTCAGGATGTCGAAGGATGCGTGGTTGGTAAAGACATTTTCATTGTCCAGACACGCCCGCAACCTCAATAAAAGGCTTCTTCCCATAACTTTTAACAATGTATGTATATCTACATTGTCAAAGGATGAGCTGTTGGTAAAGACATTTTCATTGTCCAGATATGCCTGCAACCTTAAATAAGGCTTCTTCTCAGAACTTTAACCATGTATGTATATTTACGTTGTTGGTATCAATAAGCGTTATCTACATGTAAGAATCTACATAAGAATGTGAATTGTTATGAAGCACCTCATGTCAACTTATCATAGAAAGTACAAGAACATGATTTGTACATGTTTATAAATCCCAAGTTTGTCATGTTTATTTGTTTCATTTCATTTAATCATGTATATTGTAAAAGGCACTGTGTTTCAAAATTTGGTTCCTATTTACAAATTAAGGGCTAAAATTTTCAAATTGAGGGCTCCAAAATGAAAAAAATGAAAATTTCTGTCTTAAAATGAGAAATTTTTACCTTTTCAAAACAGAGAAAATTCTATGTGCTTTTTGAAATTTCACCCCAATAATATTACACACACCATCTAATATTTATATATGAGAAGAACATAATAATACACACACATATAAGAATTGTGAAAAACATCTTTATGACACTACAAAATCATTATTGGCTTGGAGAGAAAGTGAAGCCATCGTCGAACAATATCATATTAAGATTATTGATGGAGAAATATAACATTGTGAAGAAAGAAGTTGTTGCAATAGAGTTATGATTGGAGACGATATATTAAGATTATTGATTGGGAAATATAAAATTGTAAAGAAAGAAGTTATTACAATAGAGTTATGATCGAAGAAGATGATTTAGTATAGAGAGTGGTGTCAAAACTCAAAGATGAGATGCCAAAATCTTAAATAAAGTTGATGACACAATTTTAAATGTAGAAATTGTTGAGAATATAGTCATTTTAAATGTAGAAATTATTGAGAATAGTGTGGTATTTGAAGTGTCAAAGAAATCGAAATTTACATTCTTTGTCAATCTAGGGTTACCTCCATTGATGTTGACAATGGAGGCATCCATTTAACTAAATGCAACATTTTTTTTAATATGTAAGGGACAAATTAGTCTCAAAATATATATATAAAAAAATTTAAAAAAAAATTCTCAACTTTGACATATGTTTTGTTGGACTCCAACTATTACTGCTATAGACTTTTTATGACCTATTGTTAATTTTTAATAGATTATTTACCAATAAATCCTACTTTATAAACTGTTATACCAAATAGTCCTGCTAGTGGGTTGATTTGGTCCTTTTTGTTTTTTTTTTCCATTTTTGTTTCACTGTGTGGGCGAGAGTGCCCTTGGTTTAATGTGGTACTGTTTTGCTGGATCAGTTCCTTTTTTGGAAACGTTGCTCATTCCGGTTTGGCTAATTTTGGTGATACATTCAAATACGTTTCACCAATTGTGAGGTAGGGTTTTCGAATTTGAATGTGTGTCTTCCTTGCCGACGGCTGTGTGTGTGTATCAGTGTGTGTGTCTATGTGGGTGTGTGTTGAAGCCATCAGTGTATGTGTGTGCGTGTATCAGTGTGTGCGTGTATCAGAGTGTGTTATGCGTTGGGTGTGTCTTAGAGAGAGAAGAGAGAGTTGGGTTTGGTGTGTGCTGTGTGTGTGTGACCACCACCGCCACTGTCCCCGGCGGCGCACCGCCACTACCTCCCCCCCCACTCTACAACCAACTACCTAACCAGCCTCGGCCTCGGCTACGCCATCGCCATCGCCCCTCGACTACGCCATCGCCATCGCCATCGCCCTCGGCTTCCTTGTCCTCCTCTCCACCCTCCTCCTCGTCTCCTACGTCTGCCTCAGCCATCGCCGCCGCCGCCGCCAAAACCTTAACCCTAGCTCCACCACCACCACCACAACTTCTTCCGACAACGGCATCATCCTCCCCCGCATAATCTTCGTCGCTGAAGATGACAACGAAGACAACAATAACGCCGTCGTAGGGCTCGATCAAGCGGTCATCAATTCGTACACTAGGTTTCCATTCTCGAAGGATCGAGGCGGTGGAATCAACGATTCGATGTGTTCGATCTGCTTGTGTGAGTATAGAGATGCTGAGATGCTGAGGCTGCTGCTGGGTGTGTGTTAATGGTGTCTTCTGTGCATGGTGTCTTGTGTCTGCTAGAGAGAGGAGATATGTGTGTGGCTGGGTCTCCATGTGAGAGAGAGAGAATGCTGAGAGAGATGAGTAAGTGTGTTGCAGAATGGGTTAACCCCCAAACACACCAACCCAGCCCAAGAAAAACCCCCTTACAGCGGATTGGCATTATGTGACACCCTCACAATGTATCACATGCAACACACCACACATCCATTCACTAAATTTGCACGTGAGACACACGCGCCACACCCAATTTACGCCCAAAATCCGCAACTGACCAATATAACGTTCAAATAAGGGTAATTACGTCCCTCACAATTACTCAGGACTAAATGGTTTAGTAGAATAAAAATGGGACTAATTGGTTCACAAGTTTAAATTTTGGGATTTATTGGTAAATCTCCCATTTTTAATTTTAAAAATAAACATAATAAAATTATATACTTATAATTATCAAATTAATTAATTTTTTTTATAAATCATTTATAAAATAAAACTCATAAAATTAACTATTTAAATTATTAAAATAGAGCTCATAATTGAGATTTGGAGTCACTGTTGTGTGCAATGCGCAACAGTGATTGTTGTGCACAATGTGCAGTGATTATCGTGTGGTTTGTGAGACTCACTTTGAGTTCTATTTTAATAATTCAAACTGTTCATTTTTTTAGATAATATCAAGTAGAACATACTTATAAAAAAATCAAATTGATCAGACATCAATAGTTCCTTTATCAAATCATATTTATATATTTAAAAATGAATATATAAAGTATTAAATTGAATACAAATGTAATTTGATAAAGGGTTATTGATATCTATCAACTTAATTTTTTACAGATATATTATACTCGATATTCCTTAAAAATTAAACGACTTACATAACTATAATAAGACATGAAAGGAGTCCCACAAATCATACAACAGGCACTATAGTATGTATGCCCAATAATAACCCCCAAAATCCCTATAATTGTCACAAACCAAAACTGCATTGGTCAAATATATTAAAAATGGAAAATTATATGGTGCCTATGGCCACTATTTGGTCTTGCCATTACCAATCACCAATTGTCAAGTTCCCTTACTATTTTCCAATCCCTAATATAAATTAGGAACAATTATTAATAAGTTCTATTTATTTTTAAGATTAATATTAAATAATATCAAATTTCAATATGAACAAGTAAATCTTATTTTTCATAAAATGTTGTAAAAAATTCATTACTTTCATAACGATGTATGTTATTCCAATTTTATTCCTAATTTAATATGAAATTTTTTTATAAATCTTTTTAATTTAAGTAAAATTATACTATTTAATTATAAAAATTATGATATCTATACTATTATATAAGTGCATGTCAAATTTGGGGTCCAAGCCTTTACTTCATTCTCCTTATTGTCACGTGTCTCTCATTTTTATATGGACAACTAAATCTTATTATCTACCAAAAAAAAAAAAAAAAAAAATATCCACCCAAAAAAACCCTAAATCTCATTTTTTTAAATGTTTGTCAAAATATATTTATTTATTATTTATTTTTAATTTTATTTGAATTGTATACATGATGTTGCGTGTTTCAATCTCTAATTGTATTAAAAAAACACGGAAGTTAAAATAAAAAAATGGATAAATTAAAATAACACCCCTTGAGATTTACATTTTATACAGATTCCCCTCCATGGTTTAAAAATTACATTGACACCCTTGTCAAAGTTTGTCTTTTAACAAAATTAATGAAAAAGATAAAATTACCATGTTACCCTTACACACTAACGTAAAAAGACAACAATAACCCTACCATATATATCATCTATATTCCTCATTTGAACACTAAAATTTTCCCATCTTTCTATTCTCTTACGCTGTATTTGATTGGGGGATTTAGAGAGGGATTGGGAAAGGGAAAGGAAAAAATTGCGTGAAATTAGGTGAAATGTAAGTATATTTTATTCACATTCCACATACCCTTTTCATTTCTCTTTCCAAATCTCTCCTCAAATCTCCCGACCAAACGCAACACTAATCTCCTTCACCATCACCAAACTCCATAACTGCCATCAGCTGATTCTCGAACCTTCGATGTCGCTAAAAAATCTCAGCAACACCAGCTCCATCGCTTCAAAATGCGTTAACTCCAACACAATCTATTTGGAAAAAGAAGAGCTGTTTCTCACATTGGAAAGGGGTTTGTTTTGTGGCAGTGGAAATGATTTTGTGTGATTTGGATCTTATTTTGTATGATTGGAGTCTTATTTTTGTGTGATTTGGATTTTTTTTTTTTTGGCGCTAATATAT